>VWZY01006127.1:199853-231510 GCA_013399075.1 Chloroceryle aenea | reverse complement strand
GGCTGCGAGGGCTGCCCGAGCACCTCCCGGTCTTCCGAGGAGCTATCGCCGGCTCGGGGTCTCCGCAGTGGGTTTGGGCTGTGTTGGGCAGCACGGGAAATGCCCAAGGGTCGCTGCCGGGTCCGTTGTAGCGGGAGCCCTGACGAGAACCAGAAGCCCCGGAGTAGGGAAGCACTGGAGGCCAGAAAGGGAAAAATCGTGGGGGAACCTTTTCCACCCCTTGTTTCCAGGCCTTGGAGGATGTGAGGAGAAATTAGATGAAGACAGTTCGTTAGCATTACCGGGTCCCCCCGAATCACAGAACTGCTAAGCAGGGATTATGCTGCAGGATTACAGGGGAGTTGGGTTTTACTGTCTCAGTTTCAGCAATCTGCGTGCTTGGTGACAGGCACTGTGTACTTTGCCTGCTCTCCCATATTTATTATTGAAGGTGACTTTTGTCCCAGCTGCGGTAGCTCTTAACTGCTCTTCTATTCCCTTTTTTGTCCATTGGCTGCATNCGAACCCAGAGCTTCGTCCGCAGTCAGGGGAAGACTTGCCAGGTCTTATCCTCACGCCTAGCCCCGCCTGTCCGCCTTAAAACGTCAGGGAGCCCGCCTGAGAAAACTGTGNCTGCTAAGCAGGGATTATGCTGCAGGATTACAGGGGAGTTGGGTTTTACTGTCTCAGTTTCAGCAATCTGCGTGCTTGGTGACAGGCACTGTGTACTTTGCCTGCTCTCCCATATTTATTATTGAAGGTGACTTTTGTCCCAGCTGCGGTAGCTCTTAACTGCTCTTCTATTCCCTTTTTTGTCCATTGGCTGCATTTGGTCTGCACCCTTTATCCTCTCTTCTTTTCCTTCCTTCCTTCTTTTTTTTTTTTTTTCCCTGCTTCTTGTTTTAAGTTCTTCAGCCCTTCTCAGGCTACAGGTGCACTTGCAATCACTTTTTTTCCAGGCTGGAGAAGTCTTTTACAGTGGCACTTCATTCCCTTGTTCTCTCTCCTGGCAGTGCTGGAGGGAGGAGCAGAAAAATATCCTGTTGCTTATCACAAGCAAGAAGAGTGGCTAAGCCTCTTCTGCTGCTCTCCTTCAGGTCTTTGAGAACCTTTTGTCCTTTGAGGAGAGCTGTAGAGAGAGAACTCGGCAGCTTTCCTGCACAGATCCTGCCTTCACAGGCTCTAATCAGAGGTCCTGTTTGCAGCAAAGCATCCGTTCCTGCAATTTGGAAGTGGAATAGCACTTGTGCCATTGCTGGCTTTCGTTACAAACAGACTACTGTCACTCATAAACAATTGCAAGATTTGGCAGCATGGGCTGCTCTTTTCTAGAAGCAGAAATGAAGTCATGGGGACAGTGATATGTACCAGGCAGTTGCTGAAAGGACTGGACTTTCAAACAGGCCAGTGCAGATAAATAGTGTAGGAAGTTGCAGAATGCATTGAACTGTGGGAAAATACACTAGCATATGTTCACAGTTTTCTAATAATTAAAAAATCATATTCCCTGTAAAATATTTGTGAAATAAACACAAATTCTGTAGGTCTCTGCTATACAGAAAGTTTAAGTAGAAAATAATGTCACTCTGTTGTGGATTTTAAAACCTTTATGAGTTAAAAATCAAGATTCACTTGATAGATGGTTTCTCAAATATCTTGTCTCAAAATGTTACTTCAGGAGCTGTCACAGTTCTGGCATTGGTGCGGGGACTGCTGTATTGTGGTCTTGGTTTGCTGTGTAGGGTTGAAATGAGAGAATAAAGAACACAAAGATAATAGACAAGGGGAGGACCAAAAAACCGTCCCGGGGGAACTGAAAGGTCTAGAAAGTGGTGAAATGTTTGTGTGCTGAATGGAATGATGAGAACCAGTGGAGATGATTAGAAAAGGTGACAGCAAATTACAGTGAGAGTCTGCAGTCATTAATGGAAAGATGCTAACTGGGATGAAGCTGGGGTTGGACTGGTAACCTCAGGCAGTTCAGTTTGTTTAACACCCACTTTCCCTCCCACACCATTTTTGAATTTTAGAATGGGCCTGGGCATCGCTTCGATGGGTATAAATTTGACATGTTTTGAGTATGGGCAGTCATGTTGCTGGATACCATCTGGCCATCTGTTCAGTTGGCCTCAACCTGACTATAAATAATCTATCTTATTTGTTTCCTGGTTTGGCATTTGTTTTGCTGGTGCTATGCTATATGCTATGGGATTACTTAAAGGACCAGTTTGCAATAAACGTTCTTCAGTAAATGCTGTACAACCAACCCTCTGTCTGTGGTGTAATTGAATGGATTTGCACTCGGATTATTTAGCCGAGCAGTTGAAATAAGGATGATTTTCATGTGATTAAAGCACAGTTCATCAGTGTGCTTACAGAAGTGAGACTATCACATTTGTGTTGTAGTGTCAATGTGAATTACGGACATGTTAAAATACTTTGTTATTTTTTTTGTAAATTCATTATAAAGGTACCTTGTTGCAGGGTTTGAACAATGTTAGCAAGATACATACAAAGAGATAGGGTGATAAGAAAGATAAGCAATGAGTGGCAGCTTTCAGTGATATTCTTTCAGAGAGGTATCCTCAGGAAAAAACAGTGCTTTTGCCAGACAAGCTCTAACATTTTCCTGGCAGGGCAAAGATTCTGTCTGGAAGTCTGTACTAAGCCTGCAGACTTGATGAAGCTATTGTAATTTGAGAGGCAACATATTTTTATTGTCTTGCTGTGTTCATGCTGAAACCTGAGAGTGATGATGGGGTGTCACTTTTAATTTTCACAATGTTGAATATCATACACTGTGCTAGAAAGCAGGGCTGTTTTGTAATGTTGCCTGTCATTTTTTTGTGGCATGCCGGTGGCTGGAACAGTATGCAGCATAGAGGAACCTTCACTCCCCTGTTACTCTCGCAGTCCTACTTTGTAGCAAAGAGCCAGTTGTATACTTTCCCAGTGTTGTTCTCACCATTGTGTATATTATTTGTCCCAGGGAAGTGTAATATGTTGATTTGGTTACTTTGATTTTCTCTTTTTCAGCTAGCGGAAGTGTTAAAGACACCTTTGTTGGAGCCAGAAATGGACAATACAGGCTTTTAAAAATAGTCATTGACAATGGTTTGTGAAATTTCAATCTTTTTCTCTGATTTTTTTAGATGCTTTCCTAGTTGCTTTAGTGACCTATTTGTACAATTGTTTACAAGACAAAACTCTGCAAAACTAGTGTCTTTCGTGTACAGAAAGTAAATTAAAGATTTGGTGATGCTAAGATCCTGTATTTTGCATATGAATTTTTCTTCAAAATGTCATTTCATCTTTTACCAAGAACTGCTGTGTATTTCATATAGATAATATAAATAACACTTACTTTTCTCACTAAAGAAAGAGGGGGAAAAAATCCACACCTGTGTAGTGTTTTGACACTGGTTACTTTTGTTAGCAGAGAGATTCTTGCACAGCACTAGACATGAAGTCAGATGAAGTACTAATGTTATCTGCCTTTTATATTGGCATCAGCTGCATGTAGAAAGTCATGTTAAAGCAGATGTTTAAATAACAATCTGGCTGCATAGAAAAGGTCTTTAAAAATCAGTAACTTTGTACAAATTTTCAAAGCTGAAAATGTTCCTTAAATGTCGTGTATGTATAAGTGTAAAATTGTATAATTTCTTTCATAATTTTAGTTTGATCTCTGAACTTCTTGCCACGTGATCAAGGCTGCAAACTCTGCAAGGCAGAATGAATAAATTGTTGGTTTTTTTTTTAATAGCAGTATTGGTTGACTGTATAAGACACTTCATGGGTTAGTCCATCTTTTCAAGTACATCAAATGCCTACGTTGGTTTTATTGTTCTTTCGAGAGTTAATTCATTTACAGTACATTGAAATACCCATTAGCTGGAGAAAGGTACATGTATGTACCTGTCCATACAGGTACTTACTTTCATTGTTAGGTAAATAAACTACTGTTACATTCATCGTGTTTGCTTTTCTTAGGAAGTCTTCTGACATGTTAATATTACTTTCCTTAAGGAAGTGGCAGTAGTAATATAGGCAGGTCACTGTGGTAAAGTTCCACTAGCACAAGGTAGGAAATGCTGGCATACCACTGAATTTTATTGTCTTTTTCACCATTAGGCAAGGTAAAACAATATGCTTTTGTGTGTATGCTACTTTTTAGTATATAATGAAACCTAGAAATAAGATACAAATGGAAGATATTCCAATTTTTTTCCTTTTTGTGTGTATGTGTGTGTTTATATATATATATATGCATTTTGTCTTTGTGTAAAAGCAGAATCCAGTCTGATACTATTTTCCACAGTTCAAAAATAAACCTCTAAAACTCCCTGAGTACTGGAAGAAGGACAGTTGCTGCCTCTGTCTGCAGTCTGCAGGAGCTTTCAACAACTGTCCTTAGTCAACAGATAATAGTCAAATTGAGTTGTGCTACTCTGAGTTAATAAGAGGTTTGCTGCTGAGCAAGAGTTCCTCTGATTCTATTTTTCTATCTTAAATCCAAATCCAAGTGAGTATAAAGCCACCTAGAGTTGAGAACTGGCAAATAAATTCTGAATACACTGGTCTAGGTGCACAGCATCAGCTACTTTGCGTCTAATCCAGAGAAGGGCCAAACATCTTCTCCCTGAGCTGTTTATGTTCTGTGACTTTGCGTGGCAGAGTGCTTTGCTCTGAAGGTTTTTCTGTAAAAACTTTTGTATACAGTTGTACTTTTGTCTGAAGTTACAGAACTTAGGTCCTAGACTCTCAAAATATGTTTTGTATACTAGCTGCTATGATGGTCCTCAAACTGTTGTTAGGTCCCATTTAAACAAGGTATTTCTGGTTTGATGGTGAGGGCTAGTATTTATTGGGGAGCTGATAAATGTTTCGAAAAACCACTATACTATCCTTTGGAAGCTGAGATGTGATTTACAAATCAGAGAAAAATCTTGTTGCTACAGCTGTTCACATAATTCAATCTCATCTGAAGTATTCTATACTGACTTAAGCCAATTATACATAAGAAACAACTTCAGTCCTTTGAAGAGATCATAGTTATGAAGCTGTGTTAGAAAGAGGTTTATCTACTTACATAGTCAATTTAAAGTGATTAGTGCAAGAGTTTTCATTCCAAACTCTTTTCACTGTGTAACTGAGTTATTGACTCCTTACAACGAGTATGAACACTAATATGTTACAGGAAGACCAGCAAGGATTCTAATTCTGAAATTTAAAAGCTTACTCTCATCTTGTTTGTACTTAAGTATTCCAATTTAAAAATAACATAACTGGCAGAAGACAGGTTTTATTTTCCTTCCATATACATTACAAAGAACATGACAACAAGCAGCACATTACTTCCCAATTACATGTATTTGGGTTAATGTAAGTTTGGGTTTGAACATGATATGCAGCTTTTTTAGGAATTCACTCACTTTCACACTGACTGTTCTTGACTTCCATTCCTGTGGACATAATTATGAAAGATGAAGTGTCTGATTAACTGTTTATTGTAATTGCTAATTTTGCAAAATGGTATTAACTGTATTGTTGCTAACCTGTGGCTTTGGTTGTTGGTTATAGAGCAGCTTGTTGTGGGATCTTCTCGGCGGCCAGTTGGATCATGGGAAAAGGATTACGATTCCTTTGTCCTTCCCCTTCTTGAAGACAAGCAACCCTGTTATATATTATACAGATTAGATTCTCAGAATGCTCAAGGATATGAGTGGATCTTCATTGCGTGGTCACCTGATCACTCTCCGGTAAATAACAGTCATCAGAGATTTCATATTGTCAGTGATTTTTCAGCAATGCCATTTGATCTGAATCCTAGATGTGAAGGGAAAGGATTGGAGGAATGAAGAATTCCCCAACCTTCCCCTCACATTCTTCCAAGAAAACTGGGAAAACATCTTTATTGAAGGTTATTGAGGAGCAGTAGCAGTGACTATGTCACAGTGCAGCCAGTCCAATTTATTTCTAACCCGACCGGAGGAGGCAAGACAATATTTTTACCCTGTTTACTTGTCCATCTTTCTGTCAATGTTTCATGAAAATTCATGGGAGGATATAGGACAGAATTCTCAATGGGTGCTGTCATAGATTATAGTTTGAGCTCAAGCTGTTCATTCTGTTTGGCTTGCTGGCTGCCTGGCAAGTTTCTTTGTCAGTAGTTAGAGAACATGGGAGGGAACAGAGATTACAGTTAAGGATTTCTAGGAGAAACTAGAATACTGCATGCAGATTCTAGGAATGCAAGATAAGGGAATATAGAAAATAAAGCTATTACAGTATTCCTACTACATTACTAGCAGTTAGAAAAAATGAAGACACCACAAGTTAGAGTGCATAGAATTGATTAGGTGGAAGAGTTGAGGTATTGTGGTGATGAGGATGGCATAACGATGGAATAAGGTGGGAAGATGGGACTGTTGAGAGAGAAATAAGTGACTGTGTTAGACACAAGTTGATAGGGAGAAAACACCATTAGATCTTCGACCCTCAGAGACAATAGATCTAAACAGTGGTATTTTTTCCTGTGTAAAATTAGTAAAGATTATGTTGCCTTTTTTTTTTTTTTAATCCCATTTGTAAAATGGCTCATACTCACACATGTAAAGCTACAATTTAGTTCTGTAATTACTTTGGTAATAATGTGTAGTGTAATGCCCTTGAGAATTTGGTAGTATCTTTAGTGTCATGATCCAGAGCTCATTCTGTTGAGTTTATTCTTTATTAAGAATTAAAATTTCATAATGAGGTTTCAACAACTAAAGTATTTCTTCAAGAAAGATGTTAATGGACTTGGTACACCAACATGCTAGATTCTCTGTGTATGCCAAGGAAAAGAAAAAACAAAAAAGAATCCAAACAGAACCAACACTTTTATTATATGCTAGGTTCGCCAAAAAATGTTGTATGCAGCAACCCGAGCAACACTTAAGAAAGAATTTGGAGGTGGTCATATTAAGGATGAAGTATTTGGAACAATACAGGTATGTTTTTCTATTTTAAGTCAGCACATTGACTTCAAATACTAATTTATTCAATGCTGAATATAGTAGCTGATGTTACTGGTATGAATTTGTGGTGTTTCTGCTGTTCTTTGATTAAGGAAAAAGAGTTAAAAGGCATGTGTATTATTCCAATGTTAAAATCTATCTGCTCTCATTTGAAGAATTAACTAAGTGTATTTAACAACCTCAGGCTAAGAAGTCCTTGCTTCAAATGGTTACAAAAACTATATAAGAATAACAGGAGCATCTCTTAATCTCATTGCATTCATATGAATCCTCTAAAAGCTGTAACACTAACTTTCAGGCCATGTAGAATGTACGGTTCTAAATCAGAACTGGACTGGAGCAGCAACCTGTAAGCCGTTAACATCTGAAAGCCAAGTGTTTTTATCTTAAACCAAGGATATTAAGCTGTCAGTTCTTTAGAAATTGACTATAAAATGTAACTCAAGTCTATAGGTGTCAACTTATGGAAACAGATTTGTAGTAGCTACTGATTTGTTCAATGAAAATTCTAATAGTTGACTATTCACTTAATGTAAGGTAATTGGAAGGTGCATGTATGAAATCTAAAACCTTCAAAAGGATGTTGAAAAGCCTGCAAGTGCTGTGTGTGTAAGGAAATATGGGGCTATTGCATTACCTTGGTTTCTTTGAGAAAGAAGTAGAAGTCTTACGTGCCTGTTTGTCAGACAGACATCACAGTCTTGGCTTTTTAATCCATTGACAATTTTAAAAAAATACAACAAAACTTTCTCAAAGGTACAGAATTCCTGTATTAGGTCATCCTGTGCCCAAATCTGAATTAAAGCCCTGCCACTATTGACACAGGGAGTTGCTGCTGAAGGAAGGGAAGGAGTTGGAGATTTGGGGAAGAATAGAGGATAGTGTAATGGGGGGAAAAGGCCGTGGAAGAGATATGAGCTGTTGCGGCAGACACGCAAGTCCATAAGAACATGAGGCTAATAATTCTGCTGCTCACTGAGTAAATAATTTGCTATATTCAGAATTAACCCGCGATGATGGCTTCATTATCTGAACAAAGCCCTCTGGAGAGCCTGTATTCTAGAGACATAGATAGCAGAGTTGCTAAAAGGGTTTACTGGTAGAGGTTGTTATTTTTTTTTCTTTATTTGATGAACTAATCTCTCACCACCACTTGCACCAAACAAACCATTAGCAGTCTATGTAATATATACAGCCCTACAACTTGGAACACAAGACAGAGCTTCCATCTCAGTTGCAAGGAAAGAGCATTGCTAATTGTCTATTACTGTTATTTCAGAATGTTCTTGGGGCACTGAGAGGATAGAGTCAATATAAGTCACTTTTTCCAGGTTCATTATGTTACGGCTTAGCAGATCTCTAAATTGTTGATTTCACTGTCTTTATAAACTTAATTGTAGCTGGCCTAGAGTGTTATTTGTGTGAAAATCAATACCTTCTTCAATGTACTCGAGTTGCAAACCTCCCTCAGAATCGTGGTCGTCAGTTTTCAGTGGGTTGCTAAGACTTTATTTAATTAGACACGAGGTTGGTTTAATTGCAGCCAGCTCTGTTACCCTAGTGGAACCTGGTTATGGTCCCACCTGCTACTTACACATGCATTAACCTTGATACCTCTGGGCTTCAAAAAAAAAGGTATAATGGAATGTGGTCACTGGAAATTGTATTTGGGAAGGTCTGTCTCTTTCAGAAAGGGAAGAACTAAGAAAGAGCTTTCTCTTTCTTGTCAGAACTTGAGTATAAAATCATATTCCTATGACTGCATGAAGTCCTGCCCTTTCCTGAGTGACTACTTGAATAATAAAAATACAACAATCAGTCTCTTTAGAGAGGGTAACAAATGACACAGAGTGTTAATTCCCCAAAATCATTCTCAGAATTCATCACTGCTGTGTTGTTGCATCCTAAGCCATTTGCTTAGGATCGTGTGCTTAATCCATGTTCTAAGGTTGCATTTCTCTTCTATTTTTTAGGCAGAAAACCAACAATAAGCTACCAGTCTGAGTATGCAGATTTTATAAGAAAACTAATTTTTACTATTTATTAGAACTGTGGCAGTTCTTTGAGGTTTTGTCCAAGAAGGCTGAATAACTTCATACACAGTTTTCATTAATGCTAATTTTTGAATTAGCAAGGTAATTGGGAACAGGTAATGCTGCCCATGGTACAGTTGGGTGCAAGAGCAGCCCAATGGACCCAGCTGTACAGGAAGATAAGATGAATTTGCAAGTGGACGTACGCTTGTAATCCATTCAGAAAAAATGACTGTAACTATATGGGTGGTAATTCCTTCTTTTAGGCTACACAGAGCGTCTTTGAAGAAAACTTTAGTTATCAAAAAATGATCAATATTGATATTGTGCTTTCAGGATGATGTTTCACTGAATGGATATAAAAAATATTTGATATCACAGTCCTCCCCTGCACCTCTGACTGCAGCAGAAGAGGAACTTCGACAAATTAAGATTAATGAGGTACCTACAATACTGTGAACTTTAGAATAACTGATCTTTTTTTCTCCAATATTTTGTGACTAACATAACTGGATCATGAACTATTGTCTAGCTTGGAGCTACCCTGGATTTTTTTAACTTTGTGTTAGATCTCCTAGAATTAAGATTTTGTTTGGTTGGTTTGTTTGTTTGCTTTCTTTTTGGTATAGGCTTTTGGGAGGAGAGTTGAAGCAGGACAGAAGGAAGTTGCTTTGCTTTTTCTTCAAAAAGATTGTTTGTCTCATAAGACATAATTTCTGTCTTTGAAAATTTTAACTCCCTAGAAAAGACATTTTATATTTTGATCTAAAATTTGCAAGATACAACAAAGTCTATAAGTAGTAGTGTCTGTTCAAAAGTATAACCCAGTCTGTGAAACTCAAGCTTTTTCCTCCTGATTTATTATGTTTTTATACTGGAATTTAACTTACCACTGACACTTCAGCCAGTTTTCTATTCAGCCAGATGATTCTATTGGCTCTGCATCAGCTGCTTCAGAGATACAAAACTATTTTCAGGTTATGACCTGTAAATTAAAAAATGCAAATCTGCTGAATACGAGGATGATGTTTTAGGGTAGCTTACTCTTGGAATAGCTGCTGCTAACTCTGTGGGTAACCACATGCAATGCATTGTCTGTTTCTATATGAAACCAACTCAATGTCTGCAAAGGTTTCTGTTTACTTCTCAATTGACTTGTGTTCCAGGTACAGACAGACGTTGGTGTAGATACCAAGCATCAAACACTGCAAGGAGTAGCATTCCCCATTGCTAAAGAAGCTATTCAGGCTTTGGAGAAATTGAAAAATAAGAAACTCAATTATGTGCAACTGGCAAGTATAAAATGGCTTAACTATTTTTTAATAGCAAGTATAAAATAGATTACCTGCACATTAAACAATGTGCATTGATGATGTGTAATGATAAAATACCATTCTATATTAGATTAATGTGGGTTTTTTTTCCATCCTGTCATGTTTTCTGGTTTACTTTCTGTGTTATTAACTATATTCAGGTTTGTTTTGTTAACAGCAAATTGATATGAAAAATGAAACTATTATTTTGGCCAACACACTTCATACTGAACTTAAGGACTTGCCAAAAAGAATCCCAAAGGATGCAGCACGTTACCACTTTTTCCTGTATAAGCATACCCATGAAGGAGACTATTTGGAATCCATAGGTATGAGAACTTCCCAGTACAAAATTTCATTGGCTTGTTTCAAGTACTTTAGTAATTGTGAGGGAGAGAGAAAGGTCTGTCATGAAAGTAAACATAACTTTCAGAGTCATTTGGTTGTGAAAATGACTTCTGAAGAGTCCTTACATTTAGAAACTAGTGAGCTATCCCTTTTGGTATGAACACTCGTAAATCAGTTGTCATGTGAAAACCTAAAGATGCTGTCTGTTCTTTCATCCCTCATTTGAAATGAAACACTTGCTCAAGCAAAAAGCATCCAGAATGGTGTTAATTTTTTCCCTTTGGGACTGCACAGCTGATTTGCAATGCCTTTCTGCTCTAAATGGTATTATGATTCAGGTTTTGATGGAGTGTAGTTGTGGTCTGATTTGTGTGTTTTTTCTGTAGTTTTCATCTACTCTATGCCAGGGTATACTTGTAGTATACGAGAACGGATGCTCTACTCTAGTTGCAAAAGTCCACTGTTAGAGATTGTAGAAAGACAGCTGTGGATGCAGATAATTAGAAAGGTAAGTACACTGGGTCTACTGGTATTTTCTCCACCCCCCTGTTCCCTTCTTAATATCTTAACTCTGCCACCACCTCCTCTAAACAATGTGAAGTATTTTGTAACTGAAAGTTTGCCCTGAACAAGAAAAACTTGCTGATAAATAGAAAGTTAAGTCATGAAGCTTTTTCTCTGGTTCATAATTTCTATACTTTCATAGCTTTTACAAACATATCCTTGTACATCACGGGAGAATACTTAGGAGGACTATTTAGAACTAACATGATTTATTACTGAAAGGCGTGTCATATGTTGGACCACAACACATTGCTGTTGTTGAACACTACAATTCCTATAAAGGCAAGGTTAAGGATTTTCAAAATGATTGTGAGGTGCTGTTCTGGAACTTAAAACTGCTATCTTAGGAGTCTTTGATGGGGGCAAAAAAGGATTTGCAAATAAGCTGATCTTTTTATATTGTATAGATTTTACTACTATGCGATAATTTGCTTCTCGCCTCCAGAGAAGAGACCATGGGAAGAGTCCATTTGTGGAACGTGACCTCTGCTTATATTCTTAACACTTGTGCTGTAAATTTAGAATAACTTTGAGGCTTTGTTTCTGTGGGGATTATGTCTGCCTTAAAAATAGCAGAGTTAATACTAACCATCTTTACTGAGGTGACATGAATTAAGTAGATTATTACTCTGTGTTTTAATATGTAATTATTTCTCATCAGTTTCCTCACCACAAATAAATGCATCATGTGTCTCCTGAAATTCCCACAGACATATTGCTGAAGCATGTACTTGTAACAGCAGTACTGTGGCTGGCAAGTCCATCAAATGCTATGGTTGGCAGGCCATGACGGGTTGAACGCTCAGCAGAGCAGGGCCAAAGCATTCATGTTAATTATAAATACTTGCAATTCAGAACAGTGGGATTTGGCTTGAGAACAGTCTTTTTTTCCCATTCAGGTTTATATCCTTAAATTTTAAAAACCAAAACAAACCCCCTTTTTGTTCATTGAACTTATTTTAGCTTTTCCCTGGCTTGAATACTCACTGAGTTGCAGTAACCAGCTAATCTTATAAGCTGTTTGTACCCCCACCCTTCTATCTCAAGAAACAATAATATGTATGAACATTGCTTTTACAGTTAGTGTTTAAAGCACATTTTAGTGAAAAAAAGAAGTTAATTCTTCAAATGTGTAAATTACATTGGGACAATGAAAAATTTCTATTTTAAAGGAGAAAATAAAGAAAAGAAATTACAGTTCTCAAAGATCCACGTGATACTTTCTTATTTTTTATTAAGAAAGTTACTTTACATACAAGTAAACACTTGTTTCACATGGAACATGTACTCCTTGTTAGTATTAATTTTGTACACTTGCTAAAGCTTGGGAGAGAAGAAGTTTCTTGGCATAGATGCTGCGTAGATTTGCTGCGTTGTATTTCAGGAAAAGTAATTAAGTAAAATCACACTTCATACTGGTAAAGAGTGGAGTGGAGTCTCAGGAAAACTATCTAAGATTGTTCAGGGCAGGAGAAATTTCATGCTAGATTCTGAATATTATTGCACAAACCCTTTTACTACAGTATTTAGAGCTTTTGAAATGTTTTCAAATGTCTTTGAGATCAATTTGATAAATGTTGGTGGTTTTTTTTTCCACAGATTGAAATAGATAACGGTGATGAGATAACTGCTGACTTTCTTTATGAAGAGGTTCATCCAAAACAGCATGCTCACAAACAGAGTTTTGCTAAACCAAAAGGTCCTGCAGGGAAGAGGGGAATACGAAGACTGATTAGAGGTCCAGCAGAGACTGAAACACCTAGTGATTAGAAACTGTTGATTGTGTTTGTTATAAAGTACAAAATGAAATTCTGGCTTTTGGTCATGAACTGAAATCATTCCATTCATGGATGCTAGGAAAAAAAATAAGGCTCTTTTTACTCTTCTCTCTTCTGACCTCAACACTTTTTATATTGTTACATGATTATATTTGTTGACCATGTTGTATGTGACATGTGGAAGAGCTAATTATATTAAAGCTAGAAGAGGAAAACTAAGCTAGTACCCCTTTATTTTAAATTAGAATCCATTATTTAATAGCTGTACATGTGATCATAAACTTTGTAGACATAAGACTAGTAAGTCCATGTATTCTGTGGGTAAGTTGCAGCTGCACCCCTAGGTAACAAACCTGCGTTGAGTAACATAGTGAAAACAGTAAGACTTTCCAGGTGAGAAGAGCTGAAGGACTATATAGCATTGTCCCAGATAAATCTTCATTTTGCCTTTTATGGACAATAGTAAAATGGAAGTTTTTCTGCTGTTTTTGACATAATGCATTGTTGGGTTTTGTTGTTGTTTTGGTTGTTTATTTTTTCTGTGTAATAGAAAAGACAATCTAAAATCAGTTATCCATTCCTTAATGTAAGAGTTCAGGAATAACTGGATATTTCCCTAAGGAAAAAAGTGGTCATTTCAAATTTATAATTAATTTTGTGGAATTGTCTTTTAAAGAAATCTGATCTAAAACCACTGCAGCTTTCCAGACTTCTATACCACTTATAAGCCTGACATATTAAGTACTGAACAACCAAGTAAATGATGATTAAAAGTGCATGAGTTACTAGATTATGGAGCTGCTTTCAAAGCAATATACTTACAAAGTTTTAATAAATGATTGCCTGTGCACTTGGATCTAAAACTGCGTGAGTTCAGTAAAAATTGAAATAGGCTTGCTTCATAATGGTTATTCCTGAGATCCTAGTGTGTTTGTAGTATCAAATGCAATTTTAACTTTCAAGGTATTTTGAAAATGACTTTTCCTAAATGTTAGAACGTTAATAGTAACTTAAATATGTAACAATATCCAGCCAGGCCTCGAATGACTGCTGGCAGCACCTGGTTAGGATTACATCGTTTTGGTTTTTGGTTTTTTTTTCCCAAAATACTAAAATCGGCCAGGATAGTGTAAACCTGATTGAAAATGACTAACATGTTTAATAGGAAGAGAAAAAATTACATTATTTAAATAAGTGGATTAAAGAAGAATTAGATGTGGAAATCAAGTATTGGATGACCTTAAATATTTAAAATTTTGTAATGAGGAAAATACTAGTGGATAGATTATATTCCCCAGTGGGGACTTGCTTTTTAGTGTCCTCTATGTGAGCTTTGTGGGTTTCGAAACTTTTTTTCTTCTATTTAAAGCTATATGGCTTGGTTCACTGCATATTATCATAGGTGCTGGGTGTACACAGCATAGAGCTGAATCATGTGTTTACCTGGTGGAAGATAGATTTTAGCCTAGTTTGTAGAGAAATAATGCTTTGAAGCTACTAGTTCCTGATAAAATTTGTTTTATCTTATATATTATTTTGTTTGGAGATACTAGCTTATTACTGACATCTGAGATTGCACTATATGACGTGAAGATTGCAATAGTTGTTGGGTTTACTGTGTTTTTTTATATGCAGTAGAAATTTGACACCTCATCTTTTTTCACTTCATCTTACACACTACATCAATCCCATTCAAGAGCTCTTGATCCTCACTTAATCTTCTGCTTGCCCTTAGCTACCGTGTCCTTGTTCTGCCTCTTGCCTTCTCCCTTCAGGGCAAGGAGCTGGCATTGGAAGTGTTTCCTCCATATATTACCTGTCAGACAAGTGTCACTGTTACTTAAATATGGTTGATGTGGGTGTGGCTCCTTGTACACTGTATTTAAATGAATCTTTTCAGCACACCTAGTTCCCTCTGTAAAGACCCTGGGTTTTGTGGTTTTGTTGGGTTTTCTTAAGGAAAACCCAAGTGTAGCAGTTAAAAATTACCACTGAGGGTTTTTTTGGTATGGCTGACACAGGGGAAGGAACACTAAGAGTGCATATACTTTTTTATGCTTCCTTGAGCCATCAAAGTTCAGCCTTTTAGTACCAGATTTTTTACATAATGAACAGTTTGACCCGATATGGTTACGTGCATGTTGTCTTTGTTGTGGTTTTTTTTTTTCCCTAATCTTGCCTGAGGTAGATAAGGATAGGAGGGTAGAAAGCTTAATCTAGAGGATGCTGTGAGCTGGTTAAGCGATTATGTGAGGGCATTTATAATGAGCTGCTTTAGAGTTCGGCCCAGATTGTAAGTTATGTTACTTGAACATGTTCATTGTGGGTGTACAAACCCCTGATCAGCCAGCAAAGAGTCACGTCCTGAGCATATTCCCCCCCACACCTTCCCCCCAGAAGAGAATTGTATGAAGTCTTGCATTGCCAACCGCCTCTTCAGGCCTCCTGTAGCTAATTTCCTGACAAAGCAATAAGCATCTGATTTTTTTTGTAAGATCTGTCACGTTTACATCCGCATAGTTGCCTCACATAACACTACTACTGTTAATGAATGTTCAGAGCCAGCACAAAATGAGGGCATTAATGAAAATTATTCCTGTAATTGGCTTTGCTCATTTAATAATTGAAAGTGTCCATTCAAATTGTTGTTGGCCTTTGTAAAGCCCAAAAGCAATGCAGCTGCTTGAAGTTAAATCACAAGCTATTAAATAGTTAATTAACATGCCAGGTAATTATTTTTTTAAATGTTAATAAGGTAGGGAAAAATTGATCTTTTAAAGCACTCCTATCAGAGGCTGTGAAAGTAATCAAGGTAATAATTGCTCTTGTACTTGGATAAACACATTGATAAAGGAAGATTTTGATTTACACTATGTATTCAATGAAGAACACCTTCAGAGGCTATAATTAACTGAGTTTACCATACCTATTTTGTAATTTACTTTATAAATAAAGATTGATGCTTTAGTTCGGTGTTGTCTGAATAATTTCCTAATCTCTTTAACAAAGAGCCATCTTTTAATATCATGATACATAATAGGCAGTTCCTGCGGCACTAGAAAGCACTTGGGCAAAAGTGATCACAGGGTGTAAGAAGGGAGGTGGGTGGAAACAGAATTCCTGACTTTTGCTGTTGGAGAAAAAGCAGTGTCAGAAGCGGCTCCTTCCCTCTTGCCTTATGGGGCAACACAGAGGCCTCCGTAGCAGGATCCAGGCATGTTCATCTCTTAAAGATTTTATGCTTTCAGTAACAGGCCCCTTCAAAAAAGTTCTCTTACCCTTTAAAATGCTGAAGGAGTTGATTAGTAATTTAACAGTTCTGTTACTTGGGCAAAGCAAAGTGGTAGAATAAAATACTCAAATGATGTTGTTCCATTAATGAAATAATGTTGTTCCATAAACTGAAAGTGGTTTGCTTGAAGACTTCCTCTTGCCCTCAAAATTCAAGCTGAGAACGTTTAGTGGTTTGGCTTTTCTTTTAACTGTCCTCCCAACACATCCCCCTGGAGAAAGTGGTGATATGGCAATTTTGCAGTTGAAAGAAGGAAATTTGAAAACGTGATGGAACTAGGACTTAAGAACTTTAATGCAAAATGCTATACAGGAGCAAAGCTATTCCTGTAAGAGGAGCGGGAACGAGACTAAGAGGAGGAAATAGGCTAGACCTCTATGTCACCATGAATAGGAGAAGCAGTTTTATCTGCGTTTTGGTCAGGGGGTGTTAAATACAACTCTCAGCTGGCCAGCTCGAGTATAAAGATGAGGCAATTCTCATTTCAATAATATAGAGTACTATGGCTGGTAAAAGGTGTGTTGGCTCAGAAGGCAACTGGGGAAACTGATCACTGTACAACGGTTATATTCCAATGCAGTATCTCTACTTACCTGCCTTGTTCTTACATTCTTTCCTCAGCAGCTACTAATGACTCCTGTCCCAGTCCCAGGGCTCTGCAGACACCTCTGGTCTGACTCCAACAGCCACTCTTGTTACCTCCTGCTGTAGCCAGGGGGAGGCCTGTTGGCCCTTCACAAATTGTTTCCTTAACAGCAGTTTTCTTTGGCTCATTAGCATTCGGTTTTATCTTGTTGCTTCTTTCTAGTCTTAGTTGGAACTGCAGTAAATCACTTTGCTATTTTTTGTTTAAACTTCCTTCTGGGGTGACTAGATTGCTTCATGTTACACACCCTTAGCTCTTAAACATGTGCAAGATTGTCTCTTCTAGAGGACAGCGATCCTAGATCCTCACATGCCCTCCATAGCACCTTCCCTGACAAGACAGGACATAGGCCAGCCATATTTCTATCCCAAGAAATCTTACATCACCCCCTAAGAACTGTACCAATTTTTTTCTCACCTCCAGTTCTACAGAACTAGATCATCCCTTTGCTCACAAAGAATTTCAATGACTCAAGTTATTAATTTGTGTCCTGAAAAATTTACTATAGTAATTAATACAAAGAAGTAGGGACCTGGGATAGTTTCATGGTTTCTGCAAGGAATAAATGAAACAGAAAGCAGCTACTCTTGTTCCCTGTTAGAGTACACGAGTGCTGCCTTTACTATGTGAAGACCTCGGAAAGAAATGGGGGGAGGGGAATCCTTCTCTGCAATTCATGTACTGTATTTGGTTTAAAAGAAAGACTCCACGTAAGTTAGCTAGCTTTACCCAATTACCTAACACCTCACACTTTCTTTTCTCACTAGAATAATAGTACATTTATTTTTTTCCTTCTTGTATGTAACAGTAGCTAACATGCTTCATTTTCAGTGAGTGAGGGAAATCTGCCAAAGCTTAGGTACTGACAGCAGTGCTGCAACTACTCATGGTCCAGTATGAGAGAACTGAATTCTCATGCTTGTAGCCAAGACGCTCCTAATACTTGGAACGTCAGGGCTGGTGCAGAAACAAACTTGTTCTACCACAGCAGAGGTGAACATCACTAACTTTGGAGTCACTACAGCAAAACGCATTTCACAACAACATTATGGAGGTATTCTAGCTCCAGGGAGTAGTAAAAAGCAGACATGATCTAATAAGAAACCTCCACGCAACAGCTGGGGATGTTTAATGCTGAAGAAAGGCTTCAGCAGACATTATTCTGATTTAGCTTTACAGCAGCTTTTTCCTCCACAAGCCCAGGTTCAGAGCTGTACAGCTTTATTCCCTGAGGTCATAATCAGAAATACAGGCAATGTTAGAAGACACTTGTTTCCAAGGCTCAAGGTTTTAATAGTAGAAATAACCATCTGCAATAACAACACAGAGTTTGTATTTAACAGCCTTTTACAATTTATTCTCAGTAAAACTAGGAGCTGTTTAGGTGGATACCTTCTTCTAAATTAAACTATTAGTTTGAAAAGCCAATACAGAATGACTTAAGAGCCAGAGATCTAATGATACAAGTGTTAGAAATCACATTTTCTACAAAGATACATATACATATATATATCCCTGAATGCACTCAGATAATTTCTTAGTGTTTCCTTTTCCTTTGATAATCACAGAGTTTCAAATATAGCTGTAATTCAGACTATTCTCCTACCCTTGAGATGTCAAGGAAAAGTTCATGAGGTGCAAAAATGGTTTATGTAAAAATAAACTTTTTCATTTACACTGGTAGTATTTTCATATCTACTTAGTCCAAAGTGTCTGGAATCTTAGTAGTCACATTAATTTCATTTTAATTAAAATTTTAATTTCACTTAATTTTTATTCCACTTTGACCTGTTAATGCTTCTGTGTCAGAAAACTTTCCATGGTCCTTTTTAAAAAGTATATATTAATACTTAGTTATTAATATACATACTCATAAAAAAGCTTACAGATTTGACTAAGCAAACTGCAGAACTGGTCTTAACAGAATTATTATTCTTGCCCCTTTTAAGAAAATAAACCATCTGTATTTATAATCTTCTGAAGTATAAAACATGCAAAGTAGCTAAGAACAAAGATGAAATGGTTTGTCATCATACAGAGTTTGCAGGAAGAAACCCATCTGTCTATCTGCATTTGTACTGCAAGATAATTATTTTGTTTGGGAATCATTGAAATTAAAAAAAAAAATAAAAATCAGGATATGTCTTGCAGCATTTATTGAAGTAAAACTAATCCCAAGAAGACTTCTTGAAAAATAGTCACATTCACAAACACTGATAGTCCATTCTTGCTAAGATGGACTCTCAAATTAAAATACTAAATAAAGTTGGGGTCTGGGGTTTCTTTTTGAGTACTGCTATCGTTTTTTTCCCCCCCAAGAGACAACAAAAGTGCCATTCATATCTAATAAATGTGTTTGCCTTCAATGGAAAAGATCTAGTATACCTGACTGAGAAAGCAATTTGCAGAAAAATCTTTCTACCCAGTTACTGTCCTGTGTCTTAGCAGCAGACTTGATACTTAGAAATCAAAATAATCAAATATATTCTAATATGGAAATGCATTTTTAAAAGAAAATGCACCAGCAATGCAATTTGTTAATACCCCCCAAAAAAAAAATTATTCTCACTTTGAAGCCCCAGTGGCTGCAGATATGGAAAAAAGCTGCTCAGTTAACAAAAATAGCACAATGTTGACAGGCCATGAGCACACCTTACATGCAGATCAGAAAGTTCCGGAAAACAGAAAAGCAGATATTGTGGCACTAATTACTAATAAAATATTTGCTATTGGTGTATACTCCACTACAAAAACATTGTTGTATCAGAAGAAACAAGTATCAAGTCTTTATCTCTTGTAGATGCTGTTGGACCTGCAAGAGAATAGACAGAAATATGGATAACTGATATTGTAACCACACATGTGGGGGAAACACGCAAAATAAGCTTTTTATCTGAAAGACTACATACCATCTTAATGTCTGGCCGCCTGTTTTTCTTCTCATTCAGACATTGATCAGCAACTGCATACATTTGATGAACCGAAGGTGCATCCCAGTCACTCATCCTTTTGTCAACATAATCCTCAACAGTTGCTTCCTCATCCTCAATTTCATCTTTGATACTTAACTACAAGAGATTGTGAACCAATGAGCAGATAATATTGAAAGCATCTGAACACTATGTACTCCACACTGGCACTTCAAAAACTTGCTTTTGAATATTCATTTCTTTTCTCAATCACTTATCTAGACAAAGAATGACAACGGTTCAGCAGCACAATTAGTTATCAGTCACTACCTGCAGAAACAGCCTATGAGACTATAAATGACCTATACGTTTTTATTATATATGATTTCTAATTTCTTTAAGTTGCATCACACAATTTTAACTTTCTCCAAGTGCAAGGCTCAAGTTTCCTAGTATCGTGTCTTTGTTAAGAGAAGAAGCATGATAACAAAGTGTCAGTGTTTCCTTAACCTACAAATACACACTTAAGTGTGAATAATTTCTCTTTTTTTTTGTCAAGTTAAAGCCTCTTTCTGTAAACTCATGCCTTCTGCCACCAGCTTCAGCGCCTGCTGCATCTATTCAGAAAGAAACTTCTAGTCCAAAATAAATTTTTTAATCTGACCGGTCTAGTCCAAAGCTCTCCAGCTCCAACACACTGAAAATGCATTATCTATAATGACAAACAGTGCTGGAGGAACACCTCAGACAAGTCCGCATGGTAAATGAAGAAAGAAAAAACAGTCCGTGAGCAGAGGCAGGTCTTCTGCCTTTCGCTATAAGTCAGTCTGAAATTGCTGACTAACATTCAACTTCCCCAAAGTTTTCAAAGCTAAGAATGCCACATTATCTTGTAGTGACCATTTTCTTTACACTCCCAAAAGTATATTACAAAGTTAAACTATACCAGTCAAACCATACTTTGTATTCCTTTTTAGATCTATCACTGAAAAAGCCTGCTCCATAAACAACCCAAAACCTCAACATTCAATTGGACAGGGACAGAGTTCTCCAAGGTCTTTACAGAGCTCAATAGGATAAGTATTATGCCACTCTAGCAGATAAAGTTGAGAGGAAAAAATATTTTACTAATAGTACACAGGTATTCCTAAAGCTCTGAAGAAAGTGATCTGCTATGAAACAGTATGGAACAAAACCAATCCAAACTTCTGTGCTCTTTCAAACTTATTTACTAAGTCTTTATATAAAAAATATTCCAGGAAAACCTTGGATTAAGTACCAGAATTTAAGCTAACTGAAAGGCTAAATTAAGAACCGCTTTTTAAGATTTTTAATTCAAGAGAATAAGTACTGAGACATTAGTTTCCTCATTGGTAGATTGAATTACTCCTTGCATAACAGAAAAGAAAAAATTCAACTTACTCCTTACCCTCCAAAAAAGCCTTTACATTCCACACTTCCCTAAGGTTAATAACACAAGGCTTTTGCAAAGTATCAATAAAGATGATGAAAAGTGATAAAGGAATGGTAAGAAGTATAAAGAAACATATGAACAGTTTAAAATGTTCTGCTGAATAAAGAACTATCAGGATATCAGTATAACAGGTATAATATACAGTATTACATACTCATAATGGTATTACAATAAGAGGCAGTACCAAACCAAAGAGAATTATAGTATGAGATGGGACTGAACAAACTTCTGTCAGCCAAGAGAGAAAGGTTTCAGCCTTACCTCTAAGACAAACATTGTGACAAGAGCTGTTTTCATAACTATGTATTTTGATGACTAATTGGATTGTCTCAAAACCTGTTAACTGACTATGATTTCATAGAAAACAATCCTGGAGCAAGGGGAGGGGAGGAGAAAACAAAAGGAACATACCAATAACTGTGGGTCCCGGTTTTCATCTACTGGAGGAAGACCTGTTATTATTTCTAGTAAGACCTAGGAGAAAAAAAATGAGAAGAGAAAATGCAGCACAGAGTAACCCTTAGCATATAAACCAGTTGCAAAAAGAGAGCATGGCCCTCAGTCCTTCAAATAAATGCTCACAGGCTCTGTTCTTGTCCAAAGATAGAGCTCTATACAATAGATTGCTGCTGCTGTTGTTCCTACCTTTATTTTCATTAACTGTTCCTAGCACCATGGCCTAAGAATTTCAGTGAAAGTTTTTCTCACCCCACACTGCATTGTGTTGCTTCAAAGCAAGACAGAAGATTTTCCAAAGTATTCAGAAATAGCATCTGGACTACATGGAAGTGGTCAACAACAAGCAGGGTCTTGGATCTATTCAGAATAGATTCATTATTCTCCCAAATATAAAGCTCATGTCTTTTTTGTACTCAGCTTTCAGGTAAATCTCACAAGGATAGCATATTTTTGGTGGTTAAAACCAGTAAAATGTACTTAATTTTGGAACCTTTACCTTAATTTTTTTTTTTCCAGAACAAGTTACGTTCTTGTGCAATACCACGCAAGAAGAAACAATGTTCCACGTTACCTGAAGCTACCTTTAGCTAGAATTTGGAATGTTATTTTACTCTGGTCTTTTACATGCACATTTATATTGTAACATAATTATTGTAATCATTAGCAAATTCAGTGTTTTAACAAACACACTCAAACAGATTTAAACCAAATTTCTCTTAAGAGCACATCTATTGGGAAAAGAAGAAAAGATAGATCAAAGTGGATCACTTAATTTCACATTTGTTTTTTTTTGTAAATGATAAAAGCATAGAAAAAAAAAGTCATATACTACTTCCCACGTTCTACTTACTACTCCAAAACTGAAGATATCAGATTTAGGTGTTATCTCTCCTCGCAGAGCTTCAGGTGCCATATAGGCTGCTGTTCCAACAATCCTTTCAGTCATGATTGTTTGTGTGAATGTTACAGATGCTCTTGCAAGTCCAAAGTCAGAAATTTTGGGCATATATGTATCAGTTAATAAGATATTTGCACTGGGGGAGAGGAGAAAAAAGAAAAAAATTAAGAGAGAATTTTCCAAAACAGTTATTAGGTTTTATAACAGATTAATATCTTTTTAATAACCAAGTGCAAACTGTTATTTTGACTGCTTCTTGAAATCCAAGATATTTATTTGCTCTTCATAAAAGAAAAGAGTAATAATTAATTTTGTTTGAAATTGTTCCATTTCAAAATTAATTGCTCTAAATAAATCAAGAACTGGCTGCCAGGACCCATTCAAGCTTTTTCTTGTGCATGCATGCATAAAAAAACCCCAAACAACCCACAACAGAAACCCTCCCCCAAACAAGAAAATAAAAGAAAAATAAAACAAACAGACAAAGAAAAAAACCCAACAACTCCCTCCCCTCCAAATCCTACAAGTACAAAATCTTTCTTTTAAGAGACCAGTTGTGTTACAGTCATGTTTTGGACCTGCAAGCTCACTCTTTAAGAAGGATAATACAGAATAGTTGGCTCTGAATCACAGTATAATTCTTAACTGTCTAAATCTCTACTCGTAACTAACAAAAGCAGGTTTTTATACCTATTATCTAATACTATGTCAACCATTACAAATTCATATGCCAAATGAATACTAATACTCTTAGTCTTCTCTTGGAAGAGAAACAGAAAACGTACTAATGCTGGAATAATATGCCGTGTTTTAACTTGATCTCCAGCTTTCACTTCCCTTAAAAAACCCCCGAAGAATGAGGCTCATCTAAAATACCTTAATGCTTTCATGAAATACTCAGTGAGATGAATTACAGACTAAATCTTCTACAGTTTTTTTAAACTTGCAGCACTTGGAACTGTTTTAAAATCACATGATTTAACATTTCTGTAATCCTCAGTTTCTGACCCCCTTGATGGAACCACAAGAAAACCACATAGCCAGATACGACATGTAACACCTACTAGGAACTCAGATTTCTGACTTCCCCTTCTTGTTTACCAAACCTTCTCGACAAAATTACCACAACTGTAAGTTACTTGAATTGCTGTAAATAGTCTTAAATATAAGAGCATGGCAAAAGGCCAAACATTAGTCAAGGTATCATCCACCAACTGATTTCCCATCTAAAGCTCACCTTCTAAAAGAAGAAAGGACAGGATCACAACTTCATAAATCTAAACTTCTTACCAACTTCAGTCAAGGCCAGGGAGTGGGGACTTTTTTTTGATACACCACAAAGAGTACAACAGAAGCAAGTTTTACTGCAACTGTCAAACCTTGAGAGATAAAGGAATTATTTCCAAGGCATAACTGAGCCAAAAAACTATGGAGAACTTCGGGAGCACATATTCAGCTGTGGCCCCTCTAGCCTATGGAGAAGCTTTTCTAGTGCCTCTGTGGTTATGAATTGTCTCCACACATCACAGCAAAATGAAGACTGAAGTAAACCTTAAGTATCTTTTCATCTAGGTTTTACCTGAGAGTGGCAGCACTATCAAAATCTCCAACCAAATTTATCGGATTATTCACACAATAAATGCAAGATGTTACAAAACAGAATCCAAACAAAAGAAAAACAAAACAAACCAAACTCCATTCCTGTAATATGGTCAACTCACAGCAGTTAGAAGGGTAGAGTAGCTTAAGGTAAAATATGCGTCCCTTCCAGTCATTACATTTGTCCAAAAGCTTAAGCAGGGAAGAAAGAAGAAACGTAAATTGTCAAAGCAGCAAGCACGTTCCATGAAGCAGCTGAAGCAAAAGTTTGTTCCTCACAAGCTGGAAGGCCACAAAACCAAAGTGGCCTACATTTAGCAAAGTTGCCAGAAGCCAAAAAGCTATTGAAATATTCATCCATGACACCCAATCAGTCAGTTGCTCCTTCTTAACTCAAAGAAGTACTAAGGCATCTGGGGGTTTTCTTAAAAGATCTGGACTGCTTTTGTATTTAAAAAAAAAAAGCAATACAACAAATAAAAAGGGGAAAAAGAAAAAACACACACATAAAAAAAAACAAAACCCACCCAAACCTACAACAAGCTCATCTGCCTTTTCTGAGCTATAATAGCTGTAGAAAAAAAATCTGGTATAACAAACAAGTGAACACACATTATCCTGGAAGAACACTGAACTTCATAAACCTTATGGAAGTAATTTTACTGTATTCATAACAAATAGCAGTAAATCAAAAGGAGACAGTCTGAAGCAATGTTCTAGGAAAGAAAAAAAAGGTGGGTTTTCATCTGAAAAACTCCCCTTTTAAAAAGTCATTATGTTCTCTAACGGCAGCTTTTTCATTAGCAGCAGTTGTCAAAGAACAGAACTTCTGGGTGTCCTTGCAGCAATCAAGTAACTGCTCGATAGTAACAGATTACAATAGCTTCATAATTATCTTTGTAAGTTTGTACTGGTCATGTCCTTGTGGCACAGACAAGATTATGGTGATAGATATCACTTGCAGAAAAGATTCTGCCCTTGACTGAAGCGATGCTTCTTGCAGTTTGCTCTCTCTAAAATAACCTTCACAGGAGGAAGAGGAAAAAGAATTAAAAAAAAGGAAAAAAGGCAAAATGCAGCCAGTGATAATAGCTTTTACCTTTTAATATCTCTGTGAATATGATTATTTTCATGCAAAAAGTTGATACCATTTGCTGTACCTTGGGCAATTTTACATCTTGTATTCCAGGGGATTGGTGGAGTGTCATCCTTGAACAAGAAGGGAGAAAGGCAAGTAGAAAGGTGAAAATCTAACATATATATGCTCACATAAAGCAAATCAAAACATATAAAAACTCCACAATCCAAAACCAACTTCTTGCTGCTTTGTGGTTTTCAAGTACATTATTGAAAAGACTAATAACATAAATTTCTTCATTTACTTTGGCAGAAATACATGTATTTGTCACATTCTGTTCTTTCCTCCACATTTTGCCCCAGATTAATTCACTCATGGCAAAAACCCTTCTTGACAATATTCCACTCTGACCCTCCAAGGTCAGCTGCACTGCAAGGAACTGTCTGTATCTACTGCACGTTCCACTTTGTACCAGCGCTAATACCAGTGCCTCTTATCCCAAAGCAAGTAACTCAAAGCAATTAACAATTTTTACTAACAAGGAGAGGTCAATCTTCCAGTGTTTTTGGAATTACCACTTCTCAAGAGTTTAGCTTGACTCATGTCATTAACTAGACCTTAGACAAGAGGACACCAACATGTTAAAAATACTTCTTAATCTAGTCAGTGGCCAAGAGAAAAGGATTAGAGTATCTCACTGTTGTACCACCTTCCTTGCCTGCTCCTCAAAGCCCAGAGAAGATGACATAAGCAAGTTTACGCCTCACACATTCAGTTAAGTCTCACAATAACACATATTGAGTATGCACAGTCTTCATGTATTTGACTCTATAGAAGACATTCTGATTAACAGGTTCTGATTTAGATTAATTATGATTTGTATCATGTTTGTCTCATCCTTGTAAAGACCTCAGTTATTTCTGCTTTAGCTTTCAATTACCACCAATCTTTTAAGCTTACTTGATAATAATAGCCAAAGTTACATGGATAAACATTTCTATGCATATCCTTGTCAAGAACCACTCATTTTGACAGATAAACTTGCACTGCCTTAAGTAAAACTTAGTCTCTCTTCTGCACTGGTTCAGCTTAATAAATAAATACATAATTGCAAATGTAGAAGCGTGTGCAAGCATATCAACCAAACCAACCTGACACAGCAGTGCCACCAAATATATCCAGTCCTTTCCCCAAACACAGTCTCCTCCTAACACCACTTTCTTCCTGTTGGGACATAAATATTTGTGCAACCTTGCACAGGTAACATCTCAAAATTAAGGATTTTTTTTTTCACGGAGTATTTTTTTCAGGCTGATCAGTTCCCTAACCCAGTTCTTTCTCCAACTACTAAATGCCTGAGCCTGTATAGTGCAGAAAAAAGCAAAATGACATTTTTCAGGTCTGGGGGCATGGGATGCTGAGGCAGCACCAGTTTGAACAGTTCATCAAATTACAACTTCAGAAGCTGCATTTGCTTAGAACAAAGCAGATTTTTTAATTCCTTCAACAAACTAACGTGGACACTCAGATTAAGTCTGGTTTACTCTTGGTATCAGTTTAATATGCAACTATTTGTTCTTCATACACAGTGTTGCCTCACCAAAACGAAAGCAACTCATTATTTATTAAAGGCCAAGGCTAGAATATGCATCATTTAATTAATTCAGAAACAAGCACTGCATTTACTGAAAAATACTAATTAAAAAAAAAAGTATTTCCTATTATATTTAGGCACTTCAGAAAGAGATACACAGATTACAAACATTGTGTGATAACCACTATCACAAGGGCAATGAACAAAGGGCAATTTCACAATGCAGAATCTCAAGAAGGAGCAGAGAACATGCCAGTGTCAGCACCAGGAGCAATACTGCAGCATCATTTGCTCCACTCCATGCAGGCACAGCAAGGCTAAACTCCTGTGCCACTTCAGGTACTGGTACATGGCATTGTATTGTCAGCATGCTTTGACTTCAATGTGTCTAAAACATTCGTACGAGATGTTATTTGAAGAACATTTATCACATTTGTCCCCTAAAACACAGAAGTAAGTTACAAAACATCATTTGGCCATTACAGTTCAGGACTGTTTCATAGATATTTCACAGGTATCTCTATTTCAGTGTAGTAAGTAGTTGAAGCTAGAAAATATTTTACTTACCAGACAAGCAAGTCTGTCAAGCAATGAACCATTGGGCATGTATTCGTACACCAGACATGGCTGAGCACCATCACTTGAGAAACCAAGTAATTCTACTAGATTTTCATGCTGACACCTACAGGGAAAAATATAAAAAAATAAAATATATATATATTCATATACCATCTGAAAGACTCCCAACATTTGAGGAAAATGCAAGGCAGGGGGCACTTCATCCCCAATTACTTTTTCCAGCCCTACAGCACTTGCATTTACACAAAAACACTAATTTTTAAAAAATTAAAGGCTTCTGCAGCGATACTTTAAAATGAACAAAACACAGTCCTGTTGTATATAAAACATTCTCACTTAATATGAAAATAGTTAAGTTATGCTAGGAAGACAAAAATAAGGGGTCATATGAGCTAACTGTTATCTACCAACTTGGATTGCCATAAAAGGCTAGAGTGACATTCTGGAACACTGTACTCACTTTGCCATCATATTTATTTCTTGATCAAACTGCAGTTTCAAGTCCTGAACACTAACATCAACCATCTACAAAAGAAAGTATTTGACGTTAATATTGCTGGCCATAGCGAAATGAACAGTTGTTCAACAAAAAAAAAATCTGAATTGTAAGCCTTCCTTTAGACTAGTTACAGGTAACAACTATTTTATTTTTTTTTTACTTCTCAAAAATAAAGCATCAGAAAATTATTTTTAGTTACTTGGAATGCAGTATTATTGGACAAATGAAGCCTGTTTCAGCACAGGCACCAATTTACCCATTTTATTTCACTGCAGTTACCCGCTAATAGCACTTAACTCATTACAGAATTAATTATTCACACAAACAAGTAGTTATGAAGCAAATATCTATTTACCTTGTGAATTATTCATCAGATTATGAAAGGCAAACCTCACTAGCACCCCTTCCCTTCTGCCGCTTCATTTGTGCAGGGAAGGGAGGGTAACTGGGAGCACTCTGCTCTTCCAGAGAGCAGGATAAAATTCTCAACCCCATTAATGTTAACATGAAGGGTGATGCTTTTTAAAGTGAATCATTCAACACCTTCCACAGAAACAAGTCTATACTATAAAATACACAGCCATTGAAAAGAAAAATGCCCGGGACAACTCACAGCAATGAGCTTCTTGACAGCCACATTTCTGCCATTGATGTAGCCTTTGAACACAATGCCAAAGCCACCTTCTCCCAGCTTATTACCTCCAGCTGATTCTGGCCGTGCATCAAAATTATTTGTAATGCTTTCCAAGTCATGAAACCCAAAATTCTGGAAATCTGAAAGACATATTTGTTATTCAGCACAGAGCTACATTTTCACTTAAAGAACAAGTATTGAATAGATCTTCTGCTTCAGTTCTATTAAACCAAAAACTTACTACCACACAAATCCTGATATAGTGGAGCCCTATTTCCAGCTTTGTGATGAAGCTACCAGGAAAAAAAAAACAGACAGATAAAAGATATATGATTAGCTATGCATATATTTTTCTTCACAACTAGCCCTGTAGCAGCCTTCATACACATAATATTAATGGAAATTAAATGTGCAACACATCACAGGAAGTGCCACACTGTGTCAAGTGTAAAAATATATCTATCGTATCTTGTTTCTGCCAGCAACCCAAAAATGCACCTTTAGGAAGGAACAGACAAGTCATCTTTTCTCCAGCGTTCTTAAAATTTCTGACATGTAAGATCCCATTTCCCAACACAAGACGCTAAGCAGTCTACAAAATCAGTATTGAAAAAGGGCAATAAGATTACGTGTAGCACAGAATGAATCTCAATTAAATTAACAGTCAAATTTTCCATCACAGTAGCTGCTTTATTGGCAAGGGACATCTCATATTCAGACATCTGAGCATACTGATCAACAAGCAGCTGAACATGAGCCAGCAGTGTGGCCAGGTGGCCCAGAAGGCCAATGGTATCCTGGCCTGTGTCAGAAATAGTGTGGCCAGCAGGACCAGGGAGGTGATTGTCCCCCTGTACTCAGCACTGATGAGGCCACACCTTGAGTACTGTGTTCTGTTCTGGGCACCTCAGTACAAGAAAGACATTGAGGGGAGGGAGCGGGTCCAGAGAAGACCAACTAAGGTGCTGAAGGGCATGGAGAACAAGTCTTACGTGGAGCATCTGAGGGAACTGGGGCTATTTAGTCTGAAGAAAAATAAGGCTGAAGGGAGACCTTATCACTCTCTACAACTATCTGAAAGGACATCGTAGAGAGGTAGGCACTGGTCTCTTCTCACAGGTAACTAGTGATAGAAGAAGACGGAATGGCCTCAGGCTGCACCAGGGAGGTTTAAGCTGGGCATTAGGAAAAAATTTGTCACTGAAAGGGTTGTCAGGCATTGGAACAGGCTGCCCAGGGAGATGTTTGAGTCATCATCCCTGAATGTGTTTAAAAGACGTTTAGATGTAGTCCTTGGGAATATGGCTTAGTGGTGGACTTGGCAGAGTAAGGTTAATGGTTGGACTCAATGATCTTAAAGGTCTTTTCCAACCTAGATGATTCTATCTTATTACCACAGCCACACAGAACAAGAACAGATGCCCACAGATGCTGGAAGATAGAAATACAGTCATTACCCTAATGCACTGCTGTGATTTATTTCACATGAAATGAAGCACAGATCAGCAAAAAGGATTGCACTTCCTTCTACCCAACTAAGTGCCTACCTGTGTTACTAGACTCTGAGTTTCTATTTTCTTGATTTAAGTAGAGAGGAGCTGAATGTTGCTTCTCAGTATTCTGAGCTAAAACAGGCTTTACAGATGCCACCTTCTTCTCCTGTATGGGCAGTTGTTTCTCATGTATAGGCAAGGTTTCCTGTGAAGAAAGAGGTAATGTGACTTCTTGTGCCATCCTTACAGCTTCTGAAAATGGAATTTAGAAAAAGTGTTAACTACATCAGGAATCAGAAAAATAAATAATATTAATTCCAGTATTTGCTAAGATTAGGAGACACAAAAAGTGTTACAAGAAGGTTATATTCTGCCACAGTGTGAAAGCTGCAGGATTCTTATTTAAATTTAAAACTGTTACTACAAACAACAGAAAATGGACAATATGTCCACTTTTGGTTATTCTGACCTAACCATTTTTGATTCTCAGGTTGCTGTGAAGCTCTTCAGTGTCTTTGAAAACAAAGAACAAAGTAAAAAAAATACAAGAGTAACAGTTACCTGGAAGCAAAAGGCTTGCTGGTGCTAGAAATTGATTCCTAATCAGCAGATCCACAAGGTCACCAACTGTACAGTTTGTCGTTCCCCAGTCATAAAGTAATTCACACGTGGGACTCTTTCCCATTTGTACAAAAGCCTCAAATCTCCTTAAAAGATAAATTAAGACCAACATTAAAAAAAAAAAAAGAAAAAAAAGACCTTAACCATGAAGTAGGGAAAAGGATTAAAGGTAAATGATAACAAAAACAACAACAAATTTAAAATTCTAAATGTACTGAGCTGTACAATTATTCACAAATATTCTTAAAATGCAGATAAAAAACCTAAAGAAATTCAAACTCAAGGGGAAAATATCCAAAATATGAGAAAATCTAATGGAAAAATATGCATACATGGTTTTAAGGTTTTGTCCAGGACCCAAAATATATTGGTACATGAGACTAACAGAGAAGGGAATGTCATCAAGAGTTAGAAGGCAAGCCAGAGCCAGATCAAATGGATCAAGTGTTTTGCACCATTTGGCATTCACACTTTAGTTTGAGTATTTTGAGATGGGCATTAAGCAGAAATTGAGATCCATTACTCTAACTGATTTATTATTACTATGGAGAAACAAACAAATATTTAATAGTAATGTCACTAGAAAGATGGGAAACCCACTAGGACCCGTAGAGTATTTAAAATCTCATGACCTTTGAAATAGTTTAAGTACTCAACAAGCCCTTCAAGTAACAAGGTGTTCTCGAAAACACTGCTGATGTTTCTTCAAGTTTAAGCTTGTTAGATTTAGGCCTTGGGCTCCCCACATTTATTGGGCAACAGGACGGACAGCGGCATGGGATGGGCAATGGCATGGGATGGACAACAGGATTTGTGTTAAACAGCTAATAAAGAAGATTATGTTA
>VWZY01006127.1:135828-199397 GCA_013399075.1 Chloroceryle aenea | reverse complement strand
TCCTTCAGTTACCTGACGGATCACATCGGCTTCTGTGGTACTATCAAAAACTCACCGAGTGACTTCGTAGTGACAGAAATTGACATGCCCGAACACTTACTTAGGGATACCCGGGCCGAATCGCTTCATAAAACCAGTGAAGCGCCGCTAGAAGGAAGCAGCCTGTGCCGGCAGCCACTCAAGAAGCTGCGAATGGGGCCTCCCAGTCTGTGTGCCGAGGGCTCTGGTGGTGGTGGTACTGGGCCCAGTCCTTCAGAGCCTGACCCAAGCCAGGCAGGAGGCGACTGTTCTGCATCCCCCGACCATAACCAGCGTGAGGGTGAACCTGAACTGAAACCTGGCCTCGAGGAAGCCAATCCACTGGTTTCCTTGCTAGGCAAACCCATGAGTGAACTGCTTCAGAAATTTGCTTGTGATCTGAAGGGTGCATGGGACTTGGAAAATAATGCTGATGCTGGCACTGGGGAGCTCTCGCTGGGACCTGTACTGGACAAGAAAAATCGAGCCGATTTACACAGTGCCGTTAGGCAGAAATTCCCCTTTCTAGTCACTGTTACAAAAGACGATGAAATGATTGTAAGAGGAAATGCAGATTACAGAGAACTTTGTCAGTTAGTGACTGAAAAGGAAGCAAGTGATTTCTTCAAATTTTTAGATTCAAAGCTAGAAAATTCTACATTTGCTTTTGAGCCTGATGGAAACAAAGAGCACAGAAAAGTAGTTCACCACTTTATCAATAGAAAATTTGGGAAACTTTTAGAAACAAAGTCCTTTACTGTGACAGATGCTGGTGATCAGCCAAACACGTCAATAATGGTACGATTTCGAGAAAAAAGCCAGTCCAGAAAAAGATCTGCTGGTGGTTTCCAAGAAAAACAAGATATTTATACAGGTAAATATTTTTAGTGAAAGTGTCAGGTCTTCTTTAGTAAGACAGAGTTGGAATAATTTTCATATGATATATAGGCCTGGTTGACCCATTGTTTGTGCTAAAATAAATCATTAATGCAGTTACATCACTGGAGAATGAGATGGATGAATCAAGTTACTGCAGTGATTCTACATAAACAGTTCAGTGACAATGTGTACAGTTCCTTTGGTTGTACCACCTCTGTGTTATACTCTGGGCTAGCTTTCCCTTGAAAGGAGAAGATGCATCTAGATGTTGGACAAGTTAGTAAGGTCAAATTTGATTTATAATGTCATTCCTTAAAGTAGTTGTTTCTGCTATAAAGAATGTTTCTAGCAAAAAGTCAACTTGAGTTCATCAAGTTGTGTTGCATTTTATCAGGTACTATTTTTAAAGGCAGTGGGTTTTTCTGATTATTCCAAGAGTTTTGTGTGCTGTGTCTTTATTTTTCTCTTTCAGTACTGGAAAAGTCCCATTTAATTTAGTGTTGTGGGGTGGGAGCATTGTTTCTCTGCAGTTTCTGTGCTATTATAGTTTGAAGGGAAGAGCCCACCCATCTGTCTTGGTACAACACTTGTATGATATAGAAGTGCAAATTCCTAATAATTCTGAGATGATTGTTTCAGCTTTCACCCTTCAGAAAGAAAACCTAGAAACTCTAAAGGCAATCAGCTTCTTGGCTGCCGAACTTGGTGTTCTTCCTTCAGACTTCAGTTACACTGGCATCAAAGATAAGAAGGCTATTACTTACCAACATATGGTTGTGAAGAAGGTGACTCCTGAGAGGTACGTACAGTCTGGGTGCATTCAGTTTAGCATGTATTTTTAGATGTTAGTAAGTATCAACAATGTTCGATCTTTTGAAATGTTCTCACTGATGTGTGTTCCCCTCTCCCGTGTTACAGCACACTGGAAATGGCTTTAATATTTTGTGGTTGTAGGGAGTGTGAAGTCCCTCAGAATTTAAAGAAAAGTCTCACATTCCTCTATTTTTTGTAACATGAATATACTATATTTTCTGGGACAGTATGCACCTAATTCATGCTCATGAGATCCACTTCACAATCTTTTCAATACTGCCTGTCCACTAGCTGGAACCAAGAAGAAGCCTGTGCTACATGATGCAACAGGTTTCCACCTACTATTGTCTTGTGGTCCACAGACAACAATTTGAAAGCTTTATACGGCTACAAAACCAAGTAAATAAGTACACTTTGGACAGATGCTGTCTGTAAGTATTAAGTGTCAACTTTTATTGTATTGTCCAGTTTAGAAACTTGAGATTAAATAAAGAAGTTATCACCAATCCTGTGGGCAGAAAATACATTCTGAATAATGTATCAGTAATACAAGGTATGCCTTTCCATTTCTTGGTTTTGTTACTCACTGTAGCTAAAAATATGGGTAAAAAATACATATTAAATTCTGCCATGGTAATAGTAAAAATTCTGGAATCAAAACCGTAACTTTTTTCTTCCTCAGCTTTAACCATCTAGTGAGTTTTGGTTTTAGCAACAAAGTACTTTCTACAAATAAAGGAAAGTAGAATTTATATTTTTATAATTTATTATTAACATAAAAAAAAAAAATTCCATTGCAAACTGGCCTGTGAGGCCAGTTGTTCAAGAGATAATTAGCAAAACTTTGCATTCATGTTTACATGATTAAACAGAATAGTTAAATGCTTCCAAGCCCCTAGCATAACAGGGGAAAAAAAATATTTTTAATAAATATATTATTTACAAAGTTACTAAAATATTGCTTAGAATGCAAGCTTTTCTGTGAAAAGTTTCCTTTGATTTGAATGACTACTACTTACACATAAGAACAAAGAGCTTGAGTGGATACTTTAAAGGGCAAATACTTGAACTGTCAGCTGTGTTTCCAATTACAAGCATGTGCAGGCATACCCAGAGAATCAATGCGCTGAGTTTATTTTGCTAAGGCTGACTAAGAAAGAGCAATTGTGTTTTGCAGTTTGCTAGAGCACATTACTTTTTGTTAATGAAAAGCAGATTTTTTTTTTAGGACTGAAGAGTAAACTACTTTTTTTTAACAAAAAATGCAAAATTCCTTGCAGTTGCCTTGAGAAAATTCAATGAATTGCTTCATTCCAGTATCTTGTTGAGCTATGGAGTAGAAGAGCAAATGAAGTGAATATTTAAAAATTATTTCTGGAATATAACTAAATTTTAATACTTCTATCTCTGCATTTGATTTAGTTTCCTCATAATAATCAGTTTTCAATCTCTTCTTATTTTTTTAAAGTGTTTTTCATTCTAGTGCAAAGATGAAGACAGCAGCTGAATAGCTTTAATAGAGGATGCTTCCTAATTTCTCTCAATTATTTATGCAGGTTGAAAGAAATTGGAAGCAAAATGGAAAAAAGAGGCATGAGAATACACAACATACATTCAGCATGCCAGCACCTTAAACTTGGTCAGCTGAAGGGCAATCACTTTGATATAGTTGTGAGAGATCTCAAACACCACAGTCATGACTCTTCAGCAGATTTGAAAGAGAGAATATCTGAAGCAATTGAAAATGTTGAGGTAAAAAAGGCTCATGAACAGGGTTTTAATTCTGTGCTGTATAAAAACCAAAACTACTTTTAAAGAAAACACTCCTAATAGTCCAATAATGGCACCTTTTTTCAGGTTTGTTGCTTTTTGCTATTTTCTTTCCTATGTTACTTAAGGAATCATGAGTAAAGCTGCCTTCCAAGGCACATAAGTGAATTTGTTCTGTTTTACAGACTGCAGACCCCAAAGTGGTGCATGAGGCAGATGGGAAGTTTGGTAGCACATGAGTATGGATATATGAGCTGTTGCTGCACGAACCTCAGGCCAGCTGAAGTGCCATGGTTCCCCGTAGTAGTTGACAGGGTGAAAGACTACAGTTAGACATAAAGAATATAGTTACACTCGTTGCCTTTTGTGGTCATGTGAGAAACACACATAGGTGGCTCAAGTGGAAAAGTTTCATGGCATAAATACATGTGAAAGGTTTGCAGCAGGGAAAGAAGAGTCAATGAAATTCAGTGGATTTTGATGCTATTTTCCTTAGTCCCTGAAAAAAACTTCATCATCAGACATTCATAAACCACTGTAAAAAGTGAAAAGCAAATCATGTAAAGGAAAAATTTTAGGTGTTTTGTACAGAGTATTTTTCTTGCACTGTCTCTCTAAGTAATAACCAAAATACAAATTAGTTTAAGAGATTCATCTGGGAATAAAGACTTGAATGAATACTGCCTGGTGTGCAAAAGCAAAATACACTGCATGTATTTTGGAAATTTAATTTTATTATTTAAAAAAGCATTCAGCTGGTACTCTAATGCTTTCTCTCTCTCTCTGCTTCTAATGTTTTTTTTTTTTTGTTTTGCTGGACCTATGGATATGCAAAGCAGGGTTATATAATTTGAACTAATAACCATTTCCAAAACAAATACTGTATGCTTTTGGCTTGTCCACTACATGCATACTTACTATTCTCTAAAAGGATGTTCTCACTGGGTCAGTTGGCTGTGATTTTACTGCCTGCATGTGATCAAGAAGACTTAAAATCCCAAGTAGCAGAAGGGAACTTTACTATTGTAATTATAATACAGATGTTCTCTTGTGAAAAAAAGACTAGTATTTTTATGAAGAAATGTCCAACAGTAATAACTGCTTATTAGCTGTGCTATGCCATGATTGCTTGAGTAGAAGTTCCATAATTTGGTGCATATAGAAAGTGCAATTACTTTGACCTGTAGCCGTATTTATAATAATTAATTACATAGAAGTAATTTTGTTTCATTTACCTTTTTTTTTTTATGAGAGCAAGGACAATGACAGAATTTGCTTGTCTTTTTAGATGTTTCTAAATCAGGTGCTAAAATACTGTAATGAATCATGAGTTATGATTTTGTTGCATGTTATTTTAGATTAAAAAAAGAAGTTTATATGCATTTTGGATGTAAATGTAGCTTGTATGTTTTATACTTAGTCTTATTAATTGTACCTGGTACTTTCAGGCTTTTAACATATTTATTCTTTATCATTCTAGACAAAAGGTTTTGTGAATTACTATGGACCTCAGAGATTTGGACAAGGACAGAATGTTCAGACAGATCAAATAGGATTGGCTTTACTGAATGAAAAAATGGTATTTTGATTTTGCAATTTAAATAGTTACTACTTAGTTAATTTTGCATTACTATTGCAGTGTCTAGCATTTGAGTTGACCTTCTCAGTGAACAATTTCAGTTGTGAGATAAACCCATATGTGTGCTGAAAGTAATTGCCAAATCAGTTTTGACAACAATATAAGCATGAAGATCTTCATACTGAAACGAAGTCTTTTTTAAACAGCAGGTGCACACAAAGTAGCTCACAAAATTGTCTTCTGTCTTATGTTTGGTATGTGATTGTGTTTGTCATGCCACTTGGCAGGCAAGTGCCTGTGTTCCATACAAGGTTTAAACAATAAAATGAAACAATTTTTTACAATGTTTAGCCATGGTCCTGGTTTTCTCCTAACTTGTGGCCTCTATCCTGCTGGGGGTCTATATAGTTCTTTAAAATTTGACAAGGTACTACCTAGGATCTTACAGAAGGATTTGCTTTTTCAATGTCACAGTCAGTTTTCTGCTATGTAGAAGAGATTGCTGCTTTCCATTTTTCCTTGGGCTACTTTCCCAAACTCTTAGTTCTGAGCAATTGTTCCCATGTAAACTAAGGAGAGGTTATTTCTTAAGTAATAATTCAAAATATAAGAGCCATATAGTTTTCAGTGTACATGGCATAGTACTTGTCACAGGTCTAAAAATCAGACACTACAAAGTCAAATGAATATTTGAGTATCCTTTTCTTTTACTCTCATTTTGATTTGAGAAAAGTCAGGAAAACTTAACTTCTCCTCCAAATATAATAAGAATCAAGATTTGAGGGCAGCCCATAAAAGTTAGAGTTGGTGTATCTGACATTTTGAATTCTGGTGTGCTAGTGGTTGGTACAAGTTGTGTGGTGACACTGGTGTTGTAAGTAGCAGAGGTTACTGTAGTGTTTCCCCTGTCACAAGTGTCATCTAATCTAATACAGATCAGTATAAAAGAGAGAAAGATTGTTGTCCTGCTGTCTGAGACTATGGCAAGTGTTCAGTCTAAATTTTGCATGAAGTGTGCAGGAGGGAAAGAAGGAACCTTCCTGTTCAGGACAGAATGATGACTTTACGAAGTGGAGGAGTTCGAACTGGATGTTGAAGTAGACTGACTGATTTCTCACAGAGCTTTGAAAGCTGTTTTCTGCATGACAGAAACCTGTCTGTAATCTGAAAAGGAACACAGCCACATGGGTTTGCTGTTCATAGCATCTTCTGTGAAAGGGAATATCTGACTTTGACCTTAAAGAACTGATACAGTTTTGAAAGCTTGCAGAGGATCCACAATTGTCTGTTTAGTTGACAAATACTTAGATGCAAAAAGTATAAATTACCAATGTTGTTCTTTAAAGGTGAAAGCTGTGAAGTTATTTTTTACACCCGAAGATACTGATGACCCTGTAAATAATGCGAAAAGATACTTTCTTCAAACTGGTATGTTGAGTTAAATTGTCTTACATGTTTATTCAGGGTCAGTATTAAGGTGTTGCTGCACAGAGGTAACTTTTTATTTTGCTGCTGTTTTGTACCACTTATAGCTAATTCTGTGGAACTCACTAGGGTTGTGCAGTTAAAAATTCTATGTGGTTGAGTCCCTAAATGTGCAAAACAGTGGAAAACTAATATATTTCAGGTGCAGGACGGTATAGAAACAAACACTTTGCTGAAAAAGATGAAGATAATTTTATCAAAGCAGTTTTAGCCTCCTTCCATCTGTCTGCTTTTGTAATATAAACTTCTCCTTAATAAAGGAGGTATACAGGAAGAAGGCAGCCAACTCCTACTCAGCACTCAACATGTGTGGGCATCTTATTTTCTAAGATTTCTATAACAGTCTTAGCTCTTGTTGTTTGCACCTTTGGGCTTTGTTTTTATATCACTTTAAGTATGTTTCTCTTCCATGCTCTCCTGTGATCTACCTTCTTTCTATCTTGGATTAAAATCAGAAAAATGTGTCAGAAGCAGAATTGTGCTGAGTAAAATGCTCTGTTATATTTTTTTTTTTAATCATTCAACTTAATTTGCTCTCCATAACTAAAAAAAATTTGGAATTGCTTATGACTTCAAATACATGTTTTTCTTTCCAAATAGTCTGTATGTATTAGCCTGCTTATCACTGTAAATTGATAGAACAACTGTGATATATAGCATCAAGGCATATAGATACGTTTCATTTCACAGCATAGAAAGATGAATCATCTGTGCTATACATTGCTATATGATGCATGGACAGACATTAATGTGGTCCCTGAAAACAGCCACTTGCCTTTTCTTGAAAGAAAAATGTAAAAGGTTATGCAAAAGACTTTGTCAGATAATTACTTGGAATGAGAGAATAGATAAACCATAAAATTTGAAATATGCAATTTTTTTATGATATAGTACAAAACTGATTAAATGTATTTTCATCTTGGGTAAGGCTCAGACTTCCCAGTGGCCAATACAATTTGTACCCTTAAAATAAAGATATGGTTTTTATCCCCTGTGAAATGCATATTCTAAAATTATGTGAAGTAGAGGTTTAATGTTCTTTTAAAGCTTGGTTTTTGCAAACTAGACTGAATAACTGAATGACAGTTAGTTTAGTTTGTGCTGAATGAAATAGAATAGGATTCGTGGGACTATGTTGATGAAATTCGTCTAACATGTCACATTGAAGAAAAGGTAATAATAACCTAAAAGTCATCAGAAAGAGGTTGGACTCACACCATTTTTCCTTACCTGATTAACTAATTTTCTTAAGTATCTTTTTTTCCTGACAGGTAGTATTTGAAAAATCAGGGATTACTTATATGGTTATTTTTGTTTCTGTCAGAAGATGCAAAGGGCACACTCATCATGCTGCCAGAATTTAAAGTGAGAGAGAAGATGTTGCTACGAGCTTTGAATCGCTATGGTGTAAATCATGAAGGTTGTACCAAAGGATGGCTCAATATTCCTCATTCCATGCGCATATTCTATGTCCATGCTTATTGCAGTAAAATTTGGAATGAAGCAGCATCATACAGGCTGAAGATTTATGGTTCAAAAGTTGTTGAGGGTGATCTTGTCTTCTCAGAAGAAAACAGTGAAAGTGTTTCCCTGAATGACAAGGTGAGTCTTCACAAAATAGTTCTTGTAAAAAAAGAAAGAAGCTTAATACACTTGAATACATATGCTAATGCTTTTAATTTGATACGAGATTGAGTTGGCACAGTTAATTTCAAACTCGAAGACTATGAGTTTGGAGTGATAGTTTGCTAATCAGTGGTAGCTAGCATCAGTAAATATTTAATGCAACACCAGTTACCAGTAAAAGCATAATTTATATTAAGCATCTCTACTATTTTCCATAACCGAAATACATTATTGTCCTTGTAGTAGTCAAAAAACCTTAGAATCCTTTACAAGTTTGGGACAACAATACGTAATTACTAAAATAAAGTGTCTATTTTATTTTTAATTTTTTTTTCTTGACTTCTAAATGTCTTGTCAGGTTCATGTAGTCACTGCTCCAGAAGAGTCAGCTAACAAATACTCTATAAACCAAGTAAGTCTGTATGAAAAAATCCAAGTTGTTGATCTCTTTATTTGATTAAAATGTTTTATTTTAAATATAATGTGATTAACTGGTGCAGTCTTCCTCCTTGACAGAATGCACATTAAACACACGTGAACTGCTCTCCACTCTCATAACAGGAGGAAAGAATATTTAGTTTGTAATGGGAATAACTACAGTGTCATTTGCAGTAGAGCAATATTTATTTTGAAGCTGAGCGTAAACACTGAATTTTTTTTTCACCTGCTGGCAGAAATATTCCGGAGCAGTTGATATTCTCATTCACAATGTAGTTGTGAAGTCTTAAGTCTTACTTGGGCAACTTAATGTCTTTATTACTGTATCTTTCTCAGCAAGCGGAGAAATTTGTTGGTACATTTCTAGTTTCTTTAGGAATCATGAGACATTTTTTTTTTCTGCTTTAATTACATCCAAGATACCTGCCTTGCACAGCTTTATTTCACAAGAGAAGCTGCTACTTTACTATTTCAATCCCCAAGACACAAGATTTAGACATATTTTAAATTGTTATAATTTATTTAAATGGGAATTAGTGGGCTTTATTTCAACTGTGTTTGTTGCTTTATGTTTTTTTTATTTCAAGGTGGTTCTTCCAATGGTGGGACATAGTATCAAGTATCCCAGTAATAAAGTTGGGCAATGGTACCATGAAAGGCTTTCTAAGGATGAGTTGCAGATGTGCAAATTCAGAGTGTCTCCATTACAGCTGAATATACCTGGATGCTACAGATCCATTTTGAAAAATGTTCAGAACCTGTCATATTTTTTGGAAGGCAGTGAAAAAGGAATGAAAATTGAAGACCAGCATCTAAATGAATCAAAAGTCTCTCTTCATATATCATTTGACCTTGATCCTTCATGTTACGCAACAGTCTGTCTGAGAGAAATAATGAAATGTGACTTTTAAGATTCCAGTTAATGCAAGACTGCAGGAATGTTAGCAGCGGTGAAGTAATGACAAGGAAATAAGACAGAATAACAGTTTCAAGCCAGGAACAGGAAAAAATTGTAGATTGAGATTCATATTCATAGGAAGTGAAGCACAAAAATCTTTGAAATGTTCCTGAAACATTCTAAACCTCAAATGCAAACCCTAGGATGAATTGGAGTAAAACTATGTTCTATACCAGGCAGGTATAACAGAACTTAAAGAAACCACGGGCTTCAAGCATTAATTTCATATTTGCATAGACACCTGACCTGCAAAGTTAAATCCTGGAAAATATATCATTTATTTCATAGTATTTTTTTTTAAATGGTTTAGACTAAGTTCTGTTCAAAGCAATAATATTACAAATTTGCAGCCTACAGACATCTGAATGAAAAGTTGCTCTACTCAGGTTCAATAGATAAATTGCATTTTCCTTGTGTTCAGGCACTAAGTGTTAGAAGGTAAAAGTCCCGAGCTAACAGTGACAACTCATCTGATACTTTATCAGCCATTAGATGAATCACCCAACTTATGTTCATGCTAAGGGTTCCAGAATTAAGTAGTGCATAGCTGTTAGTTAGTGCCTATTCAAGTAAGCTCATCAAGACATGGTGAGTAATTAACATAACTACAAAATGGTTTATAAAAAAACCAAACACCTGTTTTATTATTTACAGGATGCAGACTCTATTCCTGTTACTATGAGCAATCTTACGGTAGCAAAAACATGTTAATAAAACCATCTCTGGAAAAAACTTTCCTAATTAAATGTGGTTAACTGTGATAAAATGAGTGGGTTTGTGGAAAAGAGCAGAAAATGTTATTTACCTTGACTTTAGCAAGGTATTTGACATTGTTTCACAATATTCTTGAAATTACATGATGGTTTGGATAGATGGACAGGCAGATGGGTAAAAAAGGGATTGGATGATGAAACTCTGAGAGTACTGGCTAATGGGCCATACCCTACCTGGAGTGAGCACCACTGGGGTCTCTTCTGGGACCCATTCTATTTTAATGTCTTTGTCAGTGAGTTGGAGGAGAGGCTGGAGTTTGCCCTCATCAAATCTGCTGATGACAGCAAGTTACAGGAAGAAATGGGTACTCTGGAGGATCAGGCTGCCATTCAGGGCAACCTAGGCATACTTGGCCAATGTGAACCTTATGAGAAGGACAAATGCAAACTGCTACCCCTGGGAAGGGTTCAACCCTGCAGGAGCCCAGGCTGGGGAGGCAGAATCTGGGAAGCATTTCCAGGAATGGCCCCGGGGGCCCAGTGGACAGCTGAACATGGACCATCTGTGTACCTTGGCAGCAAGGATGACCAACAGCCTCCTGGGATGTGTTAGCAGGGACACAGCCCATAGATCAAGGGAAGGCATTATGTCTTGTTTTTCAGTACCTGGACCGCATCAAACTTCTACATCCAGTTTTGATCCCAGTGAAAGACATCAAAAACCTGGGGCAAGTTCAGCGAAAGGTCTCCAAGCTATTTTGAGACTGGAGCATTTACCATTCAAGGACAGGCTGAAGAAACTGGGCTTCTTCAACCTGGCTTGGCAGGAACCAACAGCAGCCCCCCAGTACCTATGGAGAGGTTAGCAAGAAGATGGAGCCAGGCTCTTTATAGTAATGCACTGCAGGAGAACAAGAGACAATGACCATAAACTGAAATGAGAGTTTCAGACCAATTAAAAGGAAGCACTTTTTCCAGGTGAGAACAGTCAGGTAGTAGAACAGGCTGCTCAGAGGCTGTGCAGTCTCCATCTGAGGAATTTTCCAGGACCCAGCACGAGAATGCTCTGAGCAACCTGGTCTGAGCTCAGAGGCAGCCTGGTTTTGTGGAGGCGGTTGGACTAGCTACCACTGATGTCTTCCAACCTGGATTTCCCTGGTACCCTAAACAAAGTATTGCAAGTGTTCATTCAATCTGTAGATGGCAGTATGACTTTAAAAATTCTACTCATTTTTACTGAGCCAGAATTAGTTATTTAAGTTGAATTCTGTTTATGTCATTAGTGTTTCAATTCTTGCTAATAACGGAGTAAGATGCTGATAAATAGACCTATAATTATAGGAACAGCAAAATAAGAACTATAGAAATACAACTCACATGATTTCAATGCTTGTATAAAACTGTGTAGCAATGTAGGATCCAGATAATTCACTGCCTTAAATAAGGATGACTCTCTTAATCTGTGTAAGTAATTCAGAATTTAACCCTTAGCTTTTATATGGGAAAACAGACTGCAGGCAACTGAAAAAGTTTACTCTATTAGAGCGCTTACTCCTCGAGTTTATAGTACACAGACAAACTGATTGAAAAATCCGTTTCCCTGCCATGACCCATCCAAGACAGCTTTATTCCTGTCTCTGCTTTTCAGTATCACCTCATCTGTCTTCTACCTGCCTTTATTAATATCCCTCTTCTGGAAAATTATTTTTAACTCAAGTCATTGTGGCACAGCACAGCTCAAAATCAGTTGTCCTGTCAGCAATGACATGATGAAGTGCTCCAGTGCAGACAGGAAGCCGCATGCAGTTACAATGATCAGCAGAAATAAATTAGCACTGAAGTTCTATTTTAAAGAGACTATTGTGGTCATCTTCAATGTGGCTCAAAGCCTAGAAAACCATCTCATCGCATACAGGATTTGAATACAAAAAGTATTTAAAGTTGAGCCTTGATTTGGAAAAACACAAAAGGTCAGATTAAAAGCTTTTTGACTGAAAGGCATGCTATTTTAAAATAAAAGATCAGAAGATGGTATTAAAAGAGTCCCCCTATAATCATTTTAGGCTCATTTGTCAGTACTTCTGTTGAACACTAAAAGGACTAATCTTCTTAACCAAATCATTCTTTCAGCAACTTTAAGGTGAAAGAGCTAATTATGTGTGTCTATGGGTTAAATTCCTATAGTAGAAATGTTCTACTAGGGAAAAGTCAGGTTAGCTATTAGAATGTTTATGTGGTAAAGATCTATTTGTTTATTTATTTATTTAGTATTTCAGTGGGCATTTATTTGTAATTGATTCTGTTAATCCTAGCAGCTATTTTTCAGGATTGTGTACATGAACAGCTGAATTCGGAGTTTTGTATGAGTGCAATACTCATCTCCTTAAGTATAATCCATACAAGCACAATATCTGTGCCCCCTGCATTTAGAAAAGAAGATTATCATTGTGCACTGATCTGAGTTTAAGTAAAAGATTGATATTAGTCACCTCTTATTCTACTAAGTACTTGTATTGCTACCATCCTTTTCTGATAGGATTTAAAGCACTTTGTTAATATAAATGACAGATCTCTGATTCTGTTTCTAACAAAAGGGGTTTTAGGTTCAATGGCCACTTAATTTTTATTTTTTTTTTTCAAACAGATGATAGATAATTGGGCATTTGAATGGGAAAAATGCAAATGTTCTTAAGCTGTGAAATCCTGTTACTTTTAATTCCTTACAAATTTGACAACTAGCATTATCCTCAGTGAGAACATACAGATATTCAGATCTTTCAGGACAAGATGGCTTAAAATTACATTCCTATCATAATGGCAGTTCAAACACCAGGTAGATGTGTGATTATTGGTCCAACTCACCCATTAAAACTCCATTAACTCCTCTCATAGTGCAAGTACCTGTCAGCTGGTGATTTGACCTCTTACACCCAGCTGATAACACAAATCTCCTTTCTTTTCTCTTGCAGAACTTCTGCCCATAATAAAAGCTCAAGTGAACAGAGAAACTATTAACGCTTTCCTTTCTTTCAGTCTGCAGTCATGCCTTGCAGCCCACTGGTTCAGATCTAGATTCCTTTTAGAGGAAATGAAACCAGAAAGTGAGCTCCAGCTGCATGCCAACCACACTCGTTGTCCAAATAGAGGAACAGAGATCCAAATGACAGGCTGATCACTTGGACAGCTTCAAACCCTAGACATGAGTACATTGTGTTGTGGAGCCTAGACAACATTTAGCCCAAAGTAAACCCACTGAACCCCAGTTTAAGTACAGGGGATTCAATGCTCCAGTGTGCCCATCTGTTTCTGTCGCACCAAAAAGCTTCCTCATGTAGACATTGTCTGGGAATGTTGTGTTGCAAGGAAGGCAGAATCAATAAAGTCAGATGTTTGCACCATCCGAAGTTACTTCATTCTGCTTAGAAGAATTCAGAATCTTGTATTACAGCAGTTTAAATGCTTTTTCAGGTTAAACACAAATGCTTCTATCTGCTTAGAACGGTGATGTTTTCAATTAGCTTTAGAAGTGACTGATTTAAAGGATTAATTCTGTCAGACTATTTCTGCACTTCAAGAAACAGGACACACTTTCTTACTCCTACGCCCAGCAAAAGGCACTTTTCCTTTTTTACCTTCGTATCTCTTTTCACTTCTCTACTGCAATCGTTAATATCTGTGTTGAGCTCATAAGCCAAATTTCGGAACTTTGCATGGGAAGTGCTGTAATAATATATGGCTGAACCATTCACTTGTGAAAGCAAAACAGGAATCATTTAGTGATTTTTGTATAGATACTGCACAGAAACAAATACATAGAATTAAACTGGATTTGGATTTATTGCTCTGCAACTGCAATGGTTTGGACCAAGGCTCAGTCTTGTATCTTACCCTGTCTGCAACAGTCCCTATAAGTGGATTTCTTTCCCAAGTACTTCTCATCTTCCCTTGAATATGTTAACCTCTTCCCAGAGTTCCATTTTGCTACTTGTTGTATGAAGATCTACCTTTTTTTTTTAAACTGCCTCCTTCTGACTTCATTTGATGACCCTCGATCCTTGTATTTCATTACAAGGGACACTAAAGACTTCATCCCCATCCATCCTCTTGGTACCCAGCTGTTTTTATGCTTCCCATATGCATTCCCTAAATTGGCTGCTTACTACAACAGAGCAGCTATGCAGTCTCTGTTCTTATGGGAACTGTTCTTGTACTTCTGTGACCTCTTCCTCATTTTTAATATACCCTTTTGGAGGTGAGGGATGTAGAACTGCACACAGTTCCATTTTTATACCATGGATTTCTCCACTGACATAGTGATGGGTTTTTTTTCCTGTACTTGTAATGCATGATTTCCTTTTTGACACACCCTTCTTCCCTGAGTATTTAAGCAATGTGTTCTTGGAACTAGGTATTTTGTAACCCCAAGATTTCATCCCAGAGTGGTGATTTCACCCTGGAGTAAGGTGAAAGCTCATTATTTTATGTGTGAAGTTGTGAGCAGTTTTGTTCTTGAGTCACTTATGTGTCTGCACTCCAAATTTCATCTGCCATTGTATTTCCCTGTCATGAGGATTTTCTGTAGTTCTTCACACTCTACCCTTATCTATGTTAGCCTGAGTAACTCAGTATCATCATCAGTCTCTGTCACCTCTGTGCTCTAACCCTTCATGCACACACTGAACGGCATTCCATGGCCCTCTAGCTTATGCGGTGAGCGCTTAAAGGTGCTTGGTGACAAACTTTGTCAAGTGCACCTACTCCACTGGCATTGCCATGCAGCTTCTAACCTCTCCACAGAACTCCAAGGAGGCTATAAGGCAGTGCTTCACAGAAGTCACATCAGTCACATCACACCAGTAATCACAATTCTTAAGTGTTCCCTGCCCATTACAGTTCTCTGGCTTATAGGCTTGTACCGACTCTCATTTTTTCATCTCCTTTTTACTGTATAAAATTTAAAGTTAGATAATGAAATAGCTTAGATATCTACTGTATCATAGAAGAACTGCAGAAAAAGCATACTGTTGTTACCAGTAACCTGAAATTGAGTTGAAGGTATGAGAAATCCACCGAAGAAGGCAGCTTAGAGTACTTCACAGCCTCATTAAAATGCTCATGGCTTTTCAAAGATCTTGGTTTGGATCTGGACTCTGCTCAGTTCAAAGCAGAAATTTCAATTCATATTTCATCATAGCCTGTTAAGCACAGTTACAGCCTGTAAAAGTAACTGTTAATGAAGGTAGTGTCAAAGTATGACATTTTTGACTGAAAGTGAGAGAAAGACTTTCTTGAAATTTGAATATGGGCGACAAAAGGTCACATTCTAATTCAGGTAGAAAAGACTTTGAATCTGTGTGGTGTAGTCGGCAGATTATTCTGCAACAAAAGGCTAACACAGCTGCATGCTTGTGTTTCAGATCCTCACGGTGAGATATGGGAATGATTGTCCCTAATGAGCATCTTGCTTCTGAGCATCAGAGGTTTGGGATGGAAAAACAAGGAAATAGTTCAGTTCTTATGTGCCCAAGAGCAGAAGTGGGCTATTGTAGAAATTCAGAGTCCTCAGGGATTTGCATATGCTAAGCAGGGCATTTGGGAACGTTGGTAATACTTCAGTACTGCTGAGAATCCAATCCTTAAAGGCAACATCTCATAGAAAATCAAGTTAAGCACCTAAATCAGCATGTCAATTTTTGAAGTTTGGGCAATAAGCTTGCATTTAACTATATCATTTGAGGGTGTATTTTTTTTCATCCTAAATTTATACTTAAAAATCTGATACAACATGCCAAAACATGTGGAATTGCCCCCTGGAGCAATGCACACACACCTTTCTCTCCTTCCTCAGCGCAGGTTGAAATGACTGAAGGCGAAACCCACCTCCACCCTAACCTGCCAGTGGATACATCAGATGCTGGGTAAAACCAGGCATTTCTGGTCAAGTTATCTAGCATCTTCCCTGGAATATAGAACCTAGCTGACACCCATCCCATGAAGGCAGCTAAAAAGGTATGATTTTTTTCACATGGGAAAAGAATTTCAGAAAGGAGACATGGAGCACGTCTGCTAGGAATCAGAACATGTTTTGGATTCGTTGCTGAATCTCTCTGGGCACCCACAGCTTTGACTTTTGACTGGTCCTGACCATCCCTGCACCCTGCCCATGGCTATTCCCAAGGAAGACCTGAATGCCTGGGGCTGGGGCTGCCCCTATGCCTCCCAGCTGCCCTGCTTCTGACTGGGGCAGTGGAACGTGACTGGCCATGGCCACTTGATAGAATCTCTGAAAAATTTCTTTCTCTTAAAGCTCTTGTTTCAGCATGCATCATTTTGTGTGACAAGTGCTGCAACCAGTTCATATAATTAATCCAAACACTTCCTTTGTAAAGCCACTTTCTTTCACACATTGCAAATAATGCCTATTGGCTAAATGGTTGACAAATTATTAAACTGTGTTAGTCAAAAAAAAAAAAAAATCCTGGAAAACTACAGGGCAGGGTTCACAATCTCATACTACCTGTAAGCCCTAATTCTTGGCTAGACACCCGATACAGATAGTGCTTATGTCCTACCAGCGTGTCCAAGGCAAAGAGTAGTTTTCTGTTTCACAACATTTTCAGATAAACACACACTCAGGCATTTTAGCAACGCCTCAAGCAGCCCAACAGTTACTTATTCTCCCAGAATAATGTATGATATGTTACTGTAAATGAACTCTCATGTATTTGTTTTTCCCACAGGGAAACAAACATCAAATTAAAAAGCTCTCATAAAGATTGAGAGTCTTCCTTCCACCTCTCTTTTACTCAGACAGCCCCTCACAGCCAAGTTGGAGAAATACATCTCAGGGTGTGTAAAAAAGTATAAGATAATTTTCAAGATTAAAAAAAAACAACTTGTTTTGGGGGCATTGATGCTTTTAATATGTGGTTTAAGAAAAGTGTGAAGAAGAGATTATTTTGGAGGCTGGGATGACTGCTATATCAAAAGGGGTTATTGATAAGATTGGTACTCTGTGGATTGGCATTGGGAAAGGCAGGAATGGAGAGAGAGAGATGGATCTCAGAAGGAAGCAGTGCCTGTATAAGAATAATATCAGGAAGTGAATAATATGGGAGGAGAAAGTAAGCCAGTAAGAGAGAAACAATCAGATCTGCTTGTGTAAATTGACATAGCCCCACTGAACGCAGTATTTCTCAGTATACATACATCAGTTCTGTACTGACCCACTGTACTGACCCACTATTGTTTTTGCATGAAAGAATGCAACCAGTTTCTGAAATAGCAGTTCTGTTAAAAGCTGGAGTAAAGTGGAGTAATGAAATCAACAATACTTAGAAAAATGTAATTATGGGCTTGATCTGATGCTGCCTTGCAGTTTATGGAAACATTTATCCCATTTCCAAAACATATGAGACCAGAGATAGTTTTGCAGGTGTGGGCACAGAAGGATGAGCGACTATGGAAGTATGCTCTTGTGGGCACAGGAGCCACTGGCTGCAATCAGGACCTGGGGTCAGATCCTTGTCAGCTTGACTGACAGGAGCCAGTTGAGATACTGCAAGGAATATATAGTACAGTGGGGTATGAGCTGTCAAAGAACATGCTGCTTAAAGGGCAGTTTAAAATAAAATACAACCTAAGGTAGAAAAAGCCTGAATTTGGTCTGTCTCACTGCATGTGCTGCCCCAGTGCGATTATAGTATTCCCAGCTTCAAATGAACTCTAAGGTTTTATCTTATGCCACTTGTTTTCAAAAGAAGCCAAAGGTTGTGTCCTGCTGTTAATTTATAGCTGCGTTTTAGTACTTTTTAGTCAGTAAATGGGAGAAGGACATTATATTACAACCTTTCTCCTTCTGTCTGCTCCACATCATGCAGTTTTGTAGTATTTTACTCTTTTATTTAACCCTGACTTCTTCATGCCACTTTTCACTTGAAACCTTTCCTCTCTTTTACATTCTGAGAAGTGTCTTCATCATAGGAGCAGCAAATAACTTGTGCCCTACTAGGCTAAAAATGTGACCTTTTAATGTTAGCCATTCCAGTCAGAGAACCTGCCACGCTCTTTCAGCATCCATCCCTGCCAAACCCTGCTCTAGGGACTTCCATTCAACTTTGCGTATCTGTGCTGGTATTTCTTTGCCATCTCTCTGGCATGGGAAGAGCTGTGTAAAGTAAAACTGCAGGACAGAGGTTCAATTTCACAGCAGGGGCATAGGTTCAGAAAGTCACTGCCTCATTTCCTTACTGAGCTCAGCCCTTCAGCTCTTGAGAGCCCTCCAGTACAGGCTCAAGGGTGTCAGACAGAGCAAGGGGAGACCCAGCGGCACCTAGAGCTTGTCCTACTTGAATTTACACAACAAAGAATTTAACGAACCTAAGAAAAATAAGCTTGCGGAAGGCTGGTATATTTGCTTTGGCAAAGCAGCTGGCCTACAGCTGATACTTCTTCTCTGAGGACCTTTTTGATGCTGATTCTGTTCAGGAACTGTGAAGTGATTTGTCATCTTCAAAGGACAGGTTTGTGTTTAGTGCTTTTAAAGCTTAGTTGAGCAAACAGATGAAGTGCTATTACTAAAATGCAGTTAAAAGTGTCACTCTGTTCAGAATATGAAATAGTCTAATGAATTGAAAAATGAGAATCAGGTGAACTTGAAAACTTTTCAACCTTGAAAACTTCCCCCTCCTGCCCCATATATTAAAGCAATGCAGATGTGGAAGGTAAATCCCTTACTGTGTGGGACAACGATGGTTTATGTTGTGATCTCTTAAGCTAACATCAGGAAATAATTGTAAATATATTCCATCAAAGATCTTTCTTTTGTCACATGCAACCTTTACCTTTTAACATCATTTTCTTCCAATGTTATATGCTGAGAAAGGATACATGAAAAGAACTGATTAGTGTTTCTGCTGACAGAACTTCAGCTGTCTTCTGAAACACTGGTATTTACTAGCCCCTTTTATGTTCTCCATTCTAATATACGAGCAATTTTCTGTGTCTTCTAAAATTCCTGTTTTCAGACAGGCAAATTGTGCAGGTGAAACAATTCATAATGCAGTTTACTCTCAGCATAACTGTCCATCTGAGGGAAAAACATCAATTTTTTTTTTGATTCTAGGATTTAAACTGCTTTTAGGCATTAAACAGGAGATTTCCAGGCTGACATATTTTGAACGAGTCAGTAAAGAGTAAAATGGTGTATTGTGCTGAGGTTTTTGATGAAAGACCATCATGAGGCTGTGTAGGAATGCTGAGGTAAAATCAGAGCCAGACAGACAAATTCACCAAAAGTATGTGTGTGGGAAGGGCATTTGATTCTACATGCCATAGAGTCTGACCACGGAGGTTACAAATGAGACCCACATAGGCACAAAGTGCACTGAAACAAGGTGTTCAATCAAAAGAATTGCTGCTTTCTAGAGACACATGTATGGAGGAGAAACTGTGAAAGTAGTGAAGTGTCATATTCCTTATGTTCTGTGTTTTAAAAAACACATTGACACATGCTTGCTATAAAATAATTTGATATGCATTCCTTATTTCTAGAACATCAGATTGATACAATTCATATGAATCAGATTCCAGTAGAGACTGCACACACAGACGTAAATACACACTTCAGAGAATCTGTCTGCCCCATTTCTGGTTCCTCAGAACATCTGAGACAGAACGGCTTTTCCAGGGCTCTTTTCTGGCTCTTTATGGCAAAATCCCTGCATTAGAGCCCCATGTTCATGTGGAGCTGTTTATCTCAACTACATACAGATTATGCTTCTACTGGAGTATAACAATTTGCATGACAGTACCTAATAGGAATCAGAATGTGGACATAATTTACTGCAGTTTTTCCCTTTTTATGCCTTAATTACCTATTTAAAAACAGTTATATAGAGTTAAATATAAAACCAATTCTGTATTAATAGACTGAAATAAATATGCTGCTTTGTGGGGTTCACAATTAGCACATCATACAACTTCATTCTGTAGATGTTTCTTTTGTATCAGTTAGCGTGCACAATAGATGAAATAGAGTTTATGAGAATTTACTAGATTATTGTGGTAGATTTTAGTATTGAGGTCATCAGAAAATAGGTCATCAGACCTATTTATGGGGCCTTAGATACAATATAATAGAAAGGATAAAGGGCAAGTTCCCGGGCAAAAACTGGGGAAGAATAGAGAGAAATTAAAGACAAAATATTTAATATTTTCCTTTAAAAGCTGATGTATTCCTGATATTTCAGGACTGTCTCTGAAAATCAGGCCTGCCTGGAAGCCTTACATGAAGCTGGCTGCAGAAACCTTCCAAAGGAGCAGGTTTGGATGTTCTAGATTTTTCAGAGTGGAGCCAAGCTCTCTTACCCAGTTCATGTAGGTCAGGAATATTCTAAGACAAGCACACTTACAGCCCCAGCCACTAGCAGATACCCCAAGGCTGGGTTTTTCTAAGCAGTTTTAATGTTCTCAGCCAAGCTACAACAGAGTCCACAGTCAATAATGTGGGCAGACCAGGTGTGGCTTTCCCAGCCTTGAGCCTTCTCTTAACCTTGCTGGGTATGCAGGGAGGTTATGTGTAGACATAATTTGCAATTCCACATTAAAGAATTTTTTGGAGCCTGCCCGTGCTTTTCTTAAAAACCTTTGGAAATTACTGTCTAGAAAGTGCATTAAAAGAATATTATGGTAGCAAGAAATAAAATACTGAAACAGATTCTCTGTGCAACCTCAATTCAATCTTCTTCTGTGTCTCTCTTATTATACAGCCCTTTATTAATTATTTTTCCCACAGGAAAATGTGAAAGATGGATAGAGTTCTGAGGAAGACTAGCAATTGTGCAGTGAAAGAGGCTTTGTCTTGTGATCTGTACTTATGATGGAGGGGTCTATAGAGAAAGGAAAAATGGTCTTTTGTTTCAGGCAGTTGAATACAGAATTGTAAAATGTGGAATTGCAGCAGCTGAGTGCTGTGGGATTAGATTCTGTTCTTGCCTCCAGCACAGAATTCCTGTGTAATATTTGTCAAGGCTTTTACCCGCAGACTTTTTACAAATGTGTCCTCACTTCTAAGGAAAGCTTTTCTGAGACCATAAGATCTGATCTGTTGAGCCATAAACTGAAATTGAAAGTAATGATACCTTGGCTTTCCGGTTTGTGAAAATTCAACCATAAGTATATTTGGCACCTAAATTTGATGGAGAAAGTTTCCTTTAATTTCTGCTTCCCCATTTGGAGATAAATGATTCTTTCATTTTCTGAAGTTTTTGAGGAAAAAAATGTTTATTGTTTGTGAGGCATGGGTAGTACTACAATATAACTAAATGCCCACGAGAAAACCGATAAATCTCTTCAGAGCATTGTTGGAACTCTTGTGTGGATTCTAGAGCTGTGCACTGAATGCTGAATGTCAAAGGACGCTTTCTGTAGCCGCCTGCCTGCTCTTTCTGGCTATTCTATCCCTTGGGTGAGACTGCAGATCTGTGGAAACAAAGTATATAACAATATTATTAAAGTTATTTTCTGACACATTTAGTGGTATTTTCTAACTCTGCATTCTTGACTTTAAAGTTCTAATGCAGCTTTTTCTGTACAAGACTGTTATATGCTGGCATTGAGAGTCACACAGACTTAACAAACAAATGAAACAGAAACTGAGGCAACAGCGTACTACAATTCTTTTGCATATATGATCTCATTTCAGAAGTAGCCCCAAAGGAGTAATTTATTTTGATTGAACACCATTTTTTATTCAGAGACAGTCTGAGTACCTGATCTAATCATCACTGACATCAGTGTAGGTATGCCATTTGTTCACAAAAGGTGACTGCTATGATGTGGCCTTCAGTTCACAGTTTAATTTGTCTTAATTGTTATCATCTCAGACAAAGAAACATGAAGTTGTAAGATGGTGACTTTTGTTTGCTGCCAATTTGAGCACAAATTCAAACAAACCCTCTTGAACTTTCTGTGGTTTTCCATTGGTCGGTAATTTCGTAGCCACCTGCAGTATCTGTTTTGATGAGCTTTTAATTATGAGAGATAATTGAATGAAAGTGACTGACAGCAGTAATTCTAAATGCAGAGTTCTGAAGGTGAAAATACTCTTGTCTTTGCTCTTTTGATCCAAATTGTGGCTTTGTCAAGCAGAGGGTGATTCAAGAAAGTAAGAACACCTGATTTAGCTGAATTATGAGATGAAACAGCAGGTTAGGAAACCCCCATCATTATGAAAACAATGCCATCCCTTGTATTTATACTGCTGCTGTCTAAATCTCCAAATTAAGGTATTAACTGAGATCAAAGATATTTATACAAATGGAAAGGGAAGCCCAAAACTCCAAGTAATAAACCAGGTAACTATACACACTGACAGCACAATGATTTTCATTTAAATCAGCAATAGCACTGGTATATTATTTCTGGGGGCAATAGTATCTTTCATTCAAAAGGGTTTTTTTAAACATCCAGAAAGGAATAATTTCAAGTAGTTGAACCACTAGAAGGCTGACACCGGGTTATAACCCAGCCTGAAGCATGGTGTTAGGTTGCCCTGATGTAGCCTCCTTTGAAACCCATCATACTTTCCTGTGAGAAACAGAAGGGCTGAACTGCAGGGAAGGCTTTGGACTGGGACTTAGCAGATGCAGATTCCCAAGTATTACTGCTGTGACCTTTGACAGCTCTCCTAAATACCTCTTAGTGCCCAATACTTAATCTTTTAGTGCCTGTGTTTCCTCTGCTGTTTTGGAGGCAATAGAAAGACTGTTCTCTTCACACCGAGGAAAAGATGGGATATAGAATCAACATGAAATGTCCATCCATTTAGTGTTAAGAACAGCTCAAACCACAACTTCTCTGCTTTGCATAAGGTGGTCATTTCTGAAGAGGGAAGTAAAAAAACCCAGTAGTCACCAGTGAAAAGAAAGATAAAGGAATGAAAAACAGACAAAAAAATTGAATACCGGCCCCACAGTCAATGATTATTTTAGTCTGTTCTCTGATTTGTACGCTGTTAATCAGCAGACAGCACTACAGCTTTTTGAAGGAGCGGGAAATGGTAGCCAACTGAACAAGCTCCTGATTCAAAAGTAGATGATACAGTGAGCTCCATATCTTAAGAAGGCTCAGAAGATAAGGAACAGACTTGACCAGTCCTTGACAAATTAGTTTGTTATTGCGAAGTATTTGTTATGTGATAGATTGCATTAATTTGACAATTTGATACTATTTTACATTTTTTAATTATTAGCAGTAATACAGTAAGCAGTGCTACACTGCACAACATGACTTTTCTTACATTTGAATGTGTTGCAATAAAAGAAACATCCATGTGATTCATCTAGTGCAAATATAAAACATTAAGTCATAGTTTCCTAACTAACATAGACAATGTGATGTTCACCTAGGAATATCTAATGGTAAGACATGTGGCTCTCAGCATGGAGCCTGTGTGCCTGAGCAAGCCCTCAGAGCAACTTCTACACTGCCTGAGTAGAACTGAGCATCTCAAAATGAGGTTCATGAAAAGCAAAAGCTAGAGGTGTTTCAAAGCATGTCCTTTGGTACCTGATTTGGAGCTGTAAAGTGATAGGTGCTGGGCTGTTTATACTCTGTGTAATACCTGCTGTCAGGTTCCTACATGGTTTCTTCAAAACTTGTGGATTGGCCATTCCTTTCTTTAAAAACACTGGTTTGAGAGCATTCAGTAGCAGATATCCCATCTTCTAGTTATCCTGGGGTGGATTTGTCCTACATATCTCTTCGTTAAGCAGTGCCACTCTGTTAAGAAAGGATTTGTGATTCATTACAGTAATAGAGGGCAGCAAGAGTGGGTCCTGTAGTTTAATGACAAAATATTCTTCTGCAAGAGAGGATACCTGCTGAAAAGACTCAGGGATTATTTAATTACAAATTAAATTTATTATCTTACAGTTAGTGTGGGAAAGAAAGCAAGGGGATGGGAACTATCAGAATAAGGACGGGTCACTTGCTTGATGACTTGGTTAACCGCAGTGATGGGAACAGACTGTTTTATCATCAGAGAGGATTAAAAAGAGACAAAATAATGCAAAAGAAAACTTAGGGAGTAAATTTAGGAATAAAAAAATAAATCATCATCTGGTCAGAAAGATCTTAGAAGTCAGTTTTCTTTGGCATTTACTTAATGTGAACACATTATTATGTGGAGGCAGTAGGCGTAGGTTAAAGGCTAGTAAACTCTATTCCCATGTAATCTTAAAACGAGAGAGTAAGAATGACATATTAAGATATAAGCACAAAACCCTCATGATTTATAAGTCAATGTCAATGATGCTGCATTATTGGAGGAATTATTCTTTCTAGGTAAAGCATTGGACTTCCAGTGCCCGGCAGTCAGCTAATACTGGTGCCAGAGCACTCTGCCAAAGCATCAGCACACTCTGAGCCTGGGCTAAACCCAAATCAAAGATGTGCTTCAATAGAAGCACTTTTGACACTGTCTTCCTGACAGTGTTGCAGTAGGTAGCCGATAAAAGGTCTTGCTTTGCAGCTAAAGTCAGCCTTTGGCTTTGTTTTCAGCCCACCACAGCCATTATCAGGGCAATACATTAGCAAAACTGGTAAGAAGTCCTCACATCCGAGCATCCATCAGGGAAATGAGTCTGAGCCCAGCACTCTGAGAAGCTGGGCACAACAAAGATCAATATGTCCTTTTATGTCTGACAGGGTGCACCTGCATCTGAGCTTGTGCAATTTATGGTACTAGTACTCCAGTTCCTAGAGAAGATACTGAAACCAGAAAAACATATCATAGGAGTACATATCAGGGGACTGATGCTGCTGAAATTATGATGGGATATAGGGATATTACACTGCTGCTGAGGATACGGATTGAGATTTCTAGATAGCAAGACAAAACAACTATATACTTCAAACAGCCACCCTCAGAGCTATGATGCACATGTGGAAGGTGACCTGCTTGAGGAGCAGTAACATTTTTGGATTTATTTATGCATGCAAAGAACAGACTGTAAAAACTCCTGAATGTTTTGCTCACACAAACTCTTCAAGCAGATAGAAAAAAAAAAATAGAATAAAAATAAAACTATTTTAAGGAGCACCATGGAAATCTCAGAAAGATTTGTTGTATCAGATGGTAGAGATGATGAGCAAGGATTGCAGGCGTCTCTGAAGAAAAGGGATTTCTAAATCAGTACCTGGAAAAATGAATTCAAGTTCTGCATAGAACTGGAAAGAGTTTCAGTCAGTTTACCCTCACATCAGTATTAATGTATTTTCTGTATCCTTAAGACATTATGAAAACTACCCATTTTGGTAGCTCAGGTACTACATGGACTCCACCATTACAACTCCATCTCCTTTGATCCCTGTCATTAATTCCCAGTTCAGCCTCTTGCACTGCCTGTGCTGTGGTCTGGTACTGGAGCAGAGCAAAGCATTGCTTCCTTTCATTTAAGGCATCACACTGGTTTAGATGGATTCCAGCTTGGTCTACAAGGAAGTGGTAAGTTGGCACTCCATGTTACTATGCCACAATAACTCGGTTTTGATGTTTCAAAGACTGGTGCCTGTACTGGGGCAGCAAGTTCTGCTTGCCCTTTATCTCTGAGAGAATTGTTCTTACCTTAGGCCTTGATTTTGCTCTCATGTCAGTAATCATTGTGGACTGAGACCATTTTTCCTTTCCAAAATCTTCCCTTTGAATGAATTGTCTTTGTCACAAACTTCATGAAACTGATTAAATGTAAGTTTTCCTTACGTTTACTCACAGTAACTGTACACTGTTTTTCTCCCATTATTATTTCTTTTTATTGTCCCATATCAATGAATTAAGAATGATGAAAGGAGAGAGTTTTATGCCTTCAGAAAATAGGTTTCTATCTTCTGTGAAAGGACACAATTCCTTCCCCTCTACAACATATGAAAGACGATAATGAATTTTTAGAATCATCATATATTGTCATACCATAGGTTCTTCAGATTATATATGTAATGTTGGGGTTGTGTAATTTAGAGGATAAGGGCAAACTCCTGGGAACATGATCAGCCTCGGATGCCAAAGTGTGCTCTGAATCCCTGCTGCAGGTATTTGCCTGCTTTTCTCTTCTACGTCTCCCCTATGGGAATGTGCTCTGTCTTTCAGTTCTTTGAGCAACAGCAGGAATGTTGCATGACATGTGCTTCCCCTAGTTTAGCTGAGTAATATCCAACTGGTAGAAAAAAGCATCAGAGACTTCCCATGTACTTGTGCCACTACAGTCACTGAAAAACGGTGGCAGTTCCTTTTTCCAAAAAAAAAAAAAAAAAATCTTTTTTTTCTCAGGCAGAGTAACTTGGAGCGAGTTCACTGGAGTTAGTTTTCTTTATATGTAACGGTCTTCCAACAAATTTTTTTCTGCAGCAGTCTTTGTAAAATTTCAAAGACTTTAACACTCCTTAAAACTTTTCACTGGATTTTTAATTTTACTAAAGCAGTATGGAAAGGAGATTGCAAAATTCCAGAAACTGGTCATATAGATTTTTTTTTTTACTTGACCATCATTAAGTCATTAATTCCTTATGTGACCATCATATTCAAGATGTCAAAACCAACGGAAGAATGCTTTCAGCCATTTTGATGACAAACAAAACTAGTATGTCTATGTTTCTCCTATTGTGACTGATTATGTTAGTGATTGATACAAAACTTAATATTCATGATGAAATTACATTAAATGGTCTTTTGGAAACTACATTTTCGCTGTAACACAGTTCTTAGAAAACCACTTGTAATGACATTGTGACTTTGGAGTATTACACCTTAAAGAAACTTTTGATTCTATTGAAACAGTTCTTAGAGTGCCTTTCTAGAAGATTATAGAATTAATTCACTGTCAGTAAAAGTTCTTTCCAGTTTAGGACTGATGTCATCTATAAAAGTTCTATTTGTCTAAAACTCTACTTAGCCTTCTTTTCAATATGTGGAATTAGATGACTGAAGGTAGCATTCATCTATGATTTTTGCTTACTCAAGATGTCAGAGCCATAATTTGGTGTATGTTTGAGACCAAGAGGAGTGGACAAGGGTCCATACTTAGCATCTAAGACATTCACAGGGCAGTAAAGGTGATCTGGATTCTGTTCTTATCACCAAGAACAATTTACATCTTTCACCCACAAAAATGTAGAAAACATGCCAGGCTAGATCACAGGCTCATCTAGCCCAGCAGCCTACCTCCAACAGCAGCAGATGCTCAAGGAGATTAGAAACAAGCTAAGGATGAAGTAATAACTCCCCAGAATATTTTCCCAATCACCAACAATTTGTGTCTCAGGGACATCCCTTGCCAAAATTACTTTTTTCTTCATTTGTCTCAATTGAGATGGGTTTCATTTGCTCACTTTCCCTGGAGCACTTAGGGACTTTTATCAGCAACAGCATCTTGTGGCACCAAGTTCTACAGCTTCACACAGCTGTAAGTGGTGGGAAGAATAACCTCCTTGTTTGCTGTGAGCCTCTCTCCCTCATTTGAGGCCCCATACTTCTGCATTAGAAAAAGCAGTAAATAGTAATTCTCTATTCACCTTATCCAAGCCACTCAGGGTTTTGTAGTCCACTTCCATGCCAATCCTTGGTCATGTCCAGTCTGAAAGTTTTTGTCTACTTAGTTGTTTCCCATAGGAAAGTTGTTCAACATCTTTGAAGATCCTTGTTATTCTTCTCTGACCTTTTTTCAGTTCAGTCTAGTCTGAGCAGAGCTAATTGTCTTTGATTGCTGACTTTCATCAGGAAAATGAAAATTAGCTGTTATTATTTGCTGCACATCTAAATATCCAAGAAGAAAGAAGTTCTACTCCCTTTTCCTGCCTTTCCACAAAGGCATTCAGATGCCATTATTGTTATAAAAAATAATTAGCTTCTTTCTAACTAATATAAAGGAATTTCTAGTCAGTATTTACAACTGCTTCTCAGTCAACTGTTCTAGAGGAAGTGAGCTGTTGCCAGGAATAAACCAAAATAAATTACTTTTACTATGTTTTAAAGTTATATATTTTACTTTATTATAATTAAATTTTGTAATCAATGCTAAAATAAAAAAATACATTAAACTAATAGACAATAAAGAAAAAATATTGAATACCTAATTTTTTTTTTCTGTAGTTTAAGCAGAAATTAAATTACTTTTTCCAGTGCCCTTCTTGAAAGGCTGTAACCCATAAGTTTAGACACTCTTTATCAGGATGCCATACAGAAGGCCGTGAACAAAAAGCTCCTCTTAGGACTTTTTAAAAAATTCTTTAAAATTACTAATTCCTCTCCCCTCCCTTAGGAACATATACAATATCTGCATCAGAAGCTCCGGGGTAGTGGCACGTGTCCATCATGCAGCTGGGCCTACGGGCCACGGACCAGCTGGTAGTGGGACTGGGGCACCAGGCTGGGTGTTTGCATGCTCCTCTGGGCTGCCTCTGAGAGTCCCAAGGGTCTCACTTGCCACCCTGGATTCCATTCTGGGGACCAGATGCTGAAAGCTAGTGATGGTGAAGTTAGAACTGAGAAGTTTTGACATATTTCAGTGCCCAAGTTGGTTTTCGGATCTTTTTCTCTTTTAGCATGTACAGCACAGGGTAACAGTTGCCACATTCATTGATGAAAGCTTTGAAGTATCTTATGCAGCCTGCTTAGCAATGGATGGGGATGGGGAGGTTGGCTGGCCTTAAAGCCTTTTGAACTATTTCCATGCTTAACTCTCTTTTTCATAAATGTTCCAGATATGAAGCAGTGCAAAAAAACCAAACCAAACCAAAAAACAACAAAGAACTGCATTATCTTAAGAGGAAAAAAAACTACAACAATTTATTATTTCAACAAATGATAGATGTTGGAAATCAAAGAACAGACTCAGTTTTGAATAATGTTAATGTTCTCTCCCTCCAATATTGTCTTTAAATGTTGATATATCACAGCTCTGAGGAAAAAGTGGTATTACAGACACTGGTAGTGATTATTAGATAAAGGTTGCAATTGTGTGCTTACTTCCCCCTCCTGCCCTGAAAAAGGTCTGATTGCTAAAACATTCTCTGAAGAAGCTGTTTCAAGCTTTTCTGCTATGCTAGACTTCATCCTTGGTGATTAGCAGCCTCTTTGCTTTGAAGATTTAGTGCAAGCAAACTATACTTCTGTGACCTTTCATTTATGTTCTGAACTCTCTGAAAATACTTGCTTGGCACAAAAGAAGCAACACATATGCCACCCTGACAAAAGGAAAGCAGCTTTCTGAATTGGAAAGATATAAATCAGGAAGCAATCCCTCATCCTTCCCTATGTAGATATTCACTTTCTCTTTCTGTAGCCTAGATAATATAATTTCTTTTTATAAACTGCCTTTCAGAGATTGCCCTCATAGTTGAGGCTTTGGCTTGACACAACAGAAATCTGTTTTCAGTTTGTGGCTCTGATTTAGACTTGCTGTATACCTGTTAAGTGACCAGGGACAAGATTAATCCACTCTAACAGGCATCAAAAGATAGACTTTTAAATATAAGTGAGTCACTCGCAGACTGCTAATCTGAACTGGGCTCTCTTTATAGGTACAGATTCATTTTCTCCTGACATAGACAATTAGAATAGGCCAGATGAATTACCCTGTGACAGTGCTTATTCATCTGCATTAGTCATAGAGAAACTCCAAAGTGACATGGTCCTACTAACCATTGGACTTTTGAAAATAAGACTTATGGTGAAAAGACTCCTACTTCAAATATCTCTATTTCCATCTGTAAAAGTTAATTATGATAGTACCTTTCTATTTGTTTTTCAAATAGAAGATTTCTGAGGAAAAATTAGTATTTTCTCGTGAATTTTTGGTGCCTACCATGGATAATGGGGTGGAAGGGAGTCACGGGTTCAGGCACAGATCTTGCTTCTCAAAAAATACAAATAGTAAGCAGTGGCCACAGACTTTAATGGAAATAACATTCAGAAATATGATGCATCTCAAAGACACTTGCAGGATTGTAAAAGGTTCCCAGGAAAGATCTCCAGAAAAAAAAAAGTGCTCCAAAAAAACATCCCTGATGGATGAGAAGAACTCTACATACCGAACCTTTGGAAACCTTAAAAGCTAATCAGTAAAATCTTTGTCCCTGTGATTTACTGAGGTCAGAAACTTAACCTAACACCAATTACATTATTGGAGAGATGTTGCTGAAATTAGATCCTTAATTTCCAGTATGCAGTTTCTGAAAAGATGGGAATGACTTACTGGGCTGGAACAAGTTACCTCTTGCCACAGGTAATCCATGTCCATCTTTCTGAAAATGCACTACTACCTCTGATCAGTGAGCAAAGTTGTTCTAGAGTTATCTTTCTTTTGTCGGAGCTTTCTTCATGGCAAAATATTTACAAATAATTACTTTGCTTTTCTAAGGTCTTGCTCATATGACATGAGGGCATATATGGAATTCCCTTCTGGTGGTTTTGTACAGTTGTTAGTTAATGATTCTTCCCATTAAACTGTGGAAGTCTTGTTTCCAATCCCCAGAGTTGGAAAGAATTTAATTTTTTTACAAATTCTTGTCAAAATATTTTTATTTTCTTTCCTCGATGGTTGTTTCTAAATAGTTCACGTCTGCCTGGTGATATGCTTGTTGCTGTCTAGAGCTTCCTTTACAGAGAACCAGTGGAATACTTATAGATAATGAGTTTTCTTTGACATTACTCATCAACAGATAAATCAAATAAATTAATTCCATCAGAGTTTCTCTCATCTAACTGCAATAACTGTCATAAGGCTGACTCAAACTGTTTCTAAACAATGAAGAGAATTAAGTTATTGAAGTTCACACATGTCTGCTGTTTTCCTCCATTATAGAACTGGGTTTAACTGGTCCAGACCAGTCCTAACTAATATGTGAGAACGTGCTGGGTGGCTGGTTAGTGAGGTTTGATAGATAATAGGCTTTCCTCTCAACTAGCAGATGTTGTCCTTTCTCACCTCAAACTTCAATCTCACAAAATAAAATGCTGTGAAATAATTGTTCTGATCTAGGAGGGAATGGTTGCTCCTGATGTTGCAAACGATGCACAAACCAGTCATTTTGACAAAAGAAAACCTCTGAAAAAGGTGAAAAAAGATTTTCTAAAAAAAAAAACAAAAACCCAAGACCAGGATATTTAACTAGGAGAAAGAGAGGATGGGGAAAAAATTAAAAGTGATGTTCAGGAATAGAGTGACATAGAAATGAAATGAATTAAGAGAATGATCTAAAGGGAAAGGAGGACATGAAAATTACTGTACAGATATCTGGAAGACTTCCAAAAACATGGAAAACAAAAATACAAATGAGTAAAGGAGATTAAGCCACGTGTTCTGGCAAAATTAGAGATCATAGTTTCAAGCAATATGATGAAAGCTTTTATTTATAATGACACACTCTGCCATCACTTAAATAAGTCTGAGTTGATTCCATCAACATCATTATCTTTCCATGTGAAAATTTTCAAATTAAAAAAGTCAGACAAGTCAGATGACCTCTGGAATTCATGGGATATGTATCCATGTAAACTGAAAGCAGAATGTAGCGATTCAAGTTGAGTCAGTGACAGTAGAAATCTTTTTCTGTGCTATGTTGTTTTGGGGTTAGTCTTATAAAGACATGAGTTTTGTTCAGAGTAAGTATTCAAACTGTTCTCTGTGGGTGTTGCTTTCATGATGAGGTATATATTCTTGAAAAAACTCACAAAAATATAAAAAAATAAACCCATGTCTTGCAAATGTTATTATGTTAGTAAAACAATATAATATACACTTAGTAAATACGTATTTAGAAATCAATTATCACTCAGCTAGTTACATACACTCATATTTTAAGATACAGGATACATTTTTCTTCATGATTTTTAAAAATACTATGCATAAAAGTTTTTCATGTGTGCTTTTCCCATGTTTGTCTTGGGGGATCAATAGTGCCCTGAGGGTTGCTATGCTCAATTTGTCTTTCTTGCTGGAGGTTACTGCAGGTCCTAGAGACCGTCTCTCTGAAGTGGGAACAAAGGCAATACTTGAGCATATCCTTTCTAATTGAAACAAAACAGTGGGAAAGAAAATTCCAGACTCCGGGACTGGGGTGAGAGGTTGGAGTGTAGGAAGAGTGTAAACTTCTCTTTATACTTCTTTGATACACAGAACAGAGATAAATAAAGAGCAGCTATTGTCCGAGAGATGTACTCTGAGCTAAGCCTTTATCAATCCAATCATCATTGCATTAATGAAGTGGGATAAAGAGTTTGCCCTGCATAAAGTGACATAAGTCCTACCCTTTTCCCAGCTCCCTAATAATTTCCTTCCTTGATTTTCTTTTATTGCACCGTCCCTATTATTAGATGCCAAAAGTTCAGAGGATTTGGCAGACTGCTGCTATCATGTGGCAACCCCCTTTGGTGCGCAGTAGATACGTTGTGGGTTTACATTGTGTATCTCCTTTCCACATGCTTGAATCAGAGGACTCTTTTTATCCTGTACAATGCTGAAACATTGCCACAAAACTGCAGCTGGGGCTGTAAAGAACACCATAGGTTTGAAGGCCAGGCCTCAGAGCAACTTTATTGGACAACAAGGAAGAATTTTAAAAAGAAACAGAGAAAAGAGACAACAAGCACAGGCGGCTGTTTTCTTCCATTTAGCAAAAGTGGAGTTTCCAAGTGGGGCTGCAGATTTCACTTACTAGTGTCTTGTAGTAGTTTGCCAACTGTAAGCCCCTTTAATACCTCCAATGTGACTATTAAAAGTTTCATTCAGAATATGTCAGATTCTATTATTGTGAGAGAAGATTAAATCAGTTGTTCTCCAGTCCCTGCTTGAACAGATGATTCAACTATTTACAGCAAAGTGACAAATCACATCCATTAACTCTAAAATCTTCAAGTGAGGGATTTCCACCTTACATTATATCTATTTTAAAAAAAAGGAAAAAAAAGTAATAAATTAAAGTGTTAGAAAAATGGTGAAAACAATTCTTATATTTGCTGACAGAGGTACTTTAAAAGTTCAGGGCAGCAAGAGTATTTATATCCTTTTCTGAAAGACAAGGTATGTATTTGTATTTAAATGAAGTTGGTAGGCAGATCCAGCTGTGGGCATGGATAGATTCTTATTTATTTTATTATCGTCTGGAGAACAAGATATTTTGTGTCAGAAGTAATTACATATATGACTGGAATCCTCTGGTTTCCTCTCAAGAGCTATTAATAATTTTTTTTTTTTCTCGAGATAAAAAACATTTGCAGCCTTCTTATACTGGAAGAAGATTTTTGGAAAAGTGCTTTTAACTAAATGAAAGAGTTGCTAGTCCTTGCTGTGTGCATCTCTTCAGTTTCATTCCCACTTGACCTGAGTAAGTTCAGTTTCCTACAGGCATGGCATCTATTGATGAGTAGTTTGTAACCCAGTCAGGCGATTGCATTCAGCCTTTCAGTTTTGCTCTTTTGAGAGGAAACAGACATTTAGAGACTGCAAACTTGAATAAAGGGTGAAAGTGTATGACGTCTGATTTTAAGATGAAAAACCTAAATTAAAATATAATCCTATAATAGAAATTGTAATACAACATTAAAAATTGCTTCTGAGCTCTCCCAGTGATTGAGTCATCTTGACTTGGCAAAATCTTATGTGTCATGTGCATTTAACCATTGCAAATATTTCTGCAATGGAAATTAGTATGTCAGGTCTATTTTTGAGATGTTCATGTCATAGAACTCCATGCTACCCCTACAAGTGTTTGATAAAGAGAAGTAATGGGTAAGTAAATCCTGAACACTCTTAATTCTTCCTGAGTTTCTTCTGAATCATGTTTATGCTGGGATTACACAGAAATTCCTTCTGTACAAACTTTTACAAAATATTCACTTCTGACTTCTGTCATATATGATTAAATTTCAGCAGTAAATGTATCTCTCTTTTTTTTCAATAAAAAATTTGTTTGAGAGCCATGCCTGCAATGCATTGGTAGCCTTCAACTGGGAAGTTGAGGTAAGTCACTTTTGAGGACTGCAGTCACAATAGCTGAACATAAGCTCTAAAAGGACATCATTAAATGAGTATTGTCCTTTACAACATCATGACTGAGATCATAATCAGGACCAAAGGCTAGGGGAAACATGGTCTGTTTCATCCTGAGCTACTGGCCCGGGGTGAAGGTGTTAAGACAGGCAACAGAAGGGAAAAAAAGAGAAAATGTAAGTGCTGGGATCAAAAAGATTTAAGAAATGGCTAGAAAATACTGTGGGGTAGAGAGGTGTTAAAATAAAGCCAAAATATGCCGCAGTGCTCCCTCCTATAATATGTGGTGACTAGGCAATGGATAGGGTCTAGACTGTGACTGAGGATGTGCCTGAAGAAGCTGGACCTGAAACACCTATTTTCACAGCAGAAGAGGATCCTGCCCAAGAAGGAAAATGTTACTTCATTCTCTTACCCAAGAAGGAAAATGTTATTTCATTTTTCTTAGTTACTAGAACAGGGATTCAAAGGATGATGTAATCCTTCTCCTTACACCTAGCAGTGCCTTGCTTTTGTGGTTGAAATAATTATGGAAGTGGTTTTCTTCTCTCTCTCCTTGGAGAGATCTGGAGAATAGCTTCCAACCTGGTGAAAGAAATGAAGATTGCTATTCTTAAAAGATCTGAAGAACATCAGGGTACCACCTGCAGAATACTGAACTAGCAGAATGCCATAAACAACACTGAAGGAGATGTGGAGATACTTTCCCAAGGGAAGTGACCATCTTTTAATTTATCCCTGCTATAGGAAAAGAAGTAGCTTAAAACTCCAAACTTCTGCATTCCCTCCCTCCAAGTCATTCCAAGGCTCTCAATCTAGTGGTTAACTTAGACACCTTGTAGGTAGGGTGGTTCAGGACATTAGGGTAGCCAAAATCAGTATGATGTATTTAACAACTATGGATTATGATGGAAAAAATAGAAGAATTAGTTAAAATGTGATGGAGTCTTAAGGAGACCCGTAGGAGCTATGAGCATGTGATCCAAAGATCTTCCCTTGGCTTGAGGTAGAATCACAGAATCGTGAATCATTAAGGTTGGAATGGACCTCTAGGATCATCAAGTCCAACCTTCATCCTAACATCACTCTCTCCACTAGACCATAGCATTGGGTGCTACATCTACTCATTTTTTAAACACCTCCAGGGATGGTGACTCCACCAACTCCCTGGGTAGTCTGTTCCAGTGGCTGACCACTCTTTCAGTGAAGAATTTCTTCCTAATATCCAATCTAAACCTCTCCTGATGCAAATTGAGGCCATTTCCTCTCATTTTATCATTAGTAATTTGGGAGAAAAGACCAACACCAGCCTTGCTAAAACCTCCTTTTAGATTGTTGTAGAGAGCAATAAGGTCTCCTCTCAGTCTCTTCTTCTCTAGACTAAACAACCCCAGTTCCCTCATCCTCTCCTTATAAAGCATGCTTTCCAGACCCCTCACCAGATTTGTTGCCCTTCTCTGGATCTGCTCCATCACCTCAATGTCCTTGTACTGTGGTGCCCAAAACTGGACACAGTGCTCAAAGTGCAGTCTCATGAATGCAGTGTACAGGGGCACAATCACCTCACTACTCCTGCTGGTCGTACCATTTGATACAGGCCAGGATGCTGTTGGCCTCCTTGGCCACCTGGGCACACTGCTGGATCATGTTCAGCTGGCTGTCAACCAGCACCTCCAGGTCCTTTTCCTCCAGGAAGCTTTCCAGCCACTCTTCCCCAAACCTTTAGTGTTGCCTGGGGTTGCTGTGACCAAAGAATGGCACAATTTGTATTTTCAGTTGCTGACAGGATCCAATTGAGATATTCTGTCCATTATGCTGGAATAGTTGGAAAAGAAAGTAAAAAATTCCAGGATCAGGTTTCTTTCTAAATCAGCAAACCCCAGATATTGTCACTCAAGGGTCTGTCTTCTTTGCATGTCAGAAGTTGCTTTTTGAGCATGCTTTGTACCACAATGTGTCTGTATAAACAACTTTGTCTTTAGAAAATTAGTTGAGTTCACCAGTGGAATGGGTTATTTTACTGGATTTATTACATGAAATGTAGACCTTTTGAATAAAAAGAGGTAAGTTTTATATTGTGGCTTTATAATAACTGTTAAAAGACATAATACAGGTCACTGTAGCAATACTAATGAAAATAATAATTTGGTGACTTCTGGATTTTCACCAAGTCATATTGTTTGTTTAAATTCACTGGTGCATGAGACATCAGGAAAAACCATTTAGTTTTCAGAAGAAAATTTATTCTCTAAAAGCACAACAGTAAAATGGTCCCTTGAATAATGATTTCTAGATATCACAGTAAATCTGCTGAGATTTCAATAAACAAATTAAATATTTGGAACAGAAGTATTTGTGCAAGGCTTGTACTGTGATCATGCTCAATAAAATTTAAAAAATTCTCTTAGAGGAATGATAGAGTTCATCTTGATAAAAAGTTAAACATAGAGAACCACTTTCTGAAGGTCAGAAAAAAGACAAAAAAATGATAGAATTGGTTGCTCTGTGAAGTGTGCTGTAACATGTAAATAGGTGATGTCAGTGCCTATCTGAGTATTTATCAAAACCCTTCAAAGGCCCCAGAATAAAGAGCCAGGCTAAACAATTTCCAGAAATTGAAATTCCCTTGTATAATGATTTGACTTGCCACCAGACTCTACAGAAGCTCAGACAAAAAAAAAAAGAAAAAAAGATTTGGATGTTTATATTTTATGGTATCTCTTTGACTTCACTATGAATCAGTTCTCATTTTTTAATTTCAGAGCAAGGTCAGCTATACTCAGAAAATAATGTGAAACATACTGAGAGCAAAACCTGCATGAATTTAACAATTGTAGGAGCTATCTAGGCAGCTTAGAGCCCTGAATTAAAATCAATTCAGTACATCATATATAATTTCCTTGATTTATTTGTACTCTGTTATTTTATTTTTAGTATTTGCACCCTTGAAATGTTAACTGCTTGCTCGCTAATGCAGAAAATGTAAATTGAATATTAATGAGAGATGTGACACTAATAACACACTTCTTGTTTATCTCCCTATGTGATGTTGTTTCAGTGTTTGAAAAATTCACTATTTATATATCTTTGAAAAGGGCATGTCTTAGCAATACTACTGGTATTTGCTGGTAGCAACCATCAAATTTTCCAAAGATGTTTGCCTGTAATTGCAACGTTACATATTCTGGCATCTCATTCACCACGCTGCTGTTTTTAAAATGCTATCTGTTGAATTACAGTGATGTGGATGCAAAAGATCCACTGGTCACCCACTTATAGAAACATTAAAAGAGAATTAATTAGAAGAAGGGATTTTCTGAACCTGAATGGCAAAAAGAAGAGTCTAGAGTTTTGTGTGCTGGAGTACAGGCGTTTAGATAAACAACCTGTGGAAAACAGAAACAGCAGCTGAAGATGACAAGAAGGAGGTGGGGAAGAGACAGGACTGGAGACGGAATTTCTCAGGATAAAAGGCAGAAGGAATATCCTCAGTACTATAGGAAATGACTGGAAGGCATTCTTCAGTCAACCCTTCTAGAAAAAGATGGTCCCAATAAAGACTGTCCTGAAGGTCATTAAGAGGTAGGCCCAGAAGATTTCCAGACAAACCAAATCTCCCTCAAACTCTTTACCTGAAAGGTGGCTGTAGGTCACAGGTGTGTTCCACAGGGTTTCAGTATAGGTCCTTCAGGTTCATTTTTTGTCAAAATCTAGTCTGGTCCCTTTGAAATAACTGGCACATTTTTGCCTTTGGGTTTTGAAGACATGGAGTGAGAACAGCAATTGCTTCATGTTTGTTTCCTTTCCTCAGACACTGTTAGGCACAGGACTATGCAAAAGGAGATGTTTTAGTATAGTGATCTTGTTAGAGCTGCTTATTCATGTCTGTCTCACCCTTCCCCTCACAGTTAGCCACAATTACTCTTCTTGGAGAGAACTCATGGAATATGGTGGCCAAATACCAAGACAACAACATATGCAAAGCCACGTCATTCCTCAGTGTAACCTCCCTGATAAAACAGGATCATCTGTGTACACATAGACATTTTGGGTCAAATCCTGGCCTTGCTGAAATTACAGAATCCCTGGTGAATTCATGGACCCAGGATTTTTCATCCTTGTGCTCTGTTATGGGAGCATTATATAAAGAATTTATTTACTGCACAGAGGTCAGGGTATACCTTAATGTGAATCAAGTTAAAATTAATAAATAAAAGGGATAGGAAATAATATTTTTTCCCTTATGTTTTTTAATTGATCTGGCAATTTAATAAGCCATCTCATTTAGATTTAAGAAAATAATCCACTCTAAATAAGAACACATCTCAATTTTTAATAATAAATTGAATAACTTACTGTCAGAAGACACTAAAAATACACTTCAAGTACTGTCAAATAGAGTGACCCAAAGAGTCACTCTATTCCAAGAGTCTGGAAGCTGTTGTGAGCATATGAAGCTGTGTTCATGGAAGTATTTTTTCTTACTTGCCTGGAGTACTAGTGTATATAATACTCATCCATGGAACAATAAATAATTTAGTTAACAACTTCTGTTAAATTGAAACAATGTGTATATAAACTTGCTCAGTCAGTCAAAGAAATACAAACAACCATTTCCAGAAACTGGCATTTCAATCATACTTGCAGTTTAAAACTTGGAAACAGTTCCAGGCATCTTTATCTGCAATGCTTTTCTTTGTTAATAGCTGGGCTCTGGTTTACTTCAGCAGAAGAACTGGCTGGCACTGATTTTCATTACCTATATACATAAAGCAAGGGATAGAGAATGTGAACAGCTCCAGCAGATTAGAATTGGTATTTGAAAACAGACTATAGTGAAAAGTATGGAAACTTTTGTTACTGCATGCAGCATTTTGCCATTTCATTGCAGTCAGCTGTATGTCTTTTTTTTTTTGTTCACTTCTCTTTGAAAAAAGTTGGTAGTAGTACAAATAAAGAATATGGAAAAACCCTTTCTTGTCTATCTCCCATTAAAATAACAAGGCCTTGACAAAGAATAATTAAAAGAAACTTGAGAGTGTAAAAAATTAAAAGAGGATTTTTGTCAGGGTAGATCAAACATTGTTGCATCTTGCTTCACAGAACAGATCTGTAGCCTGTTCAGTGAAAGTTGCTGTCTTTCAAGTTGCAGTCCTCTGTTATCCTTTCCCTCAAACAGGCTTTGGTTCATAAACAAACTCTTAAGACACTGGCAATCAATGATACTGTGTAATCTCTTGCTAATACCAGCACTGGTCAGCTGGCTATCTCACTGGTGCTGGCCTATGACACATAAATATATTTATATAAATGATCACTAAAGAGAGTGAACACCTCAAGAAGAGCTGCGTGTCCAACTTGCAAGAGACAGACAATTACTTCTGCCAAGCCACCTCCTCCCATGATTTTGAAACAATTCCAGAAGGGTTATTTCTTCTACAGAAATGAAATGGTAGCATTGACAGTTGACAACAAGAAACAGAAAATCTAGTTATATACTCTCAGCTCTCCTATTCAGTGTCTTCTGAAGACCATAGGCTTGCAGGAGAAACATAAACAGTGTTTGGGACATTCTCTGAATATGTGGTTAGACTTTAATAATTTCAGACAAGAGCAGAAGAGAATTTTAATCTGTCAAATGGATGAAAAATTGAGATGGCAAAACAGAATGACACAAAAGTTACGAAGTTCAGCAGTCCCCATGAAAATAAACAGCTCTAAGGAAATACTGTTTCCAGAAATCAGTACTGTTAGACTACACCAACATAACGTCAGTTTAAGTTCCTTTAAGTCAGCAATAAACAGAGATCAGACTCTAGAATAAATCAAAATAATGCTAGCAGAACAGAAACTAATGTCAACAGAAGCAGAGCTACATGCAGTTCTTTGAAACTGCAGAGATCTGTGAGGCCTGAGGTTAAGAAAGGCAACTTCTTGGAAATGGCAACAATAAAGAGAGCTACAGCCAAAACTGGGTAGATTTTGTAACCTATCAGAAACGGGACTCTGCTCTGTCTCCTTATGTTCTTTGCAAACTACATTACAGTCTAATGGATCAAAGTCTCTGCTGCACTGTAGCTTCACTCACCCAGAAATATGAGGGTCACTTCTATGCCAGTACAAGCCCCAACTACTGCAGAGCCAAGAGCTGCTCTAAAGCCTGACAACTTCCAAAAGCTTTAGAGGAGCAACGCTGGCTGCAACAAAACATTCCTCCTCCTCTGTGGAATGACGTGGGTCCAGCTATGTGATTGAGCTCAGTCTGAAATTCAGTAACCTAAATACAGTTTGGCAAGGGTCTTTCTAAGCATCTAGACTTCTCAAAAAGATGCATCTCTGCTACATGAAACATTGCTTCAGTGAATGAGTGATCCCAGAGGAAAAAGGGAAGGAAACAATGCTGTCTTCTGCACACACATGCCTCTCCCATCAAAAAAAGATAAACCCACCTTTGTTCATTTCTGCAGAGCTTAAGTTCCTGCACTTTCTCACTACGCCTTCAAATATTTATTCCTTTTTAATCACTTCCAGCTAAAGAGTTAAAAAAATGTTTTCACTCTTCTGCTGTAACTTAATTAGTGTATAAATGTTGACTTGACAGCCCTGAAGAATGAAGTCTTCTCATCCCCACAACAGGTACAACGCAGTCAGAAATGGTGCTTTTTTTTTTTTTTCACATTGCTGTACCAATAAATCTCAGCTGTTTTTCAGAGTACTTCTAGGAGTGAAAAGACAGTTTAATCTCCATGTCCATTCAATTTTTGGCCTCTGTAAAGACACTGCCAAAAAAGTTGCCAATTAGTGCTAATTGTAGAGAAGGTTTTTGTGATGTGCACCCTTGTCCACTGAAAATTGGATTACAACCATCAAACTCATTTCCTATGCTGCTGTTATATTTTATTCAGGTCACCAGCACTTCTGCAGTTAGCCTTTTTTAAACTAGTGTCTGATCATACATGAAGAGAACAGAGGTTGAAGACTCATTGTTGGATTTCACTCTCTTTTTACTCAAAGTGTTAGATTTATTGGGGAGCTTATGTTAGTTGAATTTTCTCAACCGCTATACACAAAAACAAAATAAAACTTCAAGAGTCTTTCAGTTCTCATGTGGTTATATAATAAATACATTAACATAAAGGATTTCCATTTTTAGACATCAAACCCCTGACAGATGTTTTTGGATCTAGTTGCATTTAGTTAGTCTCCATTATTATGGCACACTTTGATCTGGAGAATTCCTTGTCTGTGATCAAATGTAAAATGAATTCAGATTCATTCCCTTTCATCTCATGCGAGCAAGACGTGTGAACCATTTACTTAGCCCTGTGACTCTGTATGATGAGTATTGTCTTTTTCACTGGTTCCTGGTGGGATTTTTTTCTTTTTCTGGTAGATGAACCAGTTCCTTTATATGACCTCACAAAAGACACCGGCAGAATGTCACTTCACATTTGTTCAAGAGTAAGCCCCACAATCTCTTTAACAAGTGATGTTTTACAATGTCTTGCAGGAGATTTTTGCAAACTGATGTTAATTAGCCCAGAAAAAAAAAAATAAAAAAAGGATAGCAATTAAGGCATCAAAACTGTCTTTGGAAAATCTGAAAGGTTTTCCTCAACTCCAGAGAGGTAGATATTATGAAGTCTAACACTACAAAAGACCTCTTAACTCATCTTCTTATAACTAAGCATTGCAGTAATCAGACAAAAAAGATTACCGTTGTTTAGGAGTCTTTGCTGCCACTATTAAAGCTCAACAGAGTGTGCTGAAAAAGATTTTCAGTAATATTAGTTTGTTTTCACAGGTTTACACCCTATCATTACCATTGCAGTTATTTCCTATAGCTATATGTTGTTACAACAAGAAATACAGAAAAGGTAAATAGGTAAAATGAAAATATTCTCCCTCTCACATTTTTACCAACAGTAGTTTAAATTAAAGTCTTACTATACATATTGAACATCATAAGTCAATCATTTAAATTCTGAACTCTCAATTTGCCTGTAATTTGCTCTTTAATCTTTAAGAACAACAAATGTTCATACAAGCATTGAAGAATAGGCTCTTACATGGTTGTTTTGTACATATGATTTTCTTTACCAGTTTATTTGCAACCTATTATATAACTGACTCTTATGCTTTATGCCAACATATTAAAAAGTGAGAAACTATCACGGACTACAATCCCAGAAGCATTTAAATTTGCATGTATTTTCAACAATTTAACACAGCATAAGGGATGTCTGCAAAGCACTCACAGGAGAGACACCTTTAGACAAAACAAGAGTGTTTTAAACCTGTGGTCCTAGGTGCAACTAGCCAAGACTCATCTCAGTAGCCAAAACTGAGCCTGGCACAGTGCAACACCTCTGTCACTGTGAACTTCCCTGCGGGTTTCAGTTATGTCCTTTCCACATTTGTCTCACTCACAAGGTTTTCATCCTCCTCAGGCACAGGGCCTCAGTCCGGTCCTCAATTCTTCACTGCTGCCTTGAAACATGTGTTCTCTGCCAAACCCGTTGAGCATCAATGGCATGGGTGAAGGCCTCCACACCTGCCCCTCCGCAGGCATTCTCATGCCCCTGGTTCACGCTTACAGGATGGACCACTCCCCATTTGAGATAGAATGCTTAAACTGAGCTTTACATCACCCTAAGCTGTTGGGTTTGTATTTTGTACCTCTAGGTTGAGATATGACAATATGAGTACCAAAATGCAGTCGAATTTAAACTTTAAGACACACTTTTTTTGTCCAAATTATTAACCTATAATTTAGAAACATCAAAAATGCTGACATTCTTGTTAGCAGTAGTTACTTAGTTGAACATCTGTGCAATGTTTTAGCTTTAAATCCCAAACCATGATTATGATATAATGGCTTTATTGTCGGTTTAGTGCATTTGAACCATTTCTTCAGAGAAAGCCATTTTAATGACCTATTATACAGTGGGTTAGGACGGAGAAGCAAAGTTCATGAGATTCTGTGGAAAGGTCACATGAAATCAAAAATTGTGGCACTGACCCAGTACAAAAAAAGCCTTATGTAAGGCTAACTTCATCTTTTCATCCTCACCAATGTCTGCGTAGGGGCTGCTTCCAGAAGGGTGGAGAAACTTCTGGTCAGTCTTTTAGAGTGAAAAGATTTTAAAAAGTGTTGCAGATGACTGAATTGCACAAGCAGGGGTGCACTGTGTGGGTGAAGAAGCAGTTTCTGTAAATAGGTTGCTAAATATCAAACTGTGAGCTCAGTTTCACAGGCAGAAACATAAAGATATTAGTAGCCATCCATTGCTGCCCATTCAGTTGCTTAGAAAGATGGATGCTTGAAAATCCTGAACAAATTAAACTTCCAATGTAAATGAGAAGAGAGAGTAAGTATGGAGGATTAAGTAAAGTTTTGCAAATTTTCTGCTTTTAAAAATAGATGGTAAAAAATACAATGTGAAAGAGCTAACAAAATACCTTTTCTGTCTGCCATGATCCAAGAAAGCACCCATGGGACATCCAAGGGAAAAAAAAAAAAGTTTTCACTTTCTTACTACTTTATAAAACTTTTTCCTATTTTGGCAGGAATACAACTCAGTGGATTTTTCTCCCTGTGCTAACCTTTTGGAGTGGACACTGTACAACACATTATAGAGAGAGAGACATTTAAAAAGAGACTTGATGTGGCACTCAGTGCCATGGTCTAGTGACTGTGGCGGTAATTGATCAAGGGTTGGACTCGATGATCTCTGAGGTCCCTTCCAACCCAGCCTATTCTATGATTCTATGATATTGTAGGATAGTATGAAGATATTATTGCTGGTAATACTTTAAGGTAAAGGAATAAAATGATCCATGTGCTATGACCTGAAGGTCTTACTGCCACATGAGTGAAGCATCTTTCATAATCCCTTTTATGCTTCCGTCCTGTGAGCTGGTACAAATCCCAAATTCATGCTGGTCAAATCTCAATATCACACGATCTTTAAACTTATTTCAAAATTATCATTGCCTTTTTTTCTGTTAGAATGCAAATTCTATATGTACAACACCTTCCATCATTTCTATTTCATTTCTGTTATTTCTAATTGGTTGAAAGTCCTTGGCCAATTTTATTCTTCAAACTTTTTCTGTCTCTACAGTGTTGTTTACAAGTAATTGTTATTAATATTGGTTCTATGCTGCCTCTGGATGGCAGTAAAGATGATGATAAAGAGGGATTTTTTCACACAGGATATTTGTATACCACATTGTGTTGTACACTACGTCAGGCACTTTGAATTCCCAAATGTTACAGTTCTGGGATAGTAGGAAGGCAGGGGATCTCAGTCTCAAACTGAAGCGTTCCTGTCTTCAAGAAACATTTGTGACCTCAATTCTGTGTCAATAAATCACAACCTTTCTGGATTGCATGCAAAACTTCAGGTTATGGCCAAACAATTTAATGCCACTTGAAATAATATAAATGTCATGCATGCTTTCTACAGCAGTACACATACTGAATAAATTGAAACAATCTGAAAATTAGCCCCTGAAAAGGTGCATATGCCTGTTTCATCTTATTGCTTAGGTAACTGATGGGATATTTCAACAGTTAAATCAATGGTCCAAAAGATACAATCCTTGAAATTAAAAATGAATTCTGCATTTTGAATAGTATTACAACCCAGAGAAATGAATACACAAAGACTACATCACAGCTGTGGAAAAGATGACAAATAGTTTTGTTCTGCCAACAACTGCCAGCCAGAAAGGGCATGCAATGCTACAATTTGCTGTTCTGTATGGCAGTGGTTATATTTTCTGTACGTAACAGTAAAGCGTTATGCTCTTGTAGACAAATTTCATTCAAAATAGTAGGGCCACAGAGGACTCATAGTTTCATCACATAAAGGGTGATAACAAGAACCGTGGGTCAGGCAGACAAGGGGCCTTTTGGTTCTCATGAGCATTTCGGAATTAGCTTGCTATTTTCTTTCAGTTGCAGGATGTTGGGATTTCCCCTTCCTCACATTCTGAGGGAAGAAAGAAGTTCAGTGATTTTCAGATGTTACCAGCACAACCAAGGACACTCCCAGAGACTGTCAGGACTTGTGTTGAGCCTATAAACAGTCTGGTCCTCAGCTTCTTCAAAGATGCCCTCAAGAGGCAGTGCTAAAAGGCCTCGCCAAGAGGCCTCTTGTGGATCCTCCTAAGCCTGGGGTGATGTATCAGACAAATATCTTACATTTCTACATTATAAGTCTCTAACAGCAAACCTGTGTTCCCAAGGAGGTGATGTGACAGTTGCTCTCCAGTGGCATCAGCCGTCCATGTATCCAGTGCACTACACAGTGTAGGGATCCCAAAGGCACTCTGGTACTTTGTTTGGTGTCAGTACTGAAGTCATTTCTATTCAGGATCATTTGTCACCTTTCTGGAGAGTCTGAATTCATCCAAAACCCACATTTCTGAGAAAACTCACTTCTGGTACAAATAGTGTCCAGAACTAGACCTGTCTTCTTACAATTACTGCTAGGTGACCCTTCATCTGTCTGTTGACTTTGCAAGAGCTTGCATTTGGAAGAAACTCAAATCTGCAGTGACCAGCCTAGGGAGAAATACATGTAAACTAAAAAAATTCTCTGACACTCATCATTACAACTCTTTATGTTACTGTGTAATATTCAGCAGCCATTCTTCAGAATCTTGGTAAGGAAGACCTATGGAAACAGAATATTATGTCCATCTTCTTTAGGTCTGGACTGTTTTCAGTCCAGATCTTTTCCCCTGTGGAAAGTGGTACTAATATAGCTGCCTATTAGTGTGTCACATCCATCACCAAATCTGAGGCACTTCATTCTGAGTTGCAGTGGAACCAAATATTTATCTTTTGACTCTGGTACTCATACATAAAATTATTTTTTCCGGTTGGGATAATTTTAATGATACATTGTAAGCAGATTCTCTGTAGTCAGCTGTGAGGCTTTGTTCATTAGTTGTCAGTGCCTGCATGTAGGACAAATTCAGGAAATGGCTTTGTCTGTCTGCTCAATAGTGTGCAAATATCAGTAACAGCTTCTGACACAATTTGCAGAACTGCTTTTTAAAAAAGTTTAGAGTGAATTAAACACATGGAAATGTTATGAGTTACTCTTTTTTATGAGAGTATTTGCTGTTACTGGTACCTCATGAAAACCTTGCCAGGACAAGATATCTTTTAAGTACTGTTAGAGAGGGATGATTAACTTCCATTTAGTATAATACACTTTGGCTATTCCATTATATTCTTCAAGATGTCTTTTATATTGATGCCTCACATTAAGAAAGAGTAAAATAAACCTACTGCAGTGTCTTCCTGTTAGTCACTCACAATACTGGTAGAGGAAAGGTGTGACAAGATATATCATGTTTAAATGGGTAAGTTTGTTATTACCATTGCTAGTATAAAAAGGTGAAAATTCTACCAGAGTTCCACTTGTTTGTCTATTTTCCCAGCGTTTCAGTCTCCTGCATTTCAGTCCTCAGCATTTAAGTCTCGTAAGGTTTTCCCTTTCCTTATGGAAGGAGTTACACTGATAACAACATTCAGACAATGAGCTTCCAGGACTGGAATCTTACATTTGTTCTGAAAGTAAACGAATGAAGTACATCTCAGGGTCTGATAGATCAAGAATACTTATTTTACGTATGCCTATTTCTAGGCAAACAGAAGTGCACTGTTATTCAGGAAAGAAAAGAAGTAGCACACTATGATTCCTCCGTGTGTCTACCAACCATGACAATTAGACCATTAGTCTTGGGTAGTTTTCAACAGAAACATTTCAGGATTAAAAGAGCTCTCTTGCTTCGGTTTTTATCTTCCATATTTGGAAGGGAAGTGGAAGACATAACTGACTTTGTACCCGTCACACTGGAGCACAGAATTACAACCATTGAAATCATGATTTTGGATCTGGTTGAAGAACATTCTTAGCGAGAATGGTGCATGCCTCACATAAGCACTGGTGCAAGGAGGGGTGTGAAAGCGGTCTCGCTCAGGTTGGAAGTACAAACTAATATAGCTCTCTGAAGAATGCGAAGCCACATACTTCACTATCTCTTCAGTTAAACACCATTTCTGAGAACCATGCATACTGTGGTAAGTGATATAATAACAAGGTGTTGATGATTTAGCTAAAGACGTCTGTGGGAAAGGTATGTTCATCTTATGTTCAGTCAACGTCCCCAGCTATGTTAACAGTGTTTTCTTGTAAGCCACATAGCATGCAAGTGGTAAGAATTTAAGCTGAGAGTTTAAATTACATCTGAAGTTCTGGACAAAGATCAAATACAAAAGCACATTGCATTCAAAGTGTAAGACTTTAGACTGACAGTTTAAAATGCGAAGTCCTCATATCTCAACATGTTTCATGGCTACAATGAATTTCTTGAGTGAAGCAGCTAAGCAAGTCATTTAAATCATGATGTGTTACAGTGTTTTGATCTCTGAAATGAGGATAATGACAACTGCTCATCAGGAAGGCTGTGATGATTAATATGTCACTGAAGTATTTTGAAATATCTGGATGGAGCCTGACATATAAATATGCAGCATTATTTCTGTTGCAACTGGGCAATCTATTTACTTTCAGGGGATGCTAGAGTTATAGTTTAGATAGCACTTTACATCTTAAGTCTTTGTTTGCAGTGGCTTTTCTTGATTATCTTATGCTGCAAACTTACATAGCTACCTTCACCCAGAATTTTGAAGGAAAGCCATTCAGCTGTTATCAGCATATTTTTAAAAAAATATTCCTTTCAGCTGTTAGAGAAATTAAGCAGGAGTATTTGGCACTTGGCTTTTAGTATGCATGTGCAGTATTCACCACCATGAACTGCTGCTTTGTTAAAAATAGTTTCAGATCCAAATTCAGGTATCTGTTTCATGAAGAAAAAATACATTGTCCTTACCAAAGAGGATGGAATGTATAATACACACATGCATTTGGATAACTAAAAATTTTTGCTACAACATTCTAGAAGTGGAAAGTAAGCATGGTTAGAGCAGAGCTGTGATTTGACATCCTTAAATGATACCTCTACAGGCACCAAAAACTTTACCCAATGCACAACCGTTCTGAGTGTCTTCCAGGTTGAATTCAGGACCAAGCATTTCCCCACTCAGCCTAAACCTTCTGGAGCTCAAAGAGGATCATCTAATTACTTTGGCTCTCATGCCCTTGTCTTTAGTAATCAAAGGCATCCAGACTAACTCCCATGTAAATGAAAACAGTGTGATTATAGACCAATTTTTTTTGTATTAAAATGTTACAAGTAAATTCAGTATGTTTTCTGCCCAGGTACTGCTAAATCACAGAATCACAGAATTCTCATGGGTGGAAAAGACCTCTAAGATCATCATGTCCAGCTGTCAAATGTGGCTACTGTAAATCAGATGAGATTTACATACTGACAGATGAAATTTGGGCTGCGAATTCCAAAACTGAATTTGGCCAGAAGTCTAATTCCCAGTTGTATAGATAAGGATAAATGCCCTCCTGTAGCTTCCTTGTTTTAATGGATGGATATTTTCAAATAGGGGTATTTTTATGATGAAAAAAACCAAACAAACAACCAATTTTTTTTTTTTGTACTCACAAGTTGTTTCCCTTTCACAAGCTATAACAATGTAAGTTTGCTCACTAGCGTGGTCTTTTGTTCATACATCCTACAACTACTCTGCTGCTTTGGTATGGTCTTAGCAGAGAAGTTCAGTCTCAGCAAACAGACCAACACTGATGTATGTACATAGCTTTTCAGTGTCTTGATCATGTCAGTGTCTTTGGGGAAAAAAAAAAAAAAGACAGTGCTGACTTTTATGTTCTGTTGTAAGAAGGGGGAAAGAACCAGCTAGCACATGTTTAAGAAAATAATACAGACAGTCTGTTTTTTTTTTTTACTTTTCCAAAAGCATCTGTCAGTATAAAGTTCTAAAGTATCAAATACTTATTTACTTTATTTCCGGTAATGTAAGTAGTTATGGTAGGTAGAACTTCTATAATTGCCTAGAATTGATTGAGATTGTACAAGGCAACCTTTGCAGGATCCTGTTATCGTTGTTCATAACTTTACCAGCCTTTGGGTTGATTATATTTGAAAAAATTCAAATAAAACATTGTAGCCGTCTCTGATAATTAGATTATACAAATAGTAAGTTGTTTTTCACTTGATGGAAAAATGCCGCTTACCTAAAAGACAGTTTCTTGGAGCAAAGGTGTGGTATATATGACAGTGGATTTACCTTTCGTTCTCCCAGATTTTGGCAAATTATAAACCTCTGAAAATTCAGACTTCACAAGAGACTTCCACAAGTCCAGGAGAACCAGGGAAATAAATAAACAAATAAGATCAGAATAAAGCACATTTCACTAATTAAATACTTAGTCACACGTAAAAAAAAGAAGCATACTTGTAATGAATGCTGTTGTGCATTTATCCTAATATATTTTAACACTAGATGTTACTGAAATCTAGCTTTAGTATATTTGGTGATCATAATTAAATAAATAGGTTGTATAATTTCATCTTTCCTGCAGTGCTACAAGTAATTTTGTGTCTTATGTAAACTTTATTGTCAATCACAATGACAACAAATAGCTCTTTTTAAATAAGAGATGGGCATTAATAATCAACTTTTAGCAGCTTTGGAAGCATGTTTTAAGGAAATGTAAAGCTATGTTCTGGCATTTCTTCAGGACACTTTATTTCTTCTTGACAGCATTTTATTTTGCAGAAGTGTAAAAGAAGTGACAGCTTATTGTGTATGTAATCATGGCTAATTTTTAACTTCAAAAACTCCTCTGTGATCTTAAAAGCTTTTAATTTGTTCATAGGCACAGGTTTGTACAAGCCCTGTGCAACATCTGTACGCTGTTTTAACAAACAGCTATAGTAGTAGCCCTCTCTCCCAAAAAGTTTAATTAGATTTGAGAAGTGGCTTAAGCTCTATATATGACTTTGCCATGTATGAGCAGCACAACAAATATCCAAAATTTGAACCTGGTACTGCAAGGTGCTACGGCTTTCATGGAAAAGTGTTGCATCCTCAAATCCCACTTAGACTGGTGGCATAATTGTGTAGGTCCTTGTTCCCCAACACATATTCTCCATTACCTGAACACGTACTGTATCAGAGGTACTAGTTTTCAGGAGGTATCTTTCATTAAAAAGACCTAAACTCTGTTACTGAGAGCTTCATGCATATCATCACATTTGAAATGTATTGTAATGTATATATATTGTCATATGTACCAAGTAATTTACATTTCATTCAACACAGGTAACTAAAGAAGATTAAAATTGATCATATTCATCAGTAACATTTTTAACTTTGTAGTCAGTTTAATGGCATTTGAAGAAGCTGTATATCTGTTTCAAAGCAGTTTAAAATTTGTTAAAACATAGTATTTTAAAAATATGTTAAAATACCAATTTTTAGAAATTGGTATCAATTTCCATTCCTTAAAAGAAATCTTGAAATAATAAAACTTTTCCTCTGTATTTAATATTTAAGCTGGTAGGATATCTTGAAATTGTTCTTGTTGTGCAATCTTAAGAATTACATTTACTTCCTAATAACCAATTTAACGTCTTTGCAAGAGCCTGAAACACCTCTATTTTTAAAATTTATAGTCGGAAGTAAATTTAGGATAGTTATCAAGAACAGAGTTAATTTCTAGATGGTTGAAATCTACTGCTTTAGTGAAATTATACCTACTTAACTGGTAACTATTTGTATTCAAGCAAAACAGAATTGCTCTGAGAAACGTGAATTCTTTTAGGATTATTTCACACCTATTTCAATCCCATTCTCCTTGTTGTTAGTTGCAGAACTGCCACAGATGTTGCCAGGAGCAGCACTAAGCCCATAAAGTTTATTCTTGTGCTGTTGGATCCATGTCACTACCCAAAGAGTGAGGGTGAGGCTTACAGTAACATCTATAGGTTCTGCTTGCCCCAGGAAGCACAAGCAGAGAGTGAAACAGGATATATCTGTCCAGTTAGGTGATTGCAGACCCTTAAGGGAGAGGAGACAAAATGCAAGCATTGCTTCAGCTATCAAGAGAGGGATGCAGTATTACCTGGGTCTCTAGCAGGCCACCCAAGAAGAGTTGGGGGCTTGTTGCAGTCCTCTCCCAGTTCCCTGCAGCTTAATGTCCATAGTGCCTTTCTATCCACTGACAGGAATATGCCATACTGCATTTGTTCTGGTTGCTGCTTTCTTTGGCGACACCAGTCTGGAGGTCCCCCAGTATGACTGTCTGCCCCCACCATTTTCTGGGCATACAGGAGAATACATGAGAGGAGTCTCATATATTCTGCTGGTCTCTTTTCAGTGGTGCCCTCTGATAGGATGAGAGGTTATGGTTACAAACTGGAACACAGGAAGTTCCACCTCAACATGAGGAAAATCTTACTTACTGTGAGGGTGTCAGAGCCTTGGAACAGGCTGCCCAGAAAGGTTGTGGGCTTTCCTTCTCTAGAGACATTCAAAACACACCCAGATCTGTTCCTGTGTGGCCTGCCCTTGGTGATCCTGCTCCAACCTCTACTATTTTATGATTTTATGATTCTGTGATAGGAGAACAGAGAGTCATTGGGTTTGGCATGACTCTTGGAATCAGCTGCTCCCAGTAAAAAAGTTGCATATCACTCCCCTATCTTGATATCTAAGGACAGAGAGCTTTCAAAATGCCAGCAGGAGCTTTTCAGGGCAAAACCACCTCTGAGTATCTTCTTAGAGGATTCTCATTGCTCCTTCACTTTGCAAAAAGGATTTTACCATGAGAAATTTACCTTCTGCCCGCTGTCCTCTCTGCTTTCTAGTAAGGGCAAGGAAAGTATTCTGTGGTCCTGCCTGGCCTCCTGCCCTCATGACCCCAGAGTGGATGTCCAGTGACTCTGTGCCTGTTTTTCACCTCCACCCTGATGTCAATCTACCTTACCAGGCTTCTGTCGGGTCACTGGGGTAACCACTGTGAGAAGGTGATCTCTCTAATCTCCTGCCCATGCTGGATATGTGACATTTGGTCTGCTTTTAGTTTTAAACCTCTTGTAAGAGGTCTCCATTTTCTAATTCTTTCACTTTAGGACCTTTCCATTTAATTTAAATTTGCAGCTTTCTGCTGCTGCCTCTATTTTTATGACATCCACTTATATGTCACGTATATAAACTGGAGTCCAGACTATTTAACATAATATTGTTACCTAGCAGATACTCTAAAAAGAAATCTAACAATTTATATTTTTCATAATAGTTCTGTCGGTTATTTTGATGCCTTACATGAATCTAATAACATTATGATACAAAAATGGATATACTGTCTGTAGTGAATGTTCACAATGTTAATTCTCTTTTTCTTTCAGGGTATTAATTTTCAGAAACTGGAAGATTTTATAATACAAAATGGAAAACTAGAGGGAATAAATTGGGCTAAGCTGAAGAAACCTGATCCATAATCCTATACTGATAGGTTGGTTTTCTTTATGTGTGATGAACAGTTCTTAATTACTAGACTATAAGAGGTCTTCATAATATATTCAGATTTATTATGTCAAGCAAGAAATCTATCTGTTGCCCTGTAGGCTTTTTCCTGTGATTATAGAGATCAAGTTTTAGCTATTTTATCACTTATTCAAAGGAATGATCCAGGTGAGGTAGATTTCTGACTGTCTAACAGTCTGTCACAGTCAGCCTTTGCAGCTAATAGTTTTTATCTCTAAGATGCTGTAGTAAAGTTACAGATAATTATATTTAAGTGTCCCTCTGCAAGGTATTATGTGCCTGCCTGTAAATGACAATGAATAGCTATCAGACAAAGCTGGCTGAGTTCACTAGGCACATACGGTGCAATTCACAGAAAAGTTTAGTCCTGACTGTTTTCTACATGTGGAAGGAGATAATTATTTTCCAAAGGGAAATAAGATATAGTAATAATAGTAGTATTATGCAAGCAACACAGGCTAATTTCAACTTCCAGACAGGTAATGCATTTGCCATATTTCTGAGTGAGTCTTTTACTCTGCATAAAGTATTATATAATGCATTACTGAGTGCAGACAAGAGAATATTGTTAGGGCATTCACTAATGAAAGCTATGTGTGTCCAAGTAGTTGACTAAAATACGTAGAAGTTTCCATGTATTATCAAAAATTATCTTTTAGCAACTGGAGAATATAATTCTCCCTAGCATGCTTTTGAGAAAACTGGATGTAAAATGTTTCAAAATCAGAAAGGCTATATCTAATGGCCACAATTTATGAGTAAAACCCCAATGTAACTAAACATAGTGTACAGCCTTGAGTCAGCCACGAGAACAGTGTGTGTGTGTGTATATCTATTAAAAAAAGGAGTACATTTATCAGCAAAATCCTTTACAAACAGAAGTTTAAAGGAACTTCATTATTGAAACTTCAGTTTCAGTTATATTTTTTAGAAAATGCATTATATGTAAAGAGCTCTTACAGGTGTATCTATAGCATTTGAAAAATCTGTTTTGTTGTAGGAATAAGTACTGAGTATATGTCTCAGTAAATGAACTGCAAGAAAGAAAAAAAAAATCATAAACTCTAAATGAAAATATTGTTCAGAAAAAGGGAGTAACAGATCACATGACATTATTTCATCAAAGAAATACGGTTGCATATTTTCAAGTAACATTTTTTTATTGCAACACATGAAGAGCAATGCACATAGGAATAGGAGAGTAGCCACCAAGGTCACTCGTGGCAATCTGAGAGCAGAGAAATTTGTAGGCACATAGAGTGTGTATGCACTGATAAACCAACTCTAGTGAGAGAAGGATGATAGGGTAATGGACATTTTACAGCATTTTTATGCTAATTTTAAAGAGCAAATTATAGATTGTGTGTTAAAAAGACAAACAACCAACCACAACAACAGCAACAAACCAAACCAACCAACCAACCAAAAAAAAAAACAACAAAACCAACAGAAATTAAGGAAAGTAAGAACCCCAACAAAACCAACAAAAACTAAGGAAAGTAAGGAATCCACACTGATATATAGTGACCTTATGAATTAAGCTGGCTTCTTCACTTATTAAATGACTCACTAAAATGCATATTGAGGAGGAATGGAGTTTTCCTCTAGTTAGTGTTAATCTTTCTGATGAGGCTGTTTTGCTTTTTATGAAAAGCCTGACTGATGCCACCACCTGCTAATTTGGGATCATTGTACCAGATTATTTCCTCTACCACCTGCTGTACAGAATAGAGCTGGAATTCAGCTGATGTTTTTACATACTAGGGACAGCATCATAACTGTTTCTGAAACCTATATTTTAGTCTAGGGTTTTTCCTGGGAATATTCTGCTAATTTTAGGTAGTTTAAAATGCTTCAATTATGAATTTTAAAAATTCAGAATCCAATGGCTCAGTTTTAAAGAAATTACGCCTTCCTTACTCATAATCTAGTTTGGTTCCCTACCAAATCCAAACACTGAATTTACTTTAGATCTTTTACTTCTTTTTTACTCAATTTGTATATGTTTTGTATAGGATTAATTTGCAATAAGTTGTCAAGCCATGGGAAATGGCATAATAACTGTAACAATAAAATCTCATTATGTATAAATTAGGATATAAACTGTCTATGTCTTACAGAAACCAGAACATGCAGCCATTCAGAAATTGCCATAACTACTCTTTTTGCCTGAACAGTTTTACTGCAATGCAAATATGACAGAGCCACATGTAATTTTAGTTCCTTTGTTCAGATCTAATCTAAATATCTTTTCTCCAAAATTCTTGACCAGAGAACGTAAAAGAGAGAACTGCAAAATCTTCCCCCTTGATGCCATTTCTTTCAAGCTGCCAGAAGCAGAGGAATCTACTTCAGTGATAAGGAAACAAGTTTTGCCCAGTAACCCTGACTTAAAGACCTCAGCAAGAATGATGCAGAATCCTTGAGCTGATTTTCTGTAGCCGCCCTAATGAGATATGAAACCATGCAACAGAAGGCTGATCTAACTGCTATACTGTAACAGATTTCCCACTAGGGAAATGGAAAGTATGCAATATATATAGTGCAACATCATGAAGAAAATGGGTTACAAGCATGCCCAGCTTAGTCTACTGAACAGCTAATGGAAAAACAAGATCAAATCTCCTTTGGAAGAAATAGGATTAAACATGGATTTTTCCCTGAATGAATTCGGTAACTGCTGGCTGGGATAAAACAACTCTCCTCCTTTATTATTTCTGTAAATCCAAAACTAAATTCAGCCAAAATCATCTCCTGAATTTGGATTTATATATAAAAATAACAGTTTCTCTGTATTCTCCTTGAAGTTGTAATTGATTAGTACAGTTAGGGTATCACTACTCTCTGCAAAGTCAGCATGTACAGACTGGCTCTCAGAAGATAATATTTCATTCAGATTTAGCAAAGATAGAGCTGCAACAATTTCAAGCCTTACAGAAGAATGGATTCCAAAGTATAACTGAAATGTATTAATTTTCATAAATTATTTATAATTACATAAACTGGCTTAAAAAAAAAATATATAAAAATTATGTATGATTTATCAAAGAAAAAACCCAACAAAACCAAAACCAAGCAGGAAACAAAAGAAGTTCAGGGTTCCTCTAACCATAAATTTGAATGTTGAGCTTATATAGGCATGGTATAATAAACACAGTTCTTTATATACAGCTTTGTACTTCTTTGCCATGGAAGTCCCCATCCATTCTGTCTTTGTGGACAGTTTTTCTTGTAAGTAGCACTTTTGTTGTGAGTCTCCCAGCTGGGAAGGGTGATTTTAAAATCAAGTATGGTTATTTAAAAATCGTGTATTTGAAAAAAAATAGAATGAAGGTAGTAGCTTCTGGTAAGCTAACTCAGTGACTATCAGATGATAGAGGGCTGATAACTCTTCCTAGATGTTTCTTGCAAGACATAAAGCAAATACTCTCTCCAGGAATAGTCTATATTCATAGGCTATATATTAATGCTATACATTATTTCACTCCCCTTTTGTCTTCAGCAATTGTATAGTCAGAGTTATGATTGCTAATATATGAACGGAATTCTAATAATGACTGAGAATATCTTGCCCAGTGAGATACTACAAAAATCCATGAATTTGTGATGTTCCCACATTTGTATAATATGACTAAAATGTCAGAAAAATTAAATTATTGTAAACCAATCTCACACCTCCTTTGAAACACAACACGGTGCCATAACGTCTCACGATGCTAGTGTTATGCTTTAAGTAATCTTTTTTATCATGCCATAGAGCCACACCTAGCACAGTGAATCAACATCAGATGCCTTGATCTTTGTAGTCTTTGTGCAGGTCATTCGTATGGACGTATACTTTAATTTAAATTTCTGCTTTTGAGGAGTTTAATTCCTGCTAAAGCTAGTGTTTCTAAATGGCACAGGATACAACTGGGCAAACACAGATTTGAGTTAGCACAATTTGGAACAATTTAACTTCCTATTAATGATTTGATGCTCACATTTTAAGACAGATCTTTCTGTCTTGGAATGTTAAATATATGTTCTCTTAAGTACTAATTTTAGGGTACTACCCTGAGTGGACCTCTGGAAAAGGCTGGTAACTAGGAGAGTGCTATGTGAGCCAAATTATCCCTGGCATAACTAACAGGGTTGATATGAGAGATGAATTGGGCCCTATGTCTCTTTACTGTAGGGAATACTTTCTCTTGAGCCAAAATAACAGCTGCAGTGTGCTTGTGACTTAATAAAAAAAAAGCTTGCTTTTTTGGCAGTGAGAGCACATGCCTTTGTCTTCACAGTACAGTAATCCTTATTTTTCTGAATTACTTGTATGGGGTAGCTTGTATATCTCAGGTTAGAGGGTTTTTCCTTATGCACTCTAAGAGTATGCAGTGACCTACACCCGCCTCCCCTTGAAAGATGAAATTCCTCTGGCTGATACAACAGGTGCACTGTGCTGATGGAGCACAAGACAGGGTGAAGTCCAGAGCGGGATTCCTGCCCAACGGTTAGCAGAAAGCACAGACCAGTCTGCCAGCTTCTGTCCCGCGACACTGAGCTCTGGTACATCCACAGTGCTTACACAATGCTGGGTGTAATACCTTGTAGCTGGCATAAGCCTCTTCGTTTTCCTCCCCAGGGCATTTGTAAGGATATCAAAGTGCCTGTCTTCACTTGTAACATAAAGAAACCATTTTAACCAATTGCAAGGTTCTTAAATTAGTAGTTATGACTGCCTGGCATATATTTAGTTGTTTGCAAATAACACTTTTTGCCAGTAAATTAGTGTTTCTTAGGCAATAATGCAAAATTATTCATATTGAAAATAATGAAGGATCTCAAGGGAACCAAGTTCTAATTACATGGTACGCCATGCAGTATGGTGTGCTCTATGTAAGCCTATATTTTACAGGATAAAACTTGGCAAAAGACTTAATGAAAAATAATAAAAAAGTAGTGAACTTTCAGTTACCTTTGATCAAGAGTAAATGTTCAGACATCAGCCTTTGAGTAAGTCACCATTGTTCAAAAGCTTTTATAGAGTGACTGCAGATAATAGGATAATGCATACATCTTGAAAAAAAAAGAAAATCCACCATATTTTTTTTTTCCAGAAGATTTTTTGAATCAGCCTAAGAATTAAAAAATTAATCATATCAAGCTGTTGAAACCATTCATAGTATGGTTCAAAACACCTAGAGATTTCTACTAATTTCTATAAAATTTAATATATTTCACTTCCTTTAAATTCTCTGAGTTGATGGGTTCACCCACAGGGTCACCCTGAATTGCTCCCCTGCACGCTGATCTCCTCAGCCTCCACACTACACACACACACTGGCATGCTCCTGGGGTCCCTCTGGGGTGACCAAGCTGGTTGAAGTGGCAGTCTGATCCAGCTCTACCCAGCGAGGGTGGATGAGACCATTCCAGGCTTGACTTCCTGGCTGACCCCAGAGCATCTCCTAGAGCATCCCTGATGTTCTCACACGTTCACCCTTCTTTATACAGTACTCTAATGCTTACAGACCTTTCCCTCCTGCTCTCGAGACTAGAGAAGACCTTAGAACTGTGCTATCCAGTGTGGGCTGTTTTTTTTTACTTCATACATGACCAGTGATAATTTTATTTTAAATGCCCTTTATTTGGACCCTTATGGTCATCTAGTCTCTATTTCACTCCTGTCAGTGACGATACATTTTTATTTCATTGCAGCAGATAATGCTGTCCTTGTGTGCTGTGGCAGTTTCATGGTTAGGTCTTCCCCTCTCCTCTGCAAGCACCCCTGAGAGCTCTACCTGGGCTCTTGGGTGGACAGGCACTCTAGGACAGAAGCTGAGGATGGGGCAGGATGGTGTGGAATAAAGTGAAGGAGGAGAGAGTAGGGTGGAGGATGGGGCCAACAGCATTGGACTTATGTCAGTTTTAAATTATTCGGAATATGCCTAAAGTCCTTGCTGAAAGGCAGTCCCTGACAGTGTTTTGGTGGCTGCTGCTGCTGGCCCTGAGGTTCATGAGAAAAGCCAAAGCTGCCTGCAGTGGCAGTGGTGGGTTGTGCAGGAACAGCCCAGCTGCCACCTCACACGGGGTACCAACTCAACTGCATGCAGCGATCCAGCCAGACATCTCCCTCCCACAGCCCCACCTTCAGCAGCCAGCCACAGATGGAGCTGTGGAGGAGGCACTGTGGGGCTCAGATGGGACGTGCCACAGGATGGGCACTGTGTCAGGCTTTGCCACAAGGCTCAGCATCTGGGCAAGGCCAGCCCGTCTGAGACAACAATAGCATTGATCAAAGGGTACTCAAGCCATTCTTAACCAGGAGTCAGGTGGCTCCATGTTGTATATATTTATATGTGTGTGTGTATATATGTATGTATATATATATATGGTATAAATATAACCTCTGGGACTTCTCTGGATAAGCATCAGACAGGGAGATTTTATAAATAAGAGAAGGGACTGCAAACTGGGCAGATCTGTGTCCTAACATGAACAGTAAAAAAAGAGCTTGAAGGATTGATTTAAATTGTATCCCACAAGACAAAAAAAACCAAAACCACCAAGATATAATAATAAGGAAGCAAAATATGTATTACCTACAGTATCCCTTTCCAAATAAAATTACTTCAGAATTCTTACTTTTTATAGCAATTTCAGTTAAATGTTTTGTTGTTTCATTGTGGGATTTTTTTTAAATTTTTTTTTTAATAACTGACTTTTATACAGCTACCGTTTTCCACTTTGTGCTTTTCATTCAAAACCTCTTAGACAGGCCCACTTCAAAGAAAAATGGAGTCAAAAACAAGTTAAAGGATTTAATAGCTAATCCGTGGTAGGTTGTACTGGACCTAAGGAAGAAATTCATTAACTACTCAATGTGTTTTTTTAGAAATCCTCCTGTTTTATCGGGTAAGCCTTATCTACTGCAGCATGTTAAGTGTACAATACAAATATCTGAATTATCATGACTTAACTGCAATTCAATTTTTCCATGCAATCCTAGTGAAACCCTGAGGAAGGCAAGTGGTTTCAGTGAGCACAGAATATCCTTGTATTTTATTCACTTGCAAAGTAACTGGCACAACATACTTCATTCCAAACATATCCGCTGAAAGAGAAAAGTGAAAAGAATAAACAGTGTAAATAGATGGATTTATTTCACAAACGTAGGAGGCATTTTAAAGGCAACTGTTCAATAGCAAGCTTTAATGTCAATGCAGATTTAATGAAGTCAGAATACATTACAACGCTGAGGACTGCATTTGCAGATGTAAACCAGCATATTTCCACCGCCTTAGCTGGACCTTTACCAGCCTATAATTTCTAGCCTTGAAAAATCTTATCAAATATTCTCAGTTGCTTCTCCTTTCTTCCACTTCTGTTTCTTTGTAGCCTATTTCTCATGTTTCCTTCCCTCCTTTGTCAAGTGATTCTCTTCTTCCTCTCCACCTTGGTGTTTTCAGTTTTCTCCACGAACCTCTTTTTCCTTTGATTCATAGAATCATAGAGTAATCTGGGCTGGAAAGAACCTCTGGAGGTCATCTAGGCCAACCTCCTGCTCAAAGCAGGGCTAAGTTCAAAATTAGTTCAGGTTTCTCAGGGCTTCCCTGTCCAGTTGGGTTTTGAGTACCTACAAGGATGAGGACTGTACCAACCCTCTGTGTCCTTGTTCTAGTGCTTTTTATTTTTAATGTTCCATTCTGTAGTTCTGCAGTTTGGCACCTTTAAACAGCTTCCATAATTCTCCAGCTTTGTTTCATCTTCAGGCCTGTCTCCACCTTTCTACCTCTTTAAGTTGCAGTAAACATACCATTTCCATGCTTCCTAAATTTTCTGATGTACTTACATTTCTTCATGCTAGGACTACAGCCCTTCCTTTGATATAGAGGGTTATGTTTACTCCTCACAAGATTCAAACTGATGCCATATGGTAGAGGTCAAGTTGAATGACCGCAGCCTATTGCCCAAAGCCATTCAGGTAACATGAATACTACTAGAGCTACCTAAAAAAACCCAAAAACTTTTATTCTCCTTTGCTCCTGTTCAGTTTGTCCATCTTGCATTTGAAAATCTGACTTGTGCCTAATACTTGTAGAGTTTCACTGGTTTCTGAAAGCATAGTGGCTGCTGAGTACAAAAAAGGTGTTCGATTTGAATGCGTCACATTGCCTGAATTGCCAGATTAATGTTTGGAAATTTACCTTTTGTTTAGGATGAAAAATTGAAAAAACCCCCAACTGAACAAATTGGCACAGTTGGCACTGGATTTTTGGGCAGCAGTCCCAAGGCACTGCCAGGAGCTACTAGAAAACACTGGCAATGTAAATAAATGTTGTCAATCTTAAATTGCTCTAAACAGTAAATATTTAGACACAGATAGACCTTCAATGTTTACTACAGAAGAGCTGCCGTTCCATTCTAGTAGAGAACACAAAGAAAGCTAAGCACATTAAAATGAGATTCAAGAAAAGGAATCTTATTGTTTTTAAAATATTCTCATTTTGAAGTAAATGTTGCCTTTTCTAACATAAATTTTTTAAAAAAATTAATCTGCTTATATTTGTTTGGAGTGGGCTACAATGAAACTGCTTGAATTGAGAATACTGAACTTTGATTTCCACTGTGCTTAATGTTTCTGTTCATTTCTAGAAAACAGTCATTTTGCAAATCATAAAAAAGTGAAGCAGCACATCTTAATCAGGGGGTATTTGCTCAGGCTTTAATGAAATAGTGCCCATTTACTTCATCACTGACAACTGTTCAAGTTGACTAAGGAAGGAGATAGATAATGCTGCACTCTGATCACTGTTTCACAGAGATTCAAAAAGGGGCAAATTCTCATTTGCTGGAGAAGTCTCAGGCATGTGCAAGAATTGCTCCTCTCAGTTTAATTTCTTCCTGTTGCTCACACATTTCACAACAGTCAGTAAAATCAAAGGATTCATCCTTAAACTTTGTTCTACTACTAAGTGAGCACCCTGTGTGTTAGTTTTCTGCAGTGGGACATCTCAGAGTACTGAAACAAACCTTTTAACTTCATGCTTATGTGATGGTGAGGATGGAGCCCTCTCCACCCACCTGTTAGGCTTTCTCACCACCCAGTGCTCAGAACTGCAGTTTTGTTTACATCTCATGATCAGCCTTCTCCAGTGTATGCAGTTTAATAGTTTGGAAGTCTTGCTTCTTGTTGGATTACTTTGATATTCATGGTATTTGGAGACATGAGCTTTCTGTTTGTTCTCACTTTGTAGAAGACTCCAGATTCCAAATGTTTGTTTCTTGTCATATGACAGTGCTTGTCAGTTTAATATGTTTCTGAGAGCTTCCATCTTCAGAGTATCCAAGAAGATGCCTTGGCATTCCCAAGAAGACTCAGTATGCTCAAGATTATGCTGGATACAAATATACACTGGAACAAAACAGGCACCCCTTCTACACTCTTGGATTGACAGAGATATCTGACAGATACCTGACTTCAGCTGTGAAGGTTCTTCCAGCACCTTCAGTCAAATCCTGATCAGCTCATCCCCTCATTTCAGGGGAATGAAACATGTCCTTCAAATCCATTCCTACCTTACAAGATTTCTAAAATAACAGATGAGCAAATCACAGAACAACCTTAAGACATCAAAGGCACTGCAAGCTCAAAGGCCATCCTTGAGGCCATTTTACCTTTGACAGAGCAGTCATTGACTCCTCTTGTTCCTCGGTGAGAACAAAGGAAGAGGATACATGAGCTCAGTTCCCCCTATGCACTCTGTTCCCTCCAGCCATACTGTAAGCTGGTGATCACTTCTGAAGTTGTTCTTGCTGTCTTGGCCACCAGTGCACAGGTGAACAAATGCACCGATCACAGTACTTGCCAAGATTATAAATATCTTTGTTTAAATTCTTTATCTAAATTACTTTTTGTTGAAGCAGACAAGAAAAGATTGAGACAAAGCACTTAGAGGAGACAAAAGAAATAATTGGAAAAAAAAAAGTTGCCTGTACATCACACACTTTCTGGAGAGCATTGGTGCCCAAACAGAGAGATCTCACTGCCACCTGCTTAGAAACCTGGCTCACCAGGTGGATGTTTTCATTCAGATGGATGGCACTGAAAATTATTCTTCCATCTTTAACAGTGGTTAGTCATCAACTAAATGGGCCCTCCGACTGAGGCAATATTTAGTTCAAGGCCAGATTCCTCCCACTTGCCAAAGATGAAGGTTTAAGCACATCTATAAGAACTAGATTTGAAGGGCAAACAACTAAACCAGACATTTCATTAAAACAAATTCCAGAACGGTCTACTTTTCCTGAAAAGGAACCATTGTACTCGTACAGTGATCGCCAGCCTATGGCCTCCTAACGACCTGTTTTCGGCAAGACCGATACCGAACGGGCTCCACGCAAGGGGTGCAGGGCTCACTGGATGCTGGTACAAGCAGTTTCATGAAGACTTAGCCCCGACAGAATGATCCGGGGCCAGGCGTTAAAACAAAACAAGTCCACTCTCTGGACAGACACCACGGTGTCAGAATCTTCCTTGAGATCTCCTTCCTTGGAAGCTGCCTGTGGAAACGTCGCCACCCTGGAACTGACGTGCAGGGTACGGTGATCGGCGGGGTGCGTGTGGGCGACACTGAGCCGGAGGGGACACCCCCGAACTTCACAGCGCTACCTTCGCCCTTCTCAGGGTGAATCGGCATCGCCAGGCGTCTCAAAAGCCCTCTAGTTTTGCTGTTGAATGGCACCTCTCTCG
>VWZY01006127.1:37602-135625 GCA_013399075.1 Chloroceryle aenea | reverse complement strand
CCTGGCTAGCGCGACGAGTGCCGCGTCGGGAGCCGTTTGGGTGCGAGTGAAGGTTCCTTCTGCGCTGGGGCGGCGGGCTAAGGCTCCTGCTTCCCCTTGCAGAGACCTTCGTGAAGCAGCTCTCCTCCTATGAAATCATCACACCTGTCCGAGTGAATGAATTTGGAGAAGTTTTCCCTCACACGCGTCACTTCAGCAGGAGGAAAAGGAGTCTGGAGGCACCACTGGAGCCCACTGCTTTCCGAACGCATTACCAGCTCAGTGCATACGGGCAGGTTTTCCAGCTCAACCTGAGTGCCGATGCCGGCTTCGTCGCTGCTCGCTACACTGTGGTGCACGTAGGGGCCCCGCAGAAGCAGTCCTCCCCCGATTTGCGCCACTGTTTCTACCGTGGACATGTCAATGCACAAGAGGCGCACATGGCTGTCTTCAGCATCTGTGGTGGCTTGGTAAGCATGTTGGTTAGTGCCTCCTGTCTCCATTCATACTCTTCTGTAGTGGGATGCCTTTGCTGCAGAGCTGTGCTACAAATTCTCAGGCATCGTTCCAAGTAGTTGGTCATGAAATGCCTTGGCATTGGCAGTTTGCAGTCATGATGATACTTTTCTTTTTGGTGGGATATACAAATGCTGCTTTCAAAGGATCTATTGCTGGCCTGTAATAGAATTGGCTGATGTAACTTCTGACACGAAGAGCATTATAACAGAAGAAAAAAAAACACCTCAGGAACACAGTAAGCTATTGCTTTGATAAAATGATGCTGTTAGTTGGCCTCAGCTATGTGTTAGCAGCTTTATAAATGCTGTGTGGTTATGAGTAAGGAATAATGGTGCTTGAGATGATGAGAGAAATAGTGTTGATAGCTTTCTTCCTCTGCTTTTAGCATTTCCGTAGAGATGTGTCATGTTCTAATAGATGTGCAGTAATGCTTTCTAATCACATACTGTTCAAAGTGAATGGGAAGCTTCCTACCACACTTCAGTGGATGTATATCTTTAAAACACTTCTGAAGAACTCAGTTGAGCAAACAAATCAAAACCCTATTGATACACATTCTTTATCTTTTGATATCATTCGTTATGTCTTCCAAAGCGATAATGAAGAAATGGTATTGCACAACTGTCTATCAAAACAGTTGTACTGTGTTGCTGTATGTTAGTTTTGGGACTACAAACAGGAAGACTGATACCTCATGCTGTACCACATCACTGTGTGCTGAAATGCTGGGGACAAGGATGTGTGATGTGTGCACTGTAAAAATATGATGTTGTAAGTATTACTGTGAATTTAAGTTGAGGTTGTTCCGTGGGGGGGTTTTTTTAAGTTACTTGGGAAAGTAAAGGTCCAAGACTTTGATTTTTGGGGCACTGAAAAAAATCCAATGTTGTATTCTAGTCACTTTTAAGTAACCTATGGAGAATAGAATGGTGTTGGCTGGGCAGTGCATGAGGGTGAAATTTGCGTTAAAGGAAGGTGATACACATAAGGGAAAAGAGAATGAGAAACAGTTGATACTTGAGAGAGACACTTCTGTTGGGATCTGCTTATTCTTGGATATTTGGATATATTCCATCTTGTCTTTGGGATGAGGTCTGTAGGCTTGGACTGGTCCTTGGAAGTTACCGGAGAAGCAAACATTTGAAAGCAGTAGTTGTGTATTCATCAAAATTTTGCCCATATATCTTGCTTTGCAGACAGCTGTCATTGCTTCTTGTCTGCATTATCCAAAACCCGATTCAGATGTATACCAAACACCCCAATATGTTGTACTAACTCAGATGGAGTAGGGAAGAGGAGAAATTACAAATATGTGGTTGGTTTTCTATTTGTATCATGTTCTAGTAAATGTTCATATACCATGGCATTGAGAACAGTGTCATACTCTATACAGAATAAATATGAGACATTTTAACACCTCCTGTTTTCATAACTTCTGTTGCCTGTTTTAATTCTGTCCCTGCAAATCATCACTTTTCATTATGTGAAGGGACCACATGTGCTGAAAATAGTTTTTTAAAAAAGTGTACCTACTGTACTTAAGGTTGCCTCAACTATCTATTATTTAGCAGGTCTTAAACTCTTCATCATAAGACCCTCTTCTCTGTAATAATTTGAATTTCTCACTTCTCTCCCTCCACCCCACCCTCCTTTACTGGTACATTACAGTCTGCATCATATATGCTTCCCCTCAGAAACCCCATAGCGCCCTTCAACTGAGCCTTTGCCTCCTCTAGATGAGCCCTGTGAACGTTTGCTGCAGCCTCCAGCAGGACTTGAAGCCCGCAGTCATTGCCTGCCTGACAGAGTGCCTAATCTGAGCCACCAGCAAAGACCTTGCTGTCCCAGTGCTCTTGGCACCTTCTCTCACTGATCATTTCACCTTCTGCCCAGGCAGGTACAGCCTTGTGGAGGGTGTGTAGCACGCCCAGCGTTGTGGCTGCTTTTCCCTCGCTAATGAAGGTGGTGAGGTTTTCAGGAGTGGAAGCAGAGCTCTGCATGGATGCTGGTGCACTTCCTATGGGACATGCCTATAGCTCCCCAGGGAGGGATTGCATGGGGATGAAGGGGTGGTCATAGCCAGCTGGCTGCCTATGTATCATCCTGCGCAGAGAATCCTCCAGCTTGACTCGGAGCCTTCAGACTAATGTTCTTCCTCATTCTCATTGATTCAGAGTAAATGTGTCTGCCAGGGGACAAAACTCTTTGGAGTTGAAAAGAGAACAGATGTGAAAGGAGGGAGATAGTGGCCAGGTGGAATTTTCCTGTGAGATCTTGTCCTCCCTGAATGCACTCCACACTTTCAGGTGGGGCTAACCTCAAAAGATTATTTTTTTTTTTCTCAAGGGTTTTAAAGTTTCATTGCTTTGTTCATTCAACAAAAGTACCTGCAAAAGCAAGCTAGTCAGTTACTGTTCTTTAATTGAGCTGTGTCATGCTGTATGAATACATGCATGACACAGCTTACGTGGGACTCCTGCTGAGGTAAGATACTATATATTCTGAGTGAGACAGTAGAAACCAGAGTAGTGACTTAACCCTCTATTTATTTTAAGTATAATCCCTCCTCTTTGTAGGATCCATTTCCCTCAATGCTGAACTTGACCTTGGTGTATGGAAATTAGAGATTGCTTTGAACTATTAGGTATAATTTTATCTTCCAGCTTTGCATATATAAGGCAATTGCTGTACACCAGTGCTGTAAAAGCTGGGAAGGAAAAAAGCTCTTGGAGTTAGATAAAACCAGGAAATTTTAAAAGTGGTATTCTAATAATTGCTATGAGGATGGGCCCGAGTGATCTGAAGTTAAACCAGGTACTTGCGTTCACTTTATTCTCTAGGCATCTATCCCCAGATTCTGTTCTGCCTTCATTTACAGCTTCATTCCTGATTTCCAAGTTCTCACTTTTCTTTTTTTGCATTCTCGGGTGCGTTCTCCCTCTCAAGCACTGCTTTCCCTTTTCACTTTCAGTTAAGCCTTTTTCTGAGTGTGCCAAGAGCATGTATAACCCAGAGTACCCATGGAGCATTACTTAATGGCTCCTGACACCCTGTGTGCAGTTTTGTTGTGTTACATTTCAGAGCGTGCCCTGGGTTCAGGGATGCAAATGGCAAAGGGAGGTTAGAAGGTCAGCAGGGAGTCTGTAGTAATTGCAAGGAGGGAGTGTATAATTAGGGAAGTTTGGGATGCCATCAAAGGGAGAAGGTCATTTGGAGTGATGGCCTGGGTGCATAGTTGAACATCTGATGATACACAGGGCTATTTCTTGCCTCTTTAGACTAATTTTTGGAATTTCACACTTTATTTCAATTTATTTTCCAAACCTCTATCTTTTTTACTTCTACTGCATTAGTCAGTTATAGCTTCCTACAAACATGGGAAACCAGATCTGGTTAGGATGTCCCTGGATGCATGTAGTCTAAAGAGACACCGCAAATGTTACCCAGACATCCAAATCAAAGAGGTTAAAAAAAAAAATAATAATTATTATTTAGCTTTTGATAACATATGGCTTACAAGTATCAGTGAATAAAGTATCTTAATGAGGGAACTATTCCCATTTATAACAAGAATAAACCTTCAATTCCTAGCATGCCCCTGTCTGATGAATGGAGCTTTATTTTTATTTTTTTTAATCCTGAATGAACACTATAAAAATAGTTTTAGTCCTTTCAGAAGCTTGATATTCTTTCTTGGAATGTGTTGACTGATGCAGAAGATAGTTAAAATCCGTCTTTGCGAGCTGGGAGAATGCTTAAGTGCCAAAGGTGGTTTATGTGACTCTACTGTGAGAGAGGGAAGGGTAAGAAAGGAGGAAACGTAGTTTCTGGTGGGTAGAGCAACTTCTTCATATGCTCACTGACTGGCAAAAGTTAGGAGTAGGAAAATACTGTGACATGGACTTGCTAGCTATTGGCTTTTTGCAGTCCAGGAAGGCAGGACTGCTTTGTTCTAATGTAGCTTCTGGAGTGTTACAAAGTCTGTGGTGACAAATGCCTTCCTCAGGAGCTCAAGGATGCCCCTTGGTAACACTCCTATTGCACATCAAGCTTACATTTATCTGGAGAAAGTTTCATATTCTTGCCTAAGTGTGGACCTTCAGATTTTCCTCAGTACAGGAGGCTGTGTTTATTTTTTTAATACAGGCCAGCAGATAACCTTCCTGAGAGATTTTTAAAAACAATTGTCTCCTGCTATGGATGAGAGCAGTGGTTCCTTTTCATAAGAAATAGGCAGTCCTGGTATCTATCTTAATGAGGTGTAATATTTAATAGTTTGGTTAAAAAAAAAAACCAGCAAGCTTGCTAAAAAGCTATTTGTAGCATAGCCAGCATTGTATTTCTTGTGGAGATCTAGTACAGGAAACAGACTACAAATATTTGCTTCCCAGTTTGGTTTTGCTTAGTACTAGTATCTTTGAGTTAAACTACACTGGTTTGCCAGAGAAAGCTTTATCACTTGTAACTGAAGGATATCCTTACTCTGACGTAACTTAATGCTTTACCATATTATGGGCTGTCACTTCAAAAAAGTTACCTTCTGCATCTGAAAGGTGGATTAGTTTCCAGCATTCAGATCACATTTATAAACCTATGAGCATCCACAAGCCACATATTAGTTTTTACAGCTTTGTATCTTAATGTAGAGATTCCATCATAAGCTAGGAAAAGTTCATATTAAAATGTCAACTCCAGACAGTCAAACCTTGTTTGGACAAACTAAGTGCTCTTGCTGCCAACTGGCTGATGTGATGTTTTCCACTTAATAGTTCTGGTTACATCCATTATATAGGTACACAGGGTGAGATTCCAGATCCGAATCTCTGCAATACAACAGTCAGAAAAATTTAAGTGCTTCTATTATCACCTTGTGCATTTGTTCTGCTCCTCACCAGCACAAAAGTGTTTTAAATACAAGGATCGCCCCTGCAAGTAAAGGGTAAAATGTTCTTCCTTTAGGCTATTGCTTTTATAGCTAAACAGAACAAAAACTAATCTGGAAGTAAACCAAACTCCAGCTTATCTAGACCTTTTCAATGTAGAGAAAGATTTATTTGTTTTTGTAGTTGATTACCTGAAGTCAAATGAAAAATTCAAATTCTTTTTGCTGCTTTCTTCTGATTATCTATTCTCTTGCTCTTGAATTCATTATACATTTTTATCTTTTACTTTGGTTTGGTTTTCCTATTATCTTTTCCTTACTATGTAGTCTCACAAGCAGGAAATATTTCCACTTCTGTAACACAACATCTAGCATATTTCAACAACAGTCTATTTTAATGACTAGAGTTGCCTGAAGTCTTCCCAGTCTTGCTCTTCTGGTCACAGAATGAATGTGACATCTTCTATTATTGCTATCTCATCTCATTTTCACTGTGTTTTCCCACATATGGACAGTAGCTCTCTTTCACATACATCTGAAAGTGGACCATAATGCCTGAATCCTGTATAGCAGAGTCAATGCCCGCCTGCCTTGGGAAAACCACTATTCATCACCCCATTTGTTAAAATATTCAGATAGCTTGGGTCCCCCCTGCAGATGTTACAAAATCCCTGAAGCATCCCCAATACATTTTCCCCAAGTTCTTTACATCTCTGCTTTTCCTGAGAATAATTCAGCAGATGCTATGCTTTTACCCAGGGACCAGCACAGGTCAGCAACTACAGGTGGTAATTGCAACTGTCAACTGAGAAAATACTGGGGGTTGTGAATTGTGCAACTGAAGGTCTGGCACAGAAAATGTTTATGAGAAGCAGTAGGATTTGAGTATGTGTCTACCTTTCACCAGAAATTCTTCATGAATTGTCCTTCAGACAGGCTAGGACATGCCTACGTAATGTTTTATGTCAAGGTTGCTCAGCCATTGCTGGCCCACACCATGTCTGGTAGCCTTCTTTCCTGGCAGCTGCCTCAGCACATGCTATTTGCCAGATAAATTGTTCTGATGACTGCAGCCTGTTCTTAATTGCTGCCTTTATAGGAGATACACAATCTCTTTTTCATCACTTTGGCTTTGTGACACAGATGAATTTGCTGAAAAGCTATGGGCAGCCACAGGAGGCTGGGTTTACTTTTGTTTGTTAGTCTTCCAGGAAGTACACAGAAGGTGCTGTGCGTGAATGTGATTGATAGGCGTGTCAGGGGATGGGAGAGGACACATCATAAAGCCTTTTGCTCTCACTAGGTGAGCTAAATTACTGAAATAATGTGCAAAACTTTTTTTTTTTTGTCTCTTTTAAGTTAATGCTTCCAGCCCCAGGTGGCAGTCAACAGTTCGCTGTCATGGATCTGGGGAAACTTTGTACTCCTGGGGACTAGATATGTTATCTCATGTGAGGAGCCTATCTGCAGAAGTCTGAGTTGTCATTTGTTTCAGACATAGCCTCATGCAGTAACTGGTGAGATTATATTATCAAAGTCAGATGCTGTGAGAGCAGGTCATACCTTATGGGTATACACATATTGACAAAAGTACTCAAGGTAACAGTGTGTCGTTGACTAAAGGTGAAAATGTAGCCATACCTTACAGGTACTTGAGTGATAAATCTCTGATGGCACACAGAAGGTTGAAATGTCTTTACAGAGCTATTAATCTCCCAGTAAGAGAAAGAGGTGTTTCTGCATGTACTTAAAAACATCAAAGCTAGGGAGTTCTCTTTAAAGAGAGAGAAGTTGCAAATGTAATCTTAATTGATAATCACTGAGACAGACAAGGTTATATGATGGAGGTTCCTGCAAGATTAAGCATATGGATCCCCATGGTCTGTATTTGTGGGAATGCTTAGCTTGATTATAGTTGTGTGTTAAAAACAAACTCTCTAAAAACCAAAAATCAAAGTCAACAACTTCCCCCTTCCCAAAAAACCTCAAACAAAACCCTCTTTATTTATATATATATATACACACATTTTGTTTTGCCACTTTCAAGGGCTATTGTGGAATAGTTGCATTTCCATAATGAAATCTCAATGTTTATATCTGTGAAAAAAAGCTGCTATGCATAATTTTTAATTGACTTGCCTATCTCATTCACCGAGTATATAAAGGTAAAAATAAATCAATTGCTCCTATCTTCCTTCCACTCCAATGAATCTTCTTAATTACCATGAACTCTGCTCTTCCTTTGCTGTCTTTGAGATTGCTATTGTAATATTCTTTCAAGTTCTTGGCTCTTTAGACAGTCTGTTGTTAAAAATGTGTTTAGAAACTCCTGGAATACTTTTTTACCAGGTTTCAGCAAGGCTTTCTTGCCTACAATAGCCTTACAAAGTGATGGTCAGGGTACCTAGTGACAGGTTTTACACTTCCTGAAAGATTGTTTCCCCTGTGCATAATGCAAAAGGGAAATACTTTATTTCTGTGCATATGTGCTCCTCAATGGAAGTAACTTCTTAGTAAGGATGCTGGATCCAGTGCTATGGTTATCAGTATGGCTCGATCAAATGTGATCTGAACATACAAATAGGTAAAATTCCTTTAGGAGTTTACATGGAATTTAAATTCCAACCTGGAATTATGTAATTTTAACCAGTGGTTAGGTGCCTCTCGGGAGCGGGACAATTTGGAGCATAAGTTAATGCCTTGTCAGTTCTGTTCAAGGTGTGGTTAAGTGTGCTGAAGATGTGATTACTGTTTGCACATGAAATCGTAACATGACAGAATTTGTAAGGAGTAGTTAGATTGTAGTTAAATTTAGGATGAAACACTCTCTCCCTATAATAAGCTCTTAGCGTTTTATTGTATTTCTAAGAATGGCAAATGTTGCTTTTGTGCACTTCTAAAAAGGTGTTTCACCAGAAAATGCTTATGCACTGCTCCCTGCTGCTTAACTGATATATTATTTATTTTATTACTATTTTCTTATTTCTATTATATTAGCTCTGGTTTTAATTAGTACATTAACTTGCAGCAACTGCCTCTTATTGTATTTTTAGATGAATTATCTTTTAGTAGAAATACTTTTTCCAAATGTTTACAGAGTACCTTGATAAGATAACCTTTAATAATTTATTTCTTCAATGAACTAATTAAGCTATGCTTCATAAGTCTTTCAATAGAAAACATTGCAACAGCAAACCAGGAACAAAAAGGTAAAAGCATTCTCATGTGATTCAGAAGAAATTGCACTTAATGCAAAGGGGAGGGAGGGGGAAGAGAATAATATAAAAGGAAGGGATTTTAAAAAAATTTACTTTGACCATGAAAGTACGCTTGCTATAAACTGCTTGCAGGTTTTTGAGTTTAAGAAGCCATACCATGAGGGCATGAAAAATACTTGAGCACAGGAGTGGACTTACCTGGGAAGGAGTCTGCTGGTTTAGTCATGTTTTCCAGAACTGCATTTGCTCTTTTAGAATTTTTCTGAAACCTTTCCAATTTTGCTGTTGGACATATTAAGATGAATTCCACGTTTCTGAAACCTGCTGTATATTCCTTATGTTTTCCATGTGTTCTATGAAGTTACCATATACACAAGGATGTAATTTGTATATGGGTATTGTACGTACTTTAACCGTAACTTCTGCAATATTTATTTCTACTACTTTTGGAGTAGAGCAAATATGTTGATTAAGACTATACAGTTTTAAGCTACTTTAAAGCCCTAAGATATACCATATATAGTGAGTGTCTATTGATCCATTGAACCTTGATTTAATATAAAGTGTCTAGCTCATCTAGAGTCTTTTAAATCCAAGAAATAAATTATCTTTCTCATGTGGGTTTTCTCATAAATATCCTCAAATCTACACATATGCATAGTTCTGGGTAGCACTCCCTCTTTGGATCACTTATTTATGATGTGCAAGAGACTGTTTTCAATTTTGTACTCCACTTCTGCTGAAGAGGTCTTTTTTAAATATACTTTTACCTCTTTATCTGAGAACAGAAATAGAATGTTTCAGGCAGATTTCTTGTTACATGATTTGAGAGGCATCTGTAGATAAGTAAATCCAGTTCATTTCTGATTTCATTTCCTGCAAATGCTTGGGCTCCTGTTTCAGCAACCTGCCTCTGTACATCTAAGTCACTTTGCTTTATTTGGTTTTACCAAAAGTATTTTTCATTTGAATGTCACAGCCCCTTTCCTTATGCACCTAATTCACAGTAATACCTCCTTTTGCATCATCACAGTCTGTCACCAGATTAAGTACCACTTCTGTGAGTGAAGGACTGTAAAACAGACAGTGTAGCTGGCAACTGAATTTTTGTAGACCTGTGTGTTAGGAAATGAGGAGATAGCCATGTATAGCTATCATAATCCATCTTTAATCCTCATAGAGAATTTAGAGGATTTGCATCAGTGGCTTCAAGCTCAGTATCTCCTTGCATTTTAAATGACAAATATTTCATACTTTTCTTAAGATAGCGCACTGTTTACATCTCTTATTCTTTCCTCTTTCTCACATGCAGTATAATGAGTTCTTCTCAACTCGGGTAGGGAATGATCACAAAATTTATCATACACTACTGGTGGGAGGTCTTCCTAACCACTCAGTGGTAGTAACTGCTTGTTTATCTATATATTGTTGAAGATGAGATGATTCATAGAGAAAAGAATGAATGTTTGATGCCTTATAGACTTACTTTTTTGATCAGCTATTTCTTTCACGTCTAAACAGACAGTTGATCCTGGGATACTGTGCAAGAATCAGGGGTCCAGACAATGTGCAGGTGAGAGGAAGCTTGGCTCCACTTGTCTAAAATGGTTAGCACAAGTATCTGGAAAGCTGGAATTGCCAGTTTTAAGGACACTATTGTGCCTACTTGTATTAATATTTTGATTTAAAATGCATACCTAAGAATAATCCTGAGATCATGAATACATAATATAGGACTAATCTAGCTGTCCGTCCTAATTTTTCAGGCTGTAAGTTTAGGGGGTGTTCTGTATTTTCTTGGGTCTAACTAAGGAGATTCCATTCTGCTGCATTCAAGACAATTTCTCGAAACATCTACTGTGCAGATGAGCAAAGGTACTGCTGCTTTCGAGTGTCTTTTAAAAAAAGACAGAGCTGCTTGCCCCCCAACTTCTGTGTATCTTTTTTTCAGCACAGGATTCTGCATTTCGGTTAAGAAACATTCATCAGTTCCAATTTGAGATATTGAAGTTACAAAGTAATGAAAGCTGAGCCACAGGTGTTGCCATGGATTTTATATTGTGTATTCATTGTTAGGGTCAGCTTGATGTGCAGGCTTTGGAGTACCATTCTGAGTTGCTTGATGGGCTAGTTTTACACTAAGCTCTTGCTTTTATCAAGTAGCTTTTTTTTTATCCCCTCCAGAAAAAGGGTTCCATTCCAGGTGACCCTTTCAGTTGAAAAATACCTTTCTTTTGGAGGAGGCATAGATTTTCTTTAGTTGCACAGAGGAGTTGGTACACAGTGTACGTGATTCCTATTGCTAGCTCTTAAAGTGTGAGAGTGCACTTCTAGAGGAGGGGCAAGGCAGGAATATTTTTGGAGTATCAGCAATCCTAGATTGACCTAGATCAGTCACAATGCCTCAGGTTGACTCTTCCCATGTGAATGCACACATCAATATGGTTTTGAATTCCTAGATAGGATTTTTCCTCTGCTAGCATTTGGTTGTCTGAGTATGGAATCAGGAGCCTGAGTGGAATTTTCAAAGAGATTAAACTCACTCAAAAACATATGTCTTAGTGACTTTTTTTTTTTTTTCTTGGTGTGAAATGGTAGAAAAATACAGCTGCCTTCTTCAGTTCAGCTTTTCAAGTGGAAAGTCTGATATGGAGGAAGATGAGTTTAGTTTAAAATGTAGCGCAATCTCTTTCCTTAGTAGTTCTGTGCTATTATTCTCATAGTTGGCATGAAACCATTTCTTTGTAAAATTTGAAAGCCTGCTAGTTGGAAAAGCTATTGAAGAAACAAATACAGATTATATTCTCTAGCTGTTAGGAGTAGGAGGGAAGTAAAATGAATGTGTGGAATAAAGCAGTAGCAATAAAGTTTTTGCTTAAATCTAGATAAGCATACTTCAAATGTTTCTTGTCTAGAAATAGGGTTTATGATATGCGAGGAGAAAAGTATTAGCATGTTAGTTTTCACAAATAATAAAGCATCAAATTTATCATGTTTTGGTAACTGGGACTTTTAACACTTTATTATATAAACATCAACATGAATCTTAATGTTAGTTCTTGCTGCTTTGTTTCTGAGTGACAGGCTTTTCTTGTCTGTCCTTGCAATTTTTGCCCAGGAAATTGCATCTACTTAGGACTGACAACTGTGGTGTATATATATTTTCATGAGACCCTTTCCACAGAGGCACACAGTGTTCTCAGCATGCTCAGTCTTCCACCCTCTACAAATCACAGGCCATGGAAACACTGGATGTGAGAAGGCTGAACTGAACATATACAGGATCCAGCATGAAGACTGCTTACAAAGAATTTCAATAAAACTGAAGGAAAAACATGTTTCTGTGAGTTAGATTTAAACAGTCTCCAACAAACTTCACTCAAAGATCTAATAAGCCACTAGTGCAGGTTTTCACAGGTACAATGGAAGAATGCACAGTTACAATTTAAAAGCAAGAATACACTATAACAACCTAGAAAGCATGCTAAATATTATATGTGTGTTAGTTAAATTACTTGCCTTTGCAAACTTATAGCGTGCTAAATATTCACCCTTCCAGGTACGAGGTTCAATCCCAGAAAAGTGACCTTAATTGAAGTTCTGACCAAGGGTGAGAGATCTCTGTGCAGGCAAGGTGTAGAATTGGAGAGGTGGCTCCCAATTCCTAACTGGAACCTTAAGGTTTTTATTCCCTAATTTACATGACCGGGGGCAAGACTATGCCTGATTGTGTATCTGCCTGGCTACACAAGTTTGTTGCCTGAAACGGAAATCCTCCAGGTTCTCTAGTGTACTTTCTCAGGCAACTGAATAGTGGTTTGGATTGAGATTCAGGGTATATTATTTGTTGAGGGATTTCATGGCTCAGCTCAGGTTTGGTTTTTTTTGTGTCATGCAGCACTGCCCTGTTTGGTCTGTGGCTTAAGGACAGCTTGGGGATGAGCCTCCCCTGCACTGGGAGTTGCCTGCATGCACTAGATATTACCAGAACTTGTTTACATGCTATGAGCCAGTTGATCCATATATTACATTGCTTGACAAAAAGCTGTTCTCATTTCTCATGTATCTTGCTCTGCCACTCTCTCTAACCCAGAGCTGTAAGGTTGGCATGAACACTTAATCCACAGAACGTGGGTTAAGAGATTGTCTCTAGTTTCCTATTGGTCAACATGCCTCACTAATATGGCAAAACAGGTAACAGGATGCAGTGCTCTAGGCGCTTAATTGACTGAAGTGAGAAGGTTGCCAAAATGTCTGAAAATGCTTTGATGAAATTCTTACATGTTTTTTCCTCCTCACAGTCTCCTGAAATAAGGGACTTAAACCATAGAATGCTATGAATATGGTTAGAAGTACAGTGAGAAAGAAGTGATCTTGGTTAAGGATTTCATAATTGAATGGATTATGAGGCAGGAGGGTTGGGGAAAGGAGCTTAATTTTTGTTCTTTTTCTTTGTACATGTGCCAGTGCTTTTGTTAGTAATCGAGTTCCTTTGGTTCCCATTACATAGTTACCCATCTGTGTCTGCTATAGGGTAGGGGGGAGTCAAGGAGCAAAATACATTAATGGAACTGTTTCAAAATCTTTAAAAATAATATCAGGTTAATACTGTTTCTAATCTATGGGCAAAATGCAATTTTAGAAGAAAAATACTATATAAATTATGTAAAAGTCAGAAGTGAAGTAATTGGTCTATAATTTGGACAACACTCAAATCCTGAATTTCTTCATGACCTCTCTTTCCCTTTGCACAATTCCCAGCTGGTCCCAATTGGTTATACCTAGATTCTCTTTACTTTTGTGGTGTTCTTTGTTTTATTAATACTGTCTAGTGATTATCAATGTAGTGTTACATTGTTAATATGCAAGGTAGTCTGTTGTGAGTTATCCTGGTGGGGCAAGACTCTGAAAGCAAACTTCTCTTTGCCTTACCTTCAGGCTTTCATCTCCAGCAACTACTGAAGTTTCCCCTGTCTCACATGTAAACTTCCTTGCATTAATTTCAAAATATCATAGTTTTTTATTTCAATAAATTATTTTTATATCTGCATTTTTACTGGAAAGTAAATAAATTGCTTCTCTTACTTTCAGATGGGCACCTTTAAGGCACATGATGGTGAATATTTTTTAGAGCCTCTGATGAAAGCGGATGGAGGTGAACATGAAGATGAACATAACAAACCACATCTTATATACAGGCATGAAGAACTTAAAAAAAAGTATCAGAAATCCCATAAACCTTGTGAAGTTTCAGGTATAGTCATACTTTAAATTTCAATGTGACTTTTTCAAATGTCAGATGATTGAGAAAAGAGGGAAGATTTAATTTCTGTAAGTAATATTTATCTCCAGATTGTTCCATTAGAACATACACGTTTCTCTCATGTAGGTTTGTCAGCCATTTCTTTTTTTTCTACGGTGATGAATTCAAATGTAGGACAAAAAGTGCATGTAAAAAAAAAAAATTAAAAAATATCATGATATTGCAAGAGCTCTCTGGGTTTTATTTTACACCTACATCATGTCGTGTAAATATTTAAAGAGTAGATCCATGGGAATTGTTGCTTACATTGACAAAAGATTGAGCAAGTCAAATAGCTAATACAGGACATCTGTCTTCCTTAATAATGGAAGGATCTAATATTACCCATTAACATCTTTTTTTGTCCTTACTAGTATTTTAATAAATATACTACATATTCATAATATTTAGTTTTATTTAAAATAAAGGACAGTAGCATACAAGCATGCTATTAGGATATGTGACAGGGGAATGGTTGTACTTTCATAGCTTCACAGTATACAAGTTAATCATTAAGCAAAGTAACTTGAGGGAACATGTGCAGTGAAAGTTACTATGAAAGAAAAAAAAAATCTTTATTAATAACATAAAGCAGTGAGTAGAAAGCACTGTGCTTTAAACTATTTTTTTTTTCGTGGGGCAGAAAAATATTCAATAGTTGTTTTTTGTAGTTGCGCATGCATCTCTATTTTGAATGTGCTTGCAATTCAGGAATGTTTAAGCAAGGCTGAGTACATAAATCTGAATATCTGAAGAAAAGGAAAATAATATTTCAATTTATTTTCCTAAGGAATATCTTTCCAGATGTTTGAACACATAAAATGCAAAAATGAAGGCGTAGCTTGAGTGTCTTAATATTAAATTTTGGAAAAATCCTAAAGCATATTTAAAGCTCAGAAGCAATATGTTGAGAAAGCTGCTTTTCCATAGATACTAAGGCCAGAAAGCAACAATTATGATCATCTTGCATCCAACAGTTTATAGTGAAAGGTATTTTAGGAAGCTGGTGCTATCTATTCATTTATTGTCTATGCAGAACAAGGAGTTAGTACTTTTTTGAAAATCTAGCAAGTGGTGTTATTCCTGATTCTCTTTTTAATAGTGAATAATATGTACTGAACCAAAGTAGACGTCTTTCAGTTTGTTATTTCATTTGGGGGGGTGTTTTTTTGTTGTGTGGGTTGTTTTGTTTTTGTTTTTGTTTTTTCTTTTTTTTTGAGGGGGGTGTTGTTTTCCTGTGTTATGTATGAGAATTCTATTAACATAAGCAGCCTAATATGAGAAATAAGCTCCAAGAATATGGTCATTTTCCCTCTCTTCATTTATCTGAGCAACTGCAAAATATTGTGACCCAGGGATTACAGTCTTTCTAGAGGGAGTGAAGTGGCAACAGTGTTTATGGAGAAAAACCTTGTGGTTTTATATTTGTCCTCCTAAAAAGATCTGTCTTCTTTAATGCTAATCTTGCCTGGTTATTCACATCCCCTGTTCAAAGAGGAACAGTGTGTATCTCACAATGCTTGAAAACATGAGAATTTCTCTTTTTTCTAGTAAGTGAACCGTGATGGAGGATATATGAAAAAGCATAGCATTCAGTACATTGTTTTAGTTTGAAATTGGACCATGATAATTACTTCTAAAATTCTAATATTTTCCTCACCCTATACTGGTTTCTTCTAAACTAATTTGCTGATGGAAAAATTAACCAGAAACCCTGGTACAAGCCTTAACTCTTGTCAAGATAGGAGAGATATGCTGCATTTTCTTTATCTATAAATCCTGTTTTCTTAATACAGGGAAGTTCAGCTGAGTTGGCTGTCGTAATATTTCGAAAAATAAGATAGCTATAACTCATCCTTTTGTTGAATTTTAATTTATTTGTTCTGGTATAGAATTTTTCTTGACTGGTCCATAAACTTAGGTTGTCATTAAATTCCCACTTTAAATAGAGAGATTGTTTCCCATTTTGCCAGTGCTCTGATATCTCAGATGCCTTCTGTGACTTAGTAAAGGTAATGTGCATATGAGGTTGCTTCAGCCAGTTCCCTTCACTCTGAACATGTCTAATATATGTAGGTACTCACAAGTTCCTTTCCAATGCCAGTCCCCCACATTCTCCCCTTAGTACTTCTAGTACTAATGGGTTTTGCAGTTATAGCTATATTTCGTGACTGACTTTAAGACAACTATTCGGCGAACTTTAAGGTGCTTGCTGTTGTCCCTTTCACTGTTGGGTTTTGGCCATATTGTGCCATAACTTTAGAGAATTTTTGACCTGTCAAAAATACCTTAAAGCTTCTGGATGAGGGTCCTTCCCTCGACACAAGGAATACATAGATTTAAATACTCCCAAGGTGGGGGTGGCAGAGCTGGGATCTTTGAATACTCTAGTCAGTGCTGTAGTGATTTAAGTCATTAGAATAGAAGGATTAGGAGACATCCTTTGGCAAATACTTTTTAAGAGGAAATCTAGCCTAGTTAGGTGCTTAAGCTCTGGAGAGTAGTGAGAATTCAGATACGTTTTTCAGTTAAATGTTTTTGTGGGCTGTTGATAAGGTGACTTCCTCATCAGTGTATGGATTATATGTCTCGGGCATCAGAAGCTTCTGGTGGCTGGACACTACAGCATAATTGGAAGTATTAGGGTACTTAGTTTGGAGGTATTGGAGTAGATTCTATATTTACTTTCAAACCAGATCCTAAATAATGAATATTAACAAAGCTGTCAACGAAGTCACTGAAGGCCTTGCTATATACTTGCTTATGAAGTAAACTCCATATTTATATAAATATAATGTAATATAAATGAAAAAGTCAATAGGGACTTTTGATTAACTTGTTTCCTTTGCCCTGTCTAAGCTGTAGTGTTTATCACCAAGGTGTCTAATTTGATCTTCCTGTTAGGACCTTTCATGTTTAATTTTTTTTTTTTAGTTCTTGCACTGGGTCATATCTACAAGTTCACTTTGTCTATTTTGGGCATCCTTTTGTCTTTAAATTTTTTAACTTAGGAACTGCATTCAACAGTTTGTTTGCTTGTTGGTTTTTTTTTTCAGAAAAAGAGTTGAAGAGCACTTTATTACATCCAACCTTCAGTTCAAATCAAGAGAGCAATGTTTTACAGAAGTCTCTCAGTTTAGAGTATGCTTTAAATAACCTATCTATAGAGAATGGTGGCAATCCACGTTCCAGGAAGAAACGTTTTCTTTCCTATCCAAGATATGTAGAAGTGATGGTTACAGCTGATACCAAAATGGTTCGTCACCATGGGCAGAATTTGCAGCACTACGTACTAACACTGATGTCAATAGTAAGTCAACTTAAGTATTAGCAATTCCAGTTATTTTTGTTCTATTTGTTGTGTTTTGGTGTTTTTTTTTATTTTATTTTGGTTTGGTTTTGTTTTTGTCTTTGTCTTTTTTCTTCTGCAAGTCCCCGTTTTCAGGTTTGACTAAATTCTGTATCAAAAGAATGAGATTCCATAAGCATAAAAGAATAAATACAAATAAAGGAGCCAAAATATGGATCTTTTCAGTTTAGTGCAGTAAAATGTATAGGTGAAATGCTGTGACCTATTCCCTGATTTGCTGTTGCATTAGAAAAAATCTTAAGCTTCAGTGCATTAAACATATGGATTAATTACAGTAGGCAGAAGTTAAAAGCATTATGAAAAAATGCTTGATTTATAATAATCCTAGTTTGTCAAGTAATTTCAGAGTAATATGGGTCAGACTTGAAGTTGGCATTGTTTTAGTTGACCTTTTTCTGTGTTGAGTTCGTGCTTGAACCAAAAGTCACTTCTTGTATTGATTCAAGACGTAGTAAGCTCAAGATATCAGTAAGCTTTATAAAATCAAAAGGCTTACCATGACTTCCTCAAAAAAAGTTTAACGGATTAGGCATGTTTAACTATTCTGCATAGTAATTACTTCTAGATTTGTCCATCCATTTATTTAAGAAGCTTAATTTAAATGAAACAGCATCTAATGTTGGGTTTGAAAATTTAGACACCTACATATATATCTATATCTATGGAGATACCGGCTTTAAATAATAGAGCTATTTACCTGACCAGTTAGACATCTACTTTTGGATGAATAGGGTAACTCTGTAGTTTCAACTGGTATTTGCTTCATAGGAGTGTGCAGTGTCATTTAAGATGCAATAGAACATCTGAGTTGTCCTCTGCTGCTGCTTCACAGAGCTGATGGGTCATGTGTCACTTTTGTCATTCTCTATAGGTGTCTCATAACCTGTAGCATCTAAAGTGACACTAGATATTGTGTGATTAGGTAACTGAACTGCATTCTGCTCACTCTGATGTGTAGATTTCCAGCCAGTGACAGTGGAGGTGCTATCACCCCTTACACAAATGTAGGACCTAAATTTAATAGATGAACCAAAAGTCACTACTTTAATTGGTTTATAAGAAAAGTCAATAAATTTTAAGGGAGATTAGCATATTTTAACTTGACAGTCATCTGACTTTCTTTTTTTCCTTCTGGCAGTGGTGTGAAGGTCTTAAAGTTCATGTATTGCAAAAAAAAAAATCATTATTGAAAGGTAGATTTTTTTTTTCCTTTAACTTACAGTACAGACTGAGTTTGTAATTCTTTTAGAAAAAAATGATCCCAAAGATGCCATTTTTAATAAGATTACTTTAATACAGATGTGTACTAAGAAACAAAATGTAGTCAAAACATTATTTTAAAATGGAAGCTTTTTATTCAAACTTTACAATAAAATCAAAGGGAACACTTATTGTAAAATTTTCATGAGGCACCCTTCTGATTATAACTAATGTAATTCCTGATGTTCTTTAAGAACATTGTTCCTGCATCTGTAGAGGTTGTACATTCAACCTGTTTTCCTTACAGTGCAATGTTTCTTCTGTCTTTTTACTTATGGAATTGTAAAGAGGATACACATTGTATAATTGTGCTAGAGAGAGTCTATATGCATATGTAGGAGTGGAAGAATACTAATTCTTTGCTAAAAAGCTTGTGATCTCATCCTTGCACTTACCTATCTATACTGTAAAGCTAGGGTTTAGGGCAGTTATTGCTGGCTTTGGGGTAATGGCATATGATAAAACACTACATTTTTTAATATGAATTGAATATCTCTGAATGCCACAGTAGATAGTAAGTTGTATAGCTGGCATCTTTTGGCAACTCTTGTTCCACGTGTACATCTGCTACTTTGAAACAAAAGATTAAGACATTATTTATATAAATGTTCAGTGTTAATAAATGAAGATTATTTTTTAAAATATTAAATCATATCTTAACTCTGAACTATTTTCTTCATAGTCCAGTTAATTTTCTCTCACCCTGCCAAGAATACATATCTCGGCTCATATCCCTTCTTCTTGAAGCATTCTATCAATGTCATAGAACTACAGAATAATCTCTAAGGGACTGTTGGAAGCCATCTGATCCACCCCTCTACTCACATGTATTGCTTTGTCAAGCAAACCAAATAATGGATATGAAAATAGTATTCAGTCTTTTGCCTTCTTTATCTTTACCCATAAGTTATTTTTCAGTAAGCTAGTAATAAATGTGAAGAATAGGAAAAAAATTAACACTCCTTGCTTTATAATGGGTATCATTTCTTGACCTGCAGCCTATTAGTGTTTGAAATAGAACCATTATTGGTCTTATTTCCTTACTCATAAAGGGAAGAAATGAAACTACTAAATCTTACCCTTTCTGCCATTATGTAGATAACTTTGATTATAAATTTAAATGGTTCTTGTGTCTGGTCAAGCAACTTCTATTACAGGAAATTGTCAGGTTACTGGCATTTTAAATGAATCAAGCATTATATTCTGATAATAATTCTGAAACTTTTAAGGATATTCAGTTTTGGCTTGGATTTTAAAGAAACATAAGTTTAAGCATATAAATCCTGTTAAATTTTAATGAAATGTAGATATCTAGCTTCCAGAAGAACCTTTGAAATCCTGGCCCATTTTTGTTTACTTCCTTTTTTTCTTCCTCAACAAAGCCACAAAGTCAACTTGCTGCTATAGGATACTGTTTTATGAGTGGAAAATAAGAACTGAAATATACTGCTAAATAGTTTTAGGATTTTAAGTGTCTTGTCACTCATCCAATTCAACCTGAAAAGGCTTAACTCTCAGCATGCAAGTAATCCCATTGAACTGGAACTGAATGCATTTTCCCATTTCTTTAAAATGGCATAAGTCTTGGCAAGATGAGTATTTACAGTATTTACACTAGGTCTTGGAAACACTTTACAGTTCTGATTGACATATGTATTTAAATGGAACAGGAATACCTTTGCTATAGGACTTTATCAAAACTTTTGTATTGAAATGCAATAAAGAGTGGCATTATTTAATGTGAAATGATAAATAAAATAATATAGAAATCTGTGATTGTTTAACTCACAATGTTCTTTCTTGTTCCCCCAAGTGCTGCATCGGTAGAGCAGGAAGTAGGTACTGCCTTAATAGATTTAGTAGGTGGGGGACTCTTTCTTAAGCACATTGTTGTGACAGGTCAAAATCCCTGACATGAAGGCTGGATCTTAGCAACTGAGAATTCATTGAGACACTGGAGTTTACTGTAAAAGCACCAAGACCTCATCAAATCTGATTTCATGACAGAAAATGAGGACAGTACCTCAAAATGTGATTTGGGTACCTGAATATTGACATATTTTAAATAAATATGCTGCTTGTATAGTTAGTTGGTAGTAAAAAACTTCTTAGTCCGCTTGCAGCAAGAACTTGGTAGTCTTGCCTTTCTGAAAAGAGAAATTGCCATATAAAACCACCTGTGGTAGTGTTACGTTGGTGAGCTTAGATCATGCATTTGGCTCACTGCCTAGTCATGTGAATATTAGAGTTGGAGCATGGGAGGAGGGCAGTGATGCATTCAAGGAGAGGATTGAGACAGCATCAATTTATATCACTTAACTTGCCATGAGATGGTGGAATCATAAAATACCATTGTGTAATAGTAAAATAGTGCCATTATAACATGGTATTAAAAGCTGGTATTTTTAATCTTTATCAAGACAGGTTCTGGACTTGGAGTGCACATAAAAATGGCTTTGACTCTCCACTGTTTTGTTCTTTGTGTAGTCTTTCAGATCTGTGCAAATCAAACTGGCAATGAAGTACTAAAATGACAGTAACTATTTCAAGGTAATGTTTTGTGGATACTGTAGTTTACTGAAATGTAAAATGTAAGGCAGTGAGTAACAGGTCTTAACAGTAAAAAAAATGTTCTTGGTACTCTTGATTATTCTTTTTTTTTCAATTCTGACAGCTGATCATCAGCAATTGTTGTGAAATATTTTGTGTGGAAAGATTCTTTGCACCAGTATGCTGTCCCCATTAAAAACCAGCCAAATTATTTTGTTCTAATGTATGTGGGATGAAGTTAAAGAATGTTCTTAGACTTTCTTTGCAGTTCATACCATACAACTGTTAAGAGTTCATTTTTCCATAACACTCTAGGAAAACACAGATGCATCTTATCATTTGAGTATTTCACATGCTGATTCTGCCAGGTAGCCATCATTTAAAAACAGGCAGTAGGCTTGAAAATTTGTAGGCTAATAATTTCATTTGTATGACTAGCATCTGCAAAGCAATAAATATTTTTTCAATGCAAAATCTAGTGATAAGTGTATTGCTCCTCGCATCTATCACTTAAACTATCAAGCTTGTATTTCAGTCTTTGGCCACTCAGATCAGTGATCTAATGCTGCAGGATCTAACTAATGCTGCAGGAATGTTCAGTGCCTTTTATTTCTCATTCAGTGAAATTGAGAGGCCCAACACAAAGGCATTTGTTTCTTGCTTAAGCTCTATCTTATTGTGTTCCTTCTTCTGTATACATAGAACCATGTGATCATGTGCACTTGAATGTGGTTAAAATGAAAATGGATATTTGGATTATACACCAATGAATATACATAGCTGGAAAAAATTATTTTCGAAGTATCATTCATACACAATTCTCTGAGCTAGACTTGTTGCTTGTCTTGACACATGGATCGATATATATGTATAAAAATCCCCCTATTTTTTTAATCTGACTATCCTTGTATTCCAGCTCCAGCATGCCTGTATATGTCATAATGTCTTATACCTCACTACATCTTCAAGTCCAACAGCTAATACAGAGGTATTAGAGCCAGCAATGTTCCTGTGTGGCTAAGACCACCAACAGCATTTCAGCTTGTATCAGAAATAATGTGTCCAGCAGGACTAGGGAAGTGATTGTCCCCCACTGTACTTGGACTGGTGAGGCTACACTGTGAATAGTGTGTTCAGTTTTGGGCCCCTTGCTACAAAAACAACACTGAGGTGTTGGGAGAGTGTTCAAAGAGCAACAATGCTGGTGAAGGGAGAACAAGTCTTCTGAGGGTTGGCTGAGGGAACTGGGCCTGTTTAGCCCAGAGGAAAGGAGGCTGAGCAGAGACCTTATTGTTCTTACTGTATTCTCCTGGTACCATGGTTGTGCATAACATCTGAGGAAAGAAAAAGAGGTCTTGTCTCATAGAATATTTAGGAGAAAAGAGCTGAGGAAGTCCAATTCAAGTATATATCATTTACTTATCTTCCAGCCTCTAGATGTAATTTCTTGTTTACTAGCACACTTTCTAAGTAAGGCATTTTGTCACAATTCACAGTCGTAGTTTAATAGGCAGTTACAACAAGGATCTCAAGAAAAACTAAACCTTGTTGCAACCAAGTTGCTTCCAGTCACCTGCTAGCCACAGCTGTGGTGATGACAAGGTCTGGATTAGTCTTTGAGAATTTTGTGAAAATGAAAGCTGTGGTCCTTCCACTGAAAGTTAACTAACTTCATGGGGGGTTTTAAATTTTTTTTTGCACCCTTGCTGTGCAGTCTGAACTGTTCTGTGGTGTGAATGCTGGTTTTAAGAGTCTGAAAAACTTCTGCAAAGTAATTTCTTTTTGTCTTGATTATTTCCAACTTCTCTGAAGGCTGGATTTAGATCACTGTAAAACAAGTAGATCTGGAAATTGTAAAGCAATGGTATATTCTATTAAATTCTTATCCCATTTCATCATCCTTTTTCTTGAATGCTTTTAGTAAGAGAGCATTGAAAGAAGTATCCTTAGAATACAGGATCAGGGAGTGCTTATCCCCTTTTTTTTAACTAAAAAAGTCATATTCAAGATCTTTGATACTTTCCTGCATTGATCTGTCATTTTAAGTCTCAGTTGATTTTAGCCTGTACAGTTCCCAAGGTAAATCTTCAGGTTTGGTTTTGGTTTTCACCCTCAGGATTTTTCTCTTCACACATGTTCAGCCAGTCTTCAGAGTATACCTCACTTCAGTGGTAAGGGAATCTCATTAAGAGCAGAGAGTCTTGCTCTTTGATCTTTTGAAAGCAGTGGTAATAACTAGATGGTGGGATGTCATGAAAGTACGTATGAGTCAAAGGATCCCTACTTTGACTCAAACATAAGATTCATGAGAGCAGTGTTACTTTTATGCTTAGTGCAAGATTACCTGTCTCCACTATAAGAAAGTATGCTTCAGATTCTGCTAAGAACTGCTGGCCTCACTCATTTAAGTGACATTATTTAAGGTCTCAGCTGTTCTCCAGACAAAGGGAGCCAGTAGACGATTCAGATCATACATAGATGTGGTGTTGAAGGTCCTGCAACAGATTCCCTTCAGGTCTGCAATGTTATATTCTCTCTTCTTATTCAGTCTAATGCATTTTGTCTGAGGTATGAGTAACTTGTATTGGGTTTTGAAGAAATGCATCTGGTCATATATTCTAAATGTGCCAAGAGGCAGGCAGGAAGACACGTGACTCTGGATTTTGTATTATTTAATTTGCCTTTGCTGTTTTCAGATTTTCTTAGCAGATAACTTAAGCAGATGCACAACAGTAGCAGGTTTTTTCCAAGGGACTATTAATGTACAGAGAAAATATTCATCAGTTACAGTAATAGCAGTTCTTGTTCTTGTTTCTGGTTAAATTTTAATCCCAAGAAGGTTTCAGCTTGTACTCTTTGCCCAGATCATTGTGATCACGCAGGATCAGAAATGAGTGTTCCTGAACACATGATTTAAGAAACTGAGGGGTAATGTTGCAGTTTAGACACTCAAATGTGTTAGCTGAACAGGAGAGTGAACCCTTCAATCTGGTTCTTAATCCCTTTGCCTATTCTACCTAATATACCCCCTCGTAGAACCGGACAAACCCTGTATTGTTTTTTGTCCACTGTGTCTACTGTCTCTACCTCTGCTGACCTGCATCCTCTTTACTTGACAGCCAGTGAAATACAGCTGTTCCCTGAATTTCAGAGCTTTCTGTTCCAAAACAAGACATAAACTAGACTGATTTAAAAGTTAATCAAAAGATGCTTCTGACTTCTGTAGTGGCCTTCTGTGATGAAGGGACTGTATCAGTGGAAAAGAGAACAGTTACCTGTTCTATACAAGATCTTTCTGTTAGCGCTGTATGCATTTAATCTTCTCGTACAGGTTTACACTGTAACAAATTCTTGTATCAGCTTAAGTGGTAGGAGAGTCAATCCTCAAGAGACAAGCATTTTCACGTTATAAGCTAAAGCTCCTTGCAGATGTCACTTCAAATTCCTCTCTGATGCGATTTTGGAATGACATATGATCCAGTCTTTGGTTTCCTCTTTGCTAAGGAGAAATAAACTTTGAAGTAGTCAGGCTGGAATTAATGTCCCCAAGCCTCATACCTCTGAAAATTAGACACCTCATTTCCCTCCTTAGTAAGGGGCTGAACATGTGAAATAACTTATCTTACTGTCTTCTATGAAAATACATATATCTAAATATGTGTCTTTTGATGGTTCATTCTTTTTCATTCTCCATTTACTGTTGAAGGAATTTGGACAGCTCACTCTTAGTTACATGAGCTGTGATGAATAAGATAATGGCATTGTTATTCTAAGGTGACACTTGATTCAGGATCATAACTTGACTGGGATATTTCATGGGGAGGACAGATATCAAGAAATATGCTTTCTAGGTTTATCAAAACTGTAAGACCACATTATAAGCTTGGTAGTGTGTGGTAGTTTCAAAGTAGTTTTGATAGTAGCAAAATGGTAGTTTATTCCATTCAAATTCTGATAACCACTTCTGCCTAAATAATTTTCAAGTCTTTACAGGTTCTTTTTCTTTGATAAAGGTATTCTGAATGTTTCTATGCCTAACTGAACTCTCCACTGAGTGCTTCAGAGATGTTTCTTATTCCCACATCAGAATAATGGGACATTTGCTGGTTAGTAACCAACACTGGAATCCATATGGAAGGAAGTTGTGCTGCTCTGAAATGTGCTCTCCACATGGATTCCAAAACTCAGGCTCCTTCCCTGCCCTTATCCTCTATTTCTAGCTTGTGTATCAACAAAAGAATGAAAGACAATGCTGCACATTGTGCGCTCTCCAGTTTAGAGAAAGAGAGGGTATGGGTTGGGAGCCAGTGCTCACTCAGTTCCAACTTTTAGTGGAATTTCTCAGGCTCAGGTATATAGGATTCATACAAAGCAAGGCTGTGGTTTCACAAGCAATTTGAGCCAATTCAAATGTAGGCTACTTTTGAAAGAAGTCTGTTCTGCACCATTCCCTCTGTCAGCACCTGTGTCAGAAGGGCTGTACCAGGCATGAGATTATGTGGATCAATATAACATGATACAAAAAAAACAAACCTCAAAACAACCCCCTAAAAACCCCCAAACCAAACAAACCCTGTTTTGCAGCTCAATCAGTTCCTTGATCCTGTTACTTTTCCAGCCTTAGCACAAGCCAGAAGGGAGGAAAGGGTGTACTCCGGTGTTTTGTGGCTACTCTTAGATAAGGCTGTCATTCAAGAACTGCTTTAAGCTAAATTGTAGAATCCATGTGTCTGGGATGTCTGAAGCAGTTATTGAGAATTAATAAACTTTTTGCTGCTTTTATGAAGAGTAACTTTCAAAGTGGTTCACTCTGGTGTATGGAATTGACTCAGGATTTTTACTGTCTGGCTAAAAGATTGTATATAAAAATGCCTGTTGGGCATGTAAATATGGATGTTATGAATAAGAAAGGAAACATTTGTATGTGTCATGTATGTTTTCAATATAGGTTTACAACTCAATGCAGCTTCCATTAAAAGCAAGAGCAAAAACTGGTTCAAAGTTGCTTTCTATAAACCTGTAATATTTTATGTATTGATTCTACAAATTGTCTGCATAATCTGGTTTATGTCTATGACAGTTGCAGCAATATTACTTTTGGTTTTCTTTTGATATTTCATCAATAAACTACAGGTTTTATGGTGTATAATAAAAATACTTTTTGCAGTAGCTTTTCAATGTGGTATCAAAGTGTTTGGAAATTAATACAAAATTATTGCTATTTGGATATTAAGAAGTGGACATCCATTCTGGGACTTTAAGCATATCCTTGAGTAGTAAGGTACAGATGAATGCATGAGATGTCTATTGTGGGGTAAACTTTTTTGTTATGCAAACAAGTTATCAAAGAAAAATGAGACATGGCTTACCAGATGAATTTAACATTTTAATCTGTTTTTTTTTTTTTTTCCCCTCTTTAGGTTGCAGCAATCTATAAAGATTCAAGTATTGGAAATCTTATAAATATAGTTATTGTAAAATTAATTGTAATTCACAATGAACAGGTAGGAAAATTAGACATTTTAAAGATTTCTTTCTAATAGAGGAAACAAAATACATGAATTTGCATTGTAATTATAAAGCTATTTTTTTTAGCTTTAAATCCAAAATATTTTGTTTTAAAATAGGAACTAAATGTCAAATATGGGTTAACTGCAGAGCCTTGATTTAATGCCTATATTTTCCCATCTTTCTATTAACACCTCCTGTTGACCTAAATGGACACAAATCAGATCCTATATAAATGCTTATGGCATAGCAACCTAAAGTGTGGTTATATGCATGGAAACATGACAGGAAAATGACAGCTTTTATAGAGTTTTGGTAGGGAGGTTTCAGCTGTAATATTTTAAGATTGCAAGAAGTACACACTCTTCCAATACATTTATCATAAATGTCACTATTTTAAAAAAATATTTAACACACAGTGCATGCTCGCAAGCAGTGATTAAAAACATGGGTTTTCATGACCAGTGACTTGTAGCTAAATTAAGATATGATGTTACAAACATATCTGTGTGGGTCAACTCTTATGCAGCCCTGTTGACTTCCTTTCCATGCACAGTCATTATTTTCATGTTAGGGGCAGAAATGGCCAAGTAGTAAGTACAAGCACTTTATTATTAAAATACTTACTTGTATTTTTTTCCTTTTTTTTTCTTTTTTTTTTTTTTTTTTTTTTTTGTTAAGGAAGGACCAGCTATCACTTTTAATGCAGCTACCACTCTTCGTAATTTTTGCTTATGGCAGCAAGCACAAAACACTTTGGATGATGCTCACCCTTCTCATCATGATACTGCTGTTCTTATCACTAGGTACAGTATCTGAAATAGCCATAATTACTCAGCTAGGTGAGACAAATGCTTCAGTTTCTTTTTTACAACATCATTTTTTAACGATTCTGCTGATACTGTTCGTAAATAATTGAAGTGAATAAAGACTTTCTTGCACTTCCTAAACCACTGATCATCCATATATGAGCAATTGCTCTGACAGTGCTACATTGGTAGCTAACCATCCGATGAACCTTTTGTTAAAGATGATGGAACTTAGGCCTGAAATTGTTACAAGGAAATTGTCTTCAGCCATTGTACATGTATATGGTAGGGACGGTGTTGTACATAATGGAGTCAGCTGAAGGGCTGTGGGCACTGTCAGCTCCTGATAGCCCAGGTGTAATTAGAGCTACCAAAAACCTACAAATGTATAATATTTAATTATTAATGTATATTAGTATATGTTCTTCCTGTACATCACCTTAGTAAAGGTTCTGATGTTCATTCTCTTTTTTCCTTTTCATTCCCCTACCCCTGGTGTTCAAGTTGGACACACTCCAGCACTTCAAACAGTTTGATATTTGTTCTGAATTTTATGTTGTTATTTTTGTAGATGGTCTACTGCATAAGGTAGTTTCAAGTATACTTCAAACTGCATAGTTTTCAGCATCATTTAATATTTGATCTACCTCCTACATTGTAGAGAAATAACAGCAATACTACAAGCTTAGTCTAGTGAATTTAAATTTCATTGTTCTCTAGAATGCAAATTATTTGAATGGACTGTAAGATTAAAAATTGAGAATCATATCTGCAGATGTTTTAATTCAAGAATGTACTTTTATTTGCTGTAATAAATTAAAATAAATCTTTTATTTCAAGGGAAGATATCTGCAGAGCTAGAGAGAAGTGTGATACTCTTGGTGAGTTATTCTCTTTTAATCAGTATGATTTCATAACAGAAAACATGTGAGAATTTCACCGTGGGGATAAAAATTAATTAGGAATAAATCAGAAAATATATTTAAGTCACACAGACAAAAAATCAACTTCTCAATGCTGTTCTGCCCTGGCATGTATTTTGGTGCCAAGCAGTTTGTTGTTTTGTGTGAATTTGTTGCATAGCTGAGAAATGACTTTCAACTCAGATGCCATACTATTCATTTATAGAGTCACACCTTCTACATAAAAGTTCATTCTCTTAAGCTTTTATATAAGGGTTCTATTTTGCAGGTTTAGCAGAGCTAGGTACAATGTGTGACCCACTGCGAAGCTGTTCTATAAGTGAAGAAAATGGACTGAGTGCTGCTTTTACTATAGCGCATGAGCTTGGACATGTGTAAGTACCTATTTCCCAGCAGGTAAACGTTTTTTATTTCCTTTTGAGCATAACCAATTTCCAGTCACAGGCTCTTATGTTTTTAAGAGGGCACAGTCTGCTGCGTCCTTTTAGAAGAGTCATTATTCATGCCTCTGGCAGGGAGCCAGCTCTGCCCACCACCTAGAGGTAGAGAAACTGTCAATTTTATAACCTGGTTGATATCCTGAATTATGGGAAGTACTGGACATACAGCTGTATTCTGTCCTTTTTTCTTATGAACTGGTTGGGACACTGGGACGGATACCTTAGATGTGCAGCACAGTCCTGGTAACTCCAGCTGCATCCTAAACATGATAGGAATTTATCTTTCAGAAAAGACAATGGTTAATATAACGCAGAAATATTCTTCCTTGTGTTTGATCCTTTCAGAATACAATAGAGTAACACAAAGAGAAATACTTTACACAGAAAAATAAGAGGAGATGACAGCATTTTATTTTATGAAGCATAACTCATCAGTGATGGCAGAAAGGTGCTATACTCTAGCTCCATGAGGCATGCCACAGTGTAGGTAACAATGATGCTACAGAGCTCAGTAGCTAGCTTGTTGATTTTCCTGTGCCTGGAAGTTCGTTTAGATACATGACATTTATTAAGGTTCTTAAATATAAAATAAGATGATGTGTTAGCTGCATAAATATGATGTTGATGTGCTCTGTAATTTGTTTTTGCTACTGAATAGCAAGAGTTGTGATATCAATATTGGGATAATATGTTATGGACAGTCTAATGATGTCCTGTATATTCAGTTGAGGAGATGGGTTGTTCATTTCAAGCAGCATACTCCCAAAACACTGGAATTGTTCTGGTGAGCTGAAGATCCGTGGAATTTTAACGTTCTTCCTGTACCCAGCATTATATAATTAGGAGTATTTTGGATAAGGAGAGAATTTTGTAAGGCATTTTTAACATACCTATTGCCCTAATGTCAGTCATATTAAGTACACCCCCTTAAATTCTAAGGCATTTTCAAACTCAAAACTCAAGCATTTGCTGCAACAACAAAAAGAGCTTCAATTAATTATTGCTGAATTCGTTTTGGAGTTTGTCTGTTTTGCTTTTTAGATTTAATGTGCCTCATGATGATAGTTTTAAATGTAAAGAAGCTGGAATTAAACATCAATACCATGTGATGGCTCCAACGTTAAATTACCATACAAGTCCATGGACCTGGTCAAAATGTAGTCAAAAATATATCACTGAATTTCTTGAGTGAGTATCAATATATTGCTGTGCTTGGGTTTGTTTTTTTGGGGTGTGTTTTTTATTTTTAATCTACTTTCCTGTTTTTCTGAGAAGCATTTTAAAGGTATTGCTTCAGTACCTGTTTTCTGTTCTTCATAGGTTTAACCACTGACTTGTAGAGCCTCATCCTCCAGAAAAATATATGTATTTATCTCTTTGGATAACTCATTACTTTGTAAAAGTTACATTCAAAGCTAAGAATATTTTTTTATTTAATTAATATAGTGGGTTTGGTTATTGAAAATATTTTTCATATGATTTTAGTAATGCAGAATAGTCACACTTATATTTTAAATAAAAACTTCCAAAACTAAACTGGTAGGTATAATTTAGACAGTGCTAGCTTTTTTCCTATTTGGATGTGAAATGACAACCAGAAAGCAAAAAAACTTAAGCATTATTTGGTGGATGTAATGCAAAATCTAGTAAAGGAAAATCAAGTGACCTGGTTTATTTTCTTAGTCCTTACGTAGGCAGGTAGGCATGAAAACCCCCAACTCCGCTGAGATATACATGCATGTCATCTGACTAGGCTCCCAGTGAATTAAAAATTACTTACTTTTTCCTGTTTGTTGTTTTTGTGTTTTTTACAACAGTACTGGTTATGGTGAATGTCTCCTAGATAAACCTAGTGGAAGAATATATGAGCTTTCCTCTCAGTTGCCTGGGTCAATATATGATGTCAACAAGCAGTGTGAACTTATGTTTGGTCTTGGGTCACAAGTGTGCCCATATCTGGTGAGTGAGCAACACACAAAATCATGCTCAATCTATGCAAAAAAAAATTACTGAAAGGTAGGTTTATAAATGAAATCTCAGGACATTTGGTCTTGGAAGAATTTTATCTTCAAATATGTCACAGTTCAGGTTCTATCCTGTTGAAAGGGGATGAGTTTAGCCAGGAACATTGCAGCTCCATGTGCTAGAAATACATAGAAGTAAAAAGGAGGATACATTCATTTTGATTTGCATGTCTGTGGATGTGATTATAATCCTTTAATTTATGTAGTTTTAGATCTTTTAAGGCTTCCTGCAACTATTCAAATGGAATTATTCCAACACTTTCTACAAACGTTTTCACATTATAGCTCCTATCCTACACTAACTGATCTTTCTTATCTACTTCTTTTAGTGCTTTTTAAAAATTTAAAGCTTGGAAGTTAATATATTAACTCTATATATAAACTTTAAATGTTTTAAATATATAAACCTCAAATCTTTACTCCAAAGCACAGATGCACTATAGCTGTCAAAAATATTTTCATGCCTGTTAGAGCATACATTTTAAATAATTAGCCAAATATATTTTTTAAGTAAAATTGGGATTGGAAAAGAAACTTTGAGAAAATCAATATAGAAACTTAAGTTTTAACTTGAAAATTTACTAATGCCAATGCAATATAAAATAAATGCAAATACAACATTATGACTTTTTTACTGTCAAGATGTCACATAGAATTAGATTTTGGACCAACTTGTCAAATACCTCTACTAGTACTGCATAACTTATTGGAACTGTTTCAATGAGAGGATTTAAAACAGATTCAGACTGAATTAAGTGGAACTGAAGACTGCTTTGTAAACTTTGTAATCTATAAAAAGTTAGTTATGTATTAAGAGACTTTTAGAACTTGGAAAGGAGCCTTTCTTAATTTTCAGGTCAGTGTATTTTTAAGAAGACTATAACTGTAAGTCTTTTTCTATTACTTCTAATTGGATCAGTTTCAAATACTCTGCATTCCTGCCTGGCCTTAAGCAAAAATCTTTTTTTTTGGAGTGGGGGGTGTGTGTGGGGGGTGTTTCTCTGTGAAAAATTGTAGTCAAACACTAAGCCCACATCTAGTTTAAAAAAAACAATACAAATACACCAACTATTGTCTAAAATGCTGTTACAGCTACAACAAAAGTAATCTTGTTTTCCTTTTAGAAACAATGCAAACGCTTATGGTGCACAAGCACAGAAGGTGTTCACAAGGGTTGTCGTACTCAGCACATGCCTTTGGCTGATGGAACAGTTTGTGGTGTGGGAATGGTAAGTCTTCGTTTGTTTCTGTGTACTTGCATATGGCAATTCTTGTAGATAAGAAAGATCAGTGGTTACAGCATGGCAATACTGTGCCTGTAGCGTAGTGAATGTGTAAACAGTATTTATCTCATGTTACCTGCAGATTCTTAGTCTGGTTACATTGTGACAGAAATCACATGGGTTCTCTGTTCAGAATAATTATTTAAGTTTACAGATGCCACAATTATTAAAATATATCTGGAAGACCTCAGGGGAAAGCTGCTATCTCTCCTGTTTGAAAATTTCAGATAATTCATAGCTAGTTGGGTTTTGTTTCCTCTTTGGTGGTGCTCCGAAGCTGAACTTCCTGGCAACAGGACATCCCAAAAGCATGTTCCCCTCTGTTTTTCTTGTTCAGTGAAACAGCCTCAACTAGAAGAAATTAAGGATGAGTGACTTACAGGAGTATGCTTTTTTTGGAAAGAGGGAATTTATTAGAATCCTCATTTCAGTAGATACTTGTGCATGGTATCTGTTTCAGACAAAATATGAAAACATGTATCAGTACTTCACCTACTCCTTAACCACACATAACTCACATTCATATACTGTCTTGCCTATTGTGACATAATTCAGAATACTTGAATCTCTTCAGTGCTTAAAACTGCACTCTCTTCTTACACCCTACTGCATAGGACTGCCTGGCTGGGTGAGGTATGCATTGAATGCACACACAAAGAGAAGAAATGGAAACTAAACTTCCTATACCCATTTCACTGGTTTATTTAGTAAAGAGTGTTTGAGTGATAAGAATGCAACTCGCTACTTCTCCACCTGGCAGGTTGGTTTTGAATGCAGATCTTGAGCTGTATCCTTGGACAATATAACCTTCCTGGAGCTGTCCATAGGTCACCAATATCTAATTGGTGGATATAGTAAAGACGCTTACCTTGACAGAGACAGAAGTCATAGTGGAAGCTGGTCGAATCCAGAGTTATCAGTGAAGCTTTGAGGGTTTTAGTCTTGGATTTTTATGTAGTTTAGTAAGTGGGAAGAAATTAGGTGCTAAGAGATCTTTGCTGATCTAGTCTTTGGCTTCTCAATGTCTCAGTACACCCCCAGAAAATACAATCATTCCTACCTGTCAGGGGATTGTGAGAATAATTATTTCAGAGATTTTTCACATGCGTAGTGGTTATCTTAAGAATAGCTGTTTTATTATGTTGAGATGTTTTTAATAGTAGTGTGCTTTAGTGGCTTCAAGTACTGTGGAAGCAAAGTGAATTGTTTTATCTCTTTGATAGTTTTATAGGTTCATATATGATTGAAAAAATATCTAGTCTAATTTCTATCTGTAGTAGGCTGCTACATTTTACTCAGTTGTTATTATTATATTTCCCCCAAGAAATTGTAGGGTTTGCAGATTTTTTTATGTATTTGGTAAGACAGTAGTGAGGAATTTGAAAATACTCTTAATGGATACAGTTTATTGGGAAAACTGTCTCAAACAGTTTCTTTCTCTCTTGTAAGATTAGGAAAAAATATTTGAAAGTTGCAGCAGGAGCTTGCTTGATTAAATCCTATTCATGCAGCTGCTGTTACAATGTTTAACCCTTTTTCAGTCAGTCACTGATCAGAAAGGAAGCTCATCTTTTGTAAGAACTTCATGTGTAATCTTTAGTTCAATTGACTTGACTTTAATTTGCCAACATCAGAGGACTTCTTATATAAAAGAATACAAAATCCTCTTTTATGCAATTAATGCTGTGCAACCAGTTTGCTCTAGGAAGTGAAGAGCTAATTACAGTCATTACCTCTGAAAGATGTAAGAAAGAACAGCAATTATTCTGACAAATTGTCATCTGTTCCTGTCTAAGGGACAGCTCCTTTCAAGCTCACTCAGCAAGTTTCTGTTGATGTTAATGAGAATAAGACATGGCAACTAGTAATTGTAATTAATATTTGCCGGCAAGCTAAATAGATTTATACTTGGCATTTGCAGCATTATTGCTATGATGAATGCGGAAGAGATCCACTTAAGGCATTTGTTATTTTATTAATAGTTTCTCAGGTTTAGATTTGACATGTGAGATTATTTTTGAAGTAATCTTTGGTTTTTCTAAAAGTTGTGTGTCTGGTGTATCTTGCCTTAAGAACTGCTCTGACTGTCCTTGTATATTTTCTTCCCCAAAAATACAAGAAGATATAAATGTAATATTATCAAAGACTCTCACTGAATGAGTAAACAGCTTTTCCCGAGTGCCTGCCCTCCTAATGGGATATCTTCTTGCCGTATGCAATTTATCAGCATGCAACATTTTGGAAGAGAATTGTGTTTTACATGTCTCATGGTGCATGCACCCGGAGAGCTTCTTGATATATATAATATTAGTTGAAGATACAGGTAGCATTTTCTTAAGTAAAATGCAGCCTAATATTTCAGTGTCTTACAGAGAATAATGAAAATATTTTCTTGGGATTTTGAACATTTCCTGTGTTAATGCTATACAGTAATAATTCTCTATAGTTAATACTATTAAAAGAGAAGGCTTTCACTTTTACTTCAATTTGCTGTCTCCTCAAATTTCTCTGAGCTGTTTAAACTGTACTTCGTTCATTCTAGAGTTACCTGCAAAATTGAATTATATATGCTTTTTGAGTTTATGATGAAGTACCTGAAAATGTCACTTCATCTCCTCTTTTTATACACTTAGAATGCTTAGGTCTGACAGTAATTTAGGAATAGAAATTCTGCTGTGTCTGACAGCAGTTTCTCACTCCATTGATGTTCGCATTGTGTCTCATTACTTCATGTGCCTTTTGTTTGCCTATTTGGGTTTACAAAGATCTGTAGGAAGTCTAAGCTTCTGCCAGCTCTTCTCTGAAGTTGAGAGTGCAGCCTTTAAATTCTCTGGCCTAACTGGTATTTGAGAGAAAATTGTAGTAAATAAATTTACATGTGCTATATGTAAACATTTACTCATTTTGCAGTAGTGAATTTCTGCACACTACATTAGTCCCTGCTTGAAATTTTCTGGTGTTCTTTTGTGAGAGATATTAAATACAAACACATTCCTGAACTGTCTTCCTAAGTGTACTTATATGACATATCCACAATAAAGTTTTTATTAAAATATTTTTTTTATTTAATGAAACACAGTGGCATGAAAAAAATAGTAAACGATTAGTGCTTTTTCAAGTCTTCTCTATCAAAGCTATATCAAAGTCTATAATCAAAGCTACCATGGGACTATCTTTGAAATTATGAACTATGCCATATTAGTTGGAAGCAGCCTACTCACTGTTTGCCACAAAAAAATTTATATGTTCAGTTTAAATTTTTGTTGTGATGGTATAATCTAGAACAAATTAAAAATATAATAAATCACAGTAAGAACAGTGTTTATATACTTCTTTGAGGACCAAGGTACCAGAAGGGCCCCCTATTTATTACAAGACATATGAGAGAGTTCTTTTCCATAAGGACAGAAACTGAAATGCTTTAATTGGTCTGGTTTCCATCTCTTAATCATCATAAGATTTGTTGCCATTATGTTCCAAGGAGCAGCTACTTTGATTTATGTTTAGGAAATGTGAATGACTTAGAGCAGATCTTTTAGCCTCTCTTCCTCTTCTTGCATTCTAGTCAGAAATTTCTTTGTGTTCTGAAATTTGTGCAGACCAGTAGGCTCTTGGTATTATCTGTTTGAAGTGTTTTCAGTTGCTTTATTTTCTTTAACTATCTGTTTCTTTTATTTCTGAGGAATAGATGGTGAGGAATTTACTTGCGTTTATACTCTGGAATAATGCGAAAGATTTCTCCTCACCTTGAGTATAGGAAGCATTGGGTTTTTCTTTAATCTTTCTTTGTGAAATTCCAAAGGAGAATTGAGTTTGGAGAATGCTTCAGGTTTTAGGATGTTGAATATCTTTTTTCAGATTTAGAAATAAAACAAAACCAAACTGCAAAATAATGTTAGGAGATAGAATCCTTACATTCACTGGATTTGTTCATAATCCTAAATTCACAGGATACCAGTTTTCAATGTGATTGATGTCATTCATGGAAAATAATTACTGTCATTTTATGGAGGACCTAATTAAAAGAAATATTAAACTAGAAGTATTCTGGAAAAGTATCTACACTACTATGTGTAATCAAACTGGTTACAAGCCAACTGCTCGATCAACTCTCCTTACACGTGTCTATCTCCAGCTTACAGCTGGCTCACAATCATGGCTTCTGCATAATGAAGCGATGCAGTTTTTAGCAGAGTAGTTTACATGATGTTCCAGTAATGGTAACATATCTGTTTGAATTGGTGATGCAAATCTGAACTAAAACCAAAAGCACCAACAAAGAATAGTTGGTGAAACCATCTATCTCCTAGGAGTAGCATTCTCAGAACAACTTGTTTGGTGTTTTTTTTTTTTTTATGAAAATAACAGCAAAAATACTCGTGTCTTTTTTCTTTTTTAATAATTATTTCCTGAGACACCCAGAAGGGTTGCCCTCTGATCCTTCCTGGATTGCTGGGCAGTATACAAATATACCTATATTCCATTGATTCCTTGGACATTGGAAGGGAGAGGTAGGAGGTATTTATGTGACTCTGACACAAACTTTTTCATGTCCTGGAGCTGTCACGGTGTTGTTCATAATGGCAGTTTGCTACTTAGCACTGAAAAAAAAAAAAAAGTCCAAAGTCTGGAAAAAGCTCTTTAACAGCAAGGAATCCACACAATGCAAGTAACAGTTTGATTGGTAAGCATGTGCTTTTGTATGTTTGAGAGAAATGTTTATTACTTCTAATCACTGTAGATGCCTATTGAGCTAGTGTTTCTAAAAATATCTACAATGGTTATCAAGTGGATGAAGATTTCATCCTAATCCCTTCATAGCCATATAAAGAGGAGGATACAGGGATGATTGAGAATGGGATGTAGACCAAAAAAGAATGGCTTTGATCAGTAACGGTACCACCAGTCTTTGATTTTGAAGTATGTTTGCTGTTCTTCAGTTGTAGGTTACTATTCATGTGTAGATGTCTTTTAAAAATCACTACATTGCTTGACTATCTCATGAATGTAATACATGAAGATAACTAATCTGAAAGAATTATTCATTATATCTGTATATGTGTAAAGTAAGCATAAAAAATACAAATGGATTTTAACAGTTTTTAATGGATGATGGGGGTTGTTAACCATCTGGAAAGCAGCAGAAGATCTTTTGAACTGTAAAAACAGTAAAGTATGTGTAAAAGCTCAAACCAAGATTTTCTGCTATAAACTGGGATTTTTTTGGGAAATACTTCTCTGCTGAGATTTCAGAAAAAATGAAAACTTTCTGTGGGAATATATCAAGGGAGAAATAAAGTATGTAGATTTTTTCAGGAAAAAATTGAAAATGTTGAAAATTGTGGGGTTTATAGGTAATGTCATCTGAGTAATAAATGTAGGCTCATCTAAGAGTCCATGCTTCAAGAAAGAGACCTGAGATCCTATAGCTGCACCTTCAGTTAACACTTCTGCAAGCTCTTTTTTTTCTGTCTTGCATACGCATTTTACGAACTGTTCTATTTTCACTGGTACTATGTGCTCTAGGCCCCACTTCTGATCTTGATTCTTTGAAGAATGTGCTTTCCTGACTATGTCTATTGTAGAAATATGACAGTGTTGGCATAAGTGTAATGTGCAGCAAAATGCTTCTTCACATCCCCTTCTAGCATACAAGGAGGAGAGGTCTGTAGCAGTACAGACATTCATGACAATAAGTGGGAACATCCTATAGGCATAAATACAGCCAGAAACACCAGCTCTGAGATTTGTGGACCTGGACATTCATCTGAGTGGGTGTTCTTATCTTCAGTCCTTGGTCTTGAGGTTATCTGGTGAATCTATGTAACTTCTAAGATTCCTACTCCTTCTGCAGCTCTATGTGATTGGGATCTACTTTGTAAGTGTTGATGCTCAGACCTCAGTCATAGGCCAGATGCTTTATAGTGACCTGTTTTTTTGTGCTGCTGCAGTGTTTTTCATGTTTATCTGTTTTGTGGCACCAGCTATGCCCATTTTCATTTCCTGCATTGAGTTCACTACAGCTTTCTCTTCCTGTGCTATTCACTGCTTCATAGTCATCCTCAGAACCCTGTCTGGATATCAGGAGTGAAAGAGTTTCATTTTATAATGCAAGAAGAAACTAAAACAATAAAATTGGATATTTGGAAGGCAAATGCAGACCATCGTGTCCACTTTTGCAATGCTTTGTCCATTTCATTTTCTCCTCATAGAATCATAGAATAGAATAGGCTGGGTTGGAAGGGACCTCAGAGATCATCGAGTCCAACCCTCGTAACCTTCTTCAGTGTTCAGTCATCATCTTTCCTTTTTGAAGCACCAGCAGCTACCAGTAGTGTCTGTGGAAATACAATGGCGTCTGGAAACAGATGAATAGTTTTTCCTGAGCCTTTTTTTCTGTAAGGCTAAATGGGGCTCCAACGCATGAAACTATGACCTTATACATTGAGCAACAACGTTTAAATCTTTGCCCCAAGATCTTCAAAAAACATGTGTATCTCTGAGAGTAGTCTGGAAAATAAAGACAGTGAGTGAACTTGGAGTCCTTTTCCTGCTGTGAGTCATGCCAGGCAGTGTATAAATTACTTGATTTCAGAAGAGCTCTAGTCCTGTTCTACATGCATCTGTCACCCTCCTTGATTCAGCTGAAATTGAGCATAGCCTGGCAATTAACACTTTCAATAATTTATTTCAATATTGCTTTCAGGGAAATTTAGCAAGTTCAATAAGCTATGAGATAAATTGGAAGTACCTGAAATCAGTTTATCAAATCAAAGTTTAATCCATTCTCAAGAGTCAAACTGCTTGCTATCAACTATTAATTAATACAAATCTCGGTACTTATAGGTTCATTGATCCTAAATTTGAGTCATTATCCCTCTTTCTCATCTCTGAAGATATAATTACATATGGATTTGGGTCAGGATTTCTGAATTTTTGACAGAAAACCAGCCGTTGACCTTGGCTAGAGCAGAGTTGTCACTGCAAACAGAATTACAAGTGGTATCCACTTTACATGATGCATATATTATAGTTGCCATAAGAAATATAGGGGGGAAAATAGTGGTTATATTTAAGTTTATATATATGATATTATTCTTAGTGAAGGAATGATTCAAGCAAGCACAGAGGAACATCTGGAATGTGTCTGGTGCTGGAGTTTTCTACTGTGACTTCATCATGTTGCTTCTGTAGGAATGCAGCAGAATAATAGCTAAGACAAGTTTTTTGAATAAGCTATTAAAATACCAGATGTGAACATGTGCTTTGCATTTTTATGGATCAAAATAATGCTGTTGTGCATATAAAATTTCATTTTACAACTGTCTTTTCCTGAAATCTCCCTTCAAGTTATTGCAAATGGTATTCGTGGATGGAAGAATCACCTTAACTCTAGGTCACTGTCCCATATTTGTATGCAACTTTCGTTCTTGAAAGGGAATTTAGAATCTTCAGCTTGTATTAATGAAAAATTATTTCTTAAGATGGGAGTGACAGTTCTTGAAAAGGAAGGTTCTTAATGTTTCTTTCTAGTTACTTATTGCTGCACTATGCGAAAGTCTGTCTTTTATTGCTAGGTACTAGATGCTACATACTAGAAGGCCTGGGTACAAAGGTGCTGCTAAGGGCAACTGGAAAAAAACAAACAAACAAAAAACCACCACCACTAAAAAATCCTAACAGTAAGTGCTGTTAGAAATCATATGCAGGGGAAATAGTAGTGTCTTTTTGGTCTTAAAGCATTAGCCTTAGCATCAAGCAAGAGTTGATGTGTTGAATTATACAGGCAGGCAATTTTATTGCCAAGCTGAATGAGGAACTCAGGCAGAACTCAGTAAGGAGAATCTGATTCTGTGACAAATTCTATTTCAAAAGCAAAATGATTGTTAGCATATGAGCATAATTATCAATATAATAAAAGCATAAACTAATGAGGAAAAAATTGTTTCTAGGAAATATTTTATGCAGTAATAAAACCACTGAACAACATTTGAATTTTGTGTCAGTCAAGTATATTCAGAAATCTTGTGCACATCATTTCAACAATTTTTGTTAATTGTTCAACATGTTTTGTTGAACAAATGTTCAACAAAATTTGTTAATTGTTATTTCCTCTAATAAATTTCTAACATCGTAACTCTTGAGAAATTCAATGTAACATTTAAGTTAGTTTTAAAAAGGGGTGGAATCCTTCACTTTATCTTCTGTGGATCAGTTTGTTAAATTATTTTATGTGCTAGAGAATTTAGGTAACCAAAACCCATCTAGACTTTAAGGTAATTCAAAGATGGTTTGTTTCAGAGAGCAGAGAGGCAAAACAGTTGAGCTGATATAATCTGTTCTGATGATTGTAGTGACTGATTCATGTATGTACTTCAGGGAAAGATGGAATAAGCCATGCCCTGTCAGTAGGACTGAGAGAATCCCTCAGACTGAGAGAATCCCTCCTGACAACAAACTTAATGATCAGTCTTAGGATCTGAGTCTGCAAACAGTCATCTAAAACAAAGAATTTTCTCTGTTGTGTATAACCACTGACCCCATGTAGTCCATCCTACCCTGTCTCTTGTCTCCAGATGTGGGCAGTCTTTGCTTCAGAGGGTATTTGGACAAAGTGGAGGGACATGGACGAAGTTGAGGACAAATTATCCACATAGAAGTCATCAGGAGACACAATGCTAACATTATAGTGTCTTGTAAATATTCGGGTTCAGTATGTAAAGTATTCCACTCTGTTGTGATCGTATATACTACTTGGTTCTTTTCTAAAGCATACAAGTGAGTTAGAATTCCAACTGCCATAAGTCATCAATAGGATTAGTGCTGGTAATTCCTGCAGGTTCTTTGGAAAAAGTCACATATGCACCAATCATAAGATTCTCATTTAGACTTTTTAGTCATGTACGTTTTGACTAACCACTGAAGTGGATAAATATTTGCAGAGTCAGGGATTTAGGAAATACTTAGAAGCAGGAGATTGATCACTTGATTCTTCTAAAAAAATTAGCTAGTAATGACAAATCTTTATAAACAGTAACTGTTTACAGATAAGGGGTGGTGAAGTGTCGTAGCTGACATGACCATAACAGAATAGTCTTGCAATCTTTGTCGTCTTAAAGTAAATCCCAGCAGAGGAAATGAAAATTGCACTTTTATGTAAATTTTTAGTTGGAAATAGGTAGTGGTTCAGCAGGCTTAAAATCTGAAGTAACACAATAGAGACAATGCAATCTTGCTCTAAGAATTATTATTTCTTTAACTATTAATTCAGTTTTTATGACAATAGTAAATTGGGTAAATTAGTAGTAAATAGAAAATTATTGTAAATTGTAAATGAAAAAAATGCAAAATATTTTACACTTATTGTTATAGGTGTGAAGGTCTGAGTTTAGGCATGAATCTGTAATATCAAGTTCCTCTAGCATAAACAAGGTTTTAAATGTTAGTCTGCTTTTCCCAAATAATCCCTCTAGATATTTAGCTTTTGGGATTCTCAAAACACTGAATTTCTTGGTGGTTTGTTATCATACCTTTTCACTTTTTTTTTATCAACATTACCAAATTAAACTGAAAGAATCTCTTATGTAAAAGGTGACTGTAAATTTATTTTAGAAGTTTGTGCATGAAAGCATATCAGGAAATCAAGATCAGGATTTTGAGATTCTTATATAGGTATCTGAATAAAGTGACAGCATCCAGTAGCTTTCACAGAGAGCAAAGACCTCTAGCCAGCATTTCTGAAAATATAGCTACTGGGTAAGATATCTTAAAGGTATGTAAACACTTTAGAAAATGTCCAGGTTAAGAGCAGCGAGCTCTTAAATTTTGTTCTTTCTGTGCCTAAAATATGCAACAACCTTTTGCTTGGCTTACAAAATTTATTTTTTTGTCAACCGTGCAGCACTGCCGCCATGGAATTTGTGTGAGCAGAGAAATGGAGATGCATCTTGTAGATGGAGAATGGGGACCATGGGGACCTTATAGCTCCTGTTCAAGAACTTGTGGAGGCGGAATCAAGAGCACCACCAGGCTGTGTAATAGACCAGAGTATGCTTTTTATCATGTTTTACGCTAGTGCATAATGAAGATATTATGACGTAATGGATTGATTTAAAACAGCTTGAAGATAGTGTGGGTTTTGCAAATTAGTTTGAAGTGCCGATTAAAAAAGAAAAAAAGCTTATTTTAGCCATGTTTGAAATGAGAGGTTAGTCTGCAGACTCTAAAACGCAGAGAACTTTTATCTTGGTCTTCTCTCTCAATTATATCATTCATATTTATAGATATTTCTAAGACTTATTTTGATGGGGTCTTTCTTTTGCTAGATTTACTCTAAATGCTGAGGGTTTCTTTAAATATTAAGGTTATTTTTGAAGCTTTTACTCCAAAGAAAATATTAGATGTATTACCATCTTTTTAACAGTTAATTTCCTTTGATTTAAGTCTCTTTTAGAACACCACCACCAGTAGTGCCCACCAGGAACACTAGTTACAGCAGAGTTATTTACAACTTAATTTTCTAATGAGAAGCTTCCATTGACTGAATAATTAAATGTGTGTTTCATTATTTGTAAAAAAATTCAGTGAGAACTTTACCCCTCATGTCTCCAGAAGTAGAACTATATCTGCACCATAGATAGTTTCAGGGTTTTTCTAGAAAGTCATGTGATCTTGATACTATGAGTTGGATAAATGAACCTCAATCAAATGACTCCAGGTTTTTCTATTTTCTCTGAGTAAGAGCTGGTAGAGTTCACATTAGACATACATCTGTGAATCTGTAGTAACTGATAGTATCAATATGCCATGCATATATTCTTCTTTTTTCTTTCTCCCCAAGAACCTACTAATACGGAATTATGGTGTAGCAGATATTATAATAGTTAGGAAATGTATTTTAGACTTTACAGTAAATGGAGTTTTTTCCACAATTTTCCTTTTTTAGTTCCTTTGATACCCAAACTGAAACCAATATTAGGACCACAGAAAAGAGTGCATCAGCTCCTCACTCTCTTTTATTTCTTTGTCACTCAGTAAAATAATAATTTCAAATTACTGAGGCAGGTGCTGCTTCTGTAGAAATAGGGCTGTAATCTCAGCTGAATTGCTAAAAGCATTGAAGTTAATATTGCTTTTTCACAGGCAAAATAATTATGATTGTAAGCAAAATAAAAATGTAACCCACATTAATAAACATCAGTAGCTTGATTACCACCTAACTGAGCAGTAATATTTTACATGGACTTTTTATTGTCTTCACTTGGGTATTAATTTATGCAGCAAGTGCAACAGAAGAGTGTGTGAGGGAAGGTCAGAAACAGATGTCAGAATGGTGTGTCAGATTTTTTTTTCCTCTTTAGATCAGTGGTTTGAGCCACATGTCATAGAAAACAGCAATTTTAGAAACTGAGTGTGTTATACATTTACCTCTTTTTCTTAGACCAAGAAATGGAGGAAAGTATTGTGTTGGCCGCAGGATGAAATTTCGATCATGTAATACTGATTCCTGTCCAAAAGGCAAAAAAGATTTCCGGGAGCAGCAGTGCTCTGAATTTGATGGCAAACACTTTAATATCAATGGACTTACGTCTGCTGTTCGTTGGATTCCAAAATACAGTGGTAGTAAGTAATGACAAAATTTTTCAATTAATGAAATAAAAATGTTACTTTTAATTAAATCTTTAAATCAGACAAGAAACCTGTTGGATTTTCTTTCCAGTTTCTATGAAAGATCGCTGTAAACTTTTTTGCCGAGTTTCTGGAACAACTTCCTACTATCAGCTGAAGGACAGAGTTGCTGATGGTACTCCCTGTGGAGCAGAAACCAATGACCTTTGTGTTCAAGGCTTATGCAGGGTATTTAAATCTAAACTTATTAATTATTAAACTCAATTTTAACAGATGGTAAAGGAGATATTAAATATTCACCCATATAACCATTACTGAAAATATGTAAACCAAGATGTTTTGAATTCACTTAAATTAATTTTAATCCCTAGCAAATGAAAGGTCTGAAAATGAAGGAAATTAAGTGAAGAATTTAGTTAAATCTGAAGACCTCTTTCTTTATGAAGCCTCATGTGTGACTGAGTTAATATTGTCCAAGTGAGCAGAGAGAAACTGATCCAAAACTGCCATAAATACAGGCAAGAAGGATGCTGTGTATTTATTGACACTATATTTCTGTGGTTGAAGGAGTAAAAGAGTAGAACCAGGATAGATTACATATTTAATATTTCACTGCATGATTGGGGTATTTCAGCATTCTTTGCTCAATAGCAATTATGGAAGTGCCATAAGACTTTTTTGGGAAGCCAGATGCTTTATCACAAATCAAGACTTTTTGTCAAGCCCAGGTTATTTTGCTGATTGCAGTGAAACTGAGTAAATTCAGAATGAGGAGAAAATGTAGCCTTTTTTGTAGCACTGAAAGAAGAGGAGAGGAAATGCCAGAGAATTGTCCTGTTTATCATGATTTTTGTTAATAGGAACTTTAAAGATACATAAACAAAAGATGCACTTACGCTAGTTTAACCAGTATAGTATCTGTGTATTCCTTTCCTTCTTTAGCAGTAATGACAGACTTTAAAAGAATTGATGACCATGTACACATACATACTGCTTTTAGGATGCCAAGACTTTATATCATAAATATAACTAAAAATTTGTACACCATGTTGATTTTTTTAATGTAAAATCCTTACCTACTGTTACGTATTCTTTTACAGTTTTTCACATATTAATTGTATATGGATTGTATGCTCCTAGTACAACAGCACTATTGTGTTTTGCCCGTACATCACTGCACCCAAACCCAAAAAGCTTTCCATAAATTGCCAAGCAAGACCAAATATATGCAGTGAATAAGAATACTTTAGGGGAGTGGGAAGCTTACGTTGTTTTCATTATTTTCCATTGGTCTGAGTGACACAAGGCTATTGTGGGGTTTTTATAATTATTATTTTTTTGTAGCAAGCAGGCTGTGATCATGTTTTGAATTCCAAGGCAAGGAGAGACAAATGCGGAATCTGTGGTGGTGATAATTCTTCATGTAAGACTCTTGCAGGTACTTTCAACAGTGCTCGTTATGGTATGTTTGTTTTGTTTTGGGTTTTTTTAATATCTTAATGCACCTTTCATGTATGGCTTAGAAATTATGTTATACATTCGAGGAAGTGGGATTTCAGTGTATGTTCTTTAGAGCCGCTGTCAAATATATCTCTGATTTTCAGCCACGTGTGCCCATTCAAGATTGCAGAGGCAAACACTGTGACACATTAACCCATTCAAGGGTAAAAAAATAAAATTCAACAGCTCTAAGATCAAAACAAAATACACAAATCAAAGGTACCATGAGGGTAGAAGTATATTAAAAGGAAGAATGCTTTGCATGTTGCATTGTCTCATCTGAAACTATGCAGATGAAGTACTTACTCCAATGTTTTGGTTTGGTATTGTAAAGAAATAGCAAGAAGTCTGTTGTGTGAGCAGCTGATAAGGTTCCTTTTTTCAGATAGTGATAAAGATAGCCTGTGAAATGTGAGCCTCCTCTTTCCAGAGGACATGGGCAGCAACATTTTGTTCTTTCCTCTTCATTGGCATGTAGTGAATGAGAAACCTCTAAATGAGAAGCAAGCTGCTCAGGCAAGTGGTTGAGTTCCCATCCCTGGAGGTGTTTAAAAGATGTGTATATGTGGTGCTTAACAACAGGATTTAGTGATGGACTTGGCTCTATTAGGTTGGACTTAATGATCTTAAAGGTCTTTTCTATCCTAAACAATTAGATGATTCTGTGCGTAACCCTGGTAATTCCTATTCCTTTGATTTAGGTTTTCTAATAGAATTAGTGATAGTTCTCCTATATATTGTTCTTTCTGGGAAGTATGGAGAGTGTAGCAGTGCATTTAAGTAGCTACAGCATAGAACAGAAGTCTCTAGGTTAATATCAGATTCCTAAAGGCTTCTTCATGCTGCTTCACTGGTTGAAAGAGACCACAGGGGAAGTGAAAATGACACCTGGAATGCTGCCAAATGGACTCTTAATGGAATAAAGGAATTGCTGGTCAAAGAGAAAAATATACTCAGTATCAGTATCCTGATGCTTTTTTTTGTGGTGTTTTAATTATTTTTTTTTTATCCTGGTAGAGGGCTTGCACCAAGCAAAAAGTACAAAAAAATGAAGGTGGGACCCTTCCCATACAAATAGAAATAACTTTTCTTATGTCTGTCTGGAGAAGTAAGAAGGAAGAAGATACAATCAGATATTACAGACTGGATTTCTAAACACTATCAAAAGACTGATGAAATAGAATGCATTATTTTGATAAATCTGAGTAAAGCACTGACAGTGTTTTTGTTTTCCACCACTATGAAAATCTTTTTGCTTATAGGTAGCACAAGAATTCTGTCACAAGTACATTTGATACAAGTGACCATTACATGAAACTGTCATGAGCTGTCTGGTGTTCATCAGCATTGCATTGTCACAGAGTTACTTGCTTCTAACTGAAGTTAGAGGGGGGGGGGAAAAACACAAACCCAACCAAACACATTTTGGAAAGAGGGAACCTTGATTTATCATTTTGATTTTATAATTTAGTTGAATGTTTGAAATTATGTTCTAATTCTTGGATCTATAGCATATAAAATTATATTACTGGACAGTGTGGTAAACATTTGGGCTTATCACTCAGGTGTGCCCAGGTAGGACTGCAGCAATGCAAGCAAGAGGTTGTAGCTAACTGATCTCTAAAACTTCAGTGTCTGTGGGAGGTCTATGATATTCCTAGGCTAATGACTGAAAACATCGTCTGAGGAAATGTCCTTTTCCAAAAAAGTTCAGAGTTAGGATCACAAAATAAGTATGCCAAGGTCTGTGCACTTCACCTGGTACCCTTTCATGTGGACGTGAGTCATTTTGCTCCAGCCTAATTTGAAATTAGGTAATAGCAGCTTGTGGTATGTGCTTGTATTCATTCATACAGTTACGATGTTAAGTGTTTAAACAGTAGTGAAACAATCAGGAGAAACTCATTATAGTGAAATAGTCATTTACTTAGCTCCAAATTCAGGAAATGGCAATCTAATTACATACACGTAATAATTAGTTGGCTCTTATTATTGCATCATATTAGAGTATCTTGGGATATCCTGGAAAATGATCATTCTCAGTTGCTTATTATATAATCTGTTCTCCTCTATATTCTTGATAACATGCTATGCAGTTTTGCTTACAGTTTCCACCTGTATTTCTGTCCGCTGTCATTCTATCACCACAAGATATTCAACGTGTGAATTAAAGGGTCTTTTTTTGAGTGTGTTTTTTCTTCCTAATACGTTGGAAGACTGACCAAATGCTGTGTATTCACCCAGAGCATGCAGCATGTCAGTTTGCAATTGTGGTGCTGCCCCCAGCTGGTAAATGGGATGGACCTGTGATTAGGTTAAATGTTCATCTAAGTGTATGGCATGGGTTTAATAGATTAAAAGCAATGGGAGGTGAATAAATTATTAAATTGAAAAGGATATTTCCATTGAATTTTTTTAACACACAAGGGTAAGTCAAATAATTAAAGCTAAAACATAGCAAAATAAGTGGGAAGTTAGCAAAGATAATATAAATGCTCAGATTTAATGTTTATGTTTATTATTTGTTTTCAATGTTTGCCATGCTTAGTTCTTCTTAGACATTATTATCCTTTTCAAGTTGTGATTAACATCTGTGAGAAACAGCTTTTTTAATTAAAAAAAAAATAATTCTATCCTTACGTGCAGAGCGACAGTTCTAAAAAGTAGATGCACCTTATTTTGTACATTATGACAAGGCTACCGTAACAGCAGTTGGAGGTGTTACAGGAAACACTGACTCATTTGTGAAGCATTACTGTTTTGAAGCGAGCACATTTGAAGTAGCAGAATGTAGATCAAGCATGGCTAGTTTATCTGATATATCCACCGATGTGTATAGCCTGCAGCACTGCAATATTTGAGTATTTAGTACTGTTATTTTAGTGTTGGCATGCAATAGTGTACTGTGAAATATATATGTATATATATTGGTTGTATTTATAGGGAGTGGAGATATTTTATGTGAAGTGACTTATACAGACTTGCATAAAATTTGTGTGACTACGTTGTGAGGAGCCACAATGTTTCCTGAGTCTCACTTTGTATACTTGACTGCTTCCTAGGGTAGTGCTGAACACAGAAGTGATTTTTAATGAGTTATGAAAACTTCAGTTGAACTGATTAAAGAACAAAACAAAAAACACCAACAAAGAAATTTTATATGTGTGAAGTTGAATATTCGAAAAAATTTTTTTACTGTAAGGGTGACAGAGCCCTGGAACAGGCTGCCCAGGGGGGTCGTGGAGTCTCCTTCACTGGAGACATTCAAAACCCGCCTGGACATGTTCCTATGTGATGTACTCTAGGTGGCCCTGCTCTGGCAGCGGGGGGTTGGACTAGATGATCTTTCGAGGTCCCTTCCAACCCCTAGGATTCTGTGATTCTGTGATTATGCACACCTCCTTCCTAAAACGTGAGGACATTCAGCACTGGTTGTCACTGATGCGCTGTAGGATTTTATGCAGTGTAGGATTTTATGAATAAAACTAGTTAAGCGTATGTTCATATTTATTACTGTTTGACTGGTTTTGAATATAATCAATTTATTAATAATTACATTGCAGGTTACAATGTTGTAGTAAATATTCCCAAAGGAGCAACAAACATTGATATTCGGCAGCACAGCTACTCAGGGAAACCAGAAGATGACAACTACCTTGGTAAAAGCCTCCTGTGTATAACATTGATGGATAGTTTTTGTGACCTTGCCAGAGGTCTCCTTTAGATGTATAGTATTAGAAGTCCAGTAAAGTCTTTAGAGCAAATATCCAGTTACGTTTTGTCATCATTTGCCTTATTCTCTCTGTAGATACTAGTTTTCAGAAAAAGAGAGTGAGATGATGTCAGGTTTCTAATTCTTAAACGTGTGAGGTCATTTGTCAGAGAATAGGAATTATAGCACACTACATCATTTTGTCAATATTTTACTTTGTTGAGGCAATGTTAGTATAAACTGCACAGGTAAACTCAGGAGTAATGCAGATACTGGGGGTTTCAAGTCTCAGAAGCATATACTTTGTTTATAAACAAAGCTGTCTGACCTTCAGCAAACTTATCAGTTGTCTCACATTTCTCTTTTTCTATCATGTCTGAGTATAAAAATCGCATGTTGGTGGATGTACAATTGTATGAGAGGAACAGAGTGTTCATAATCACATTGTAACACAAATCTTGGTTGTTCTATTTTGCAGTAGTTGTTATCTGAAGTGCCTGAGAGGATATTGGTGCATATTTCACTTCTGTCTTTCCCTTCCTCCATTACCATCCTATACCAAACAAAATTCTGAGTTTTCAGAGTGTTTTCCTTGCCACCTGTTGTGGCACATGCATCTCATGGCACACAGAAATAGCCCTCGCCCCCTGCTATCACTAGCTACCATTTCAAATGTCATTGCTTTGTTTTTAAACTTATTTTTGAACTCTTTATTCATCTTTGTTATTATAAATTTATCATTATATTATGTTGTTATCATAAATGCTTAATAATTCATGTTATTTTTTTCCTTTTAAAATGTATGTTTTAAGAGACACTTCCGTAAAAGTAACTCTAGCAAATACAAGAAGGTGAACTGTAGAATAGGCCAGAAATAGAAATAATGATTGTTACGTTCTGTCACAGTTTGCTTCTACAGTAGCAGAATCTAACCAAATTTAAAGGTGATGACTGTGGTTAACCTTTTTGGCAGAAGAAATATCATTAAAGTTGTGTTGTTAATGCAGAGAAAATCCATAACAACTGTTCAGGTGAAAGTTGCTGATGGTTGGGATTAAATTCATGCATTAGAAACTGTTTGTTACAACTTTAATGTATTACACATGAACTAAAATAAAGCTGAGTGTTGATGAGAAGATATATTATTAAGATTTTTTTTTTATTGATAGAACCTTTTAATTAAATAGATGCTTTATTTCCAATATTTTATTTTACTTATAGCTTTATCTGATATTCATGGAAATTTTATCTTGAATGGAAATTTTGTTGTAAGCATGTCAAAAAGAGAAATCAATATACAAGGAGCCATTTTTGAGTACAGTGGTTCAAACAATACGATAGAACGAATTAACAGCACTGATAGAATCGAAGAAGAGCTAACCTTACAGGTGCATGTTTACTTTTTTCCTAAGTTTGAAAATTTGCCACATGATCATTATGTTTGTGATTTTATGTTCAAATTCACTGAAAAACAGCTATCATTTTATCTCAATTAAGGTTTTGTGTGTAGGGAATTTATACAACCCTGATGTGCGTTACTCATTCAGTATCCCAATAGAAGAAGGAAGTGATCTGTTTATGTGGGATCCTTACGGGCCCTGGCAAGACTGCAGCAGGATGTGCCAAGGTACCGTGCATTCTTTTGTCACTAGAACCAAAGACCTAATGGCATTAAGGAAGGGACTGGTCTTAAGTACTCAGATTTTTCACCCTTACTTGTAAGGAAGAAACTTGGCTCTCTCAGTAAATTTTAATGGTGCACAGAGCCTTTAAGGTCAGAATGAGTTCTGATTTTGTTCTGGTATTCTTAGTATTTATGCAATGCAGTTCTATATTCAAAACTACATTTGTGTTCCTTTCTTTTGTAGCTGTAGAATTGGTTTGTAAAAATAAAGCTGAATCAAGTCTGCTGCACTTTAGGAAGCAGCATTGTGTATCTACTAATATAATATTAGGCTTCTGTTACCCTGTTTCCAGGTGGTTACTTATTTGTCTAGTATCTTTCATATATATTTGTCTTTTTTGGTTATCTGATACATGGGATGAACTATTAAAAGTTATGTTTTGCATTTTTAAACTGCTATTCTATAGGCCATTCCAGTGTGAAAATAAAACTGCAGTATGTATGAAGTGCACATAAAAAGTGTAATGTACATACACTATTTTTGGATGCTAGAAAAGCATGTAGATATGTGATGGTGAGTTTCTTTTGGTTTTGAGTCAAGCTGTAGACATGCTCATGTGCTAGAGAGGCAGAACATCTGTCAGCTATGGTACTTCTCCCATTGTTCCAGATCTTTTAGGTGCCCTGTGATCAGATTTTCTGCTTCCTTAAAGAAAAGGATCACAACCTCCAAGTTAACATGGTGGCTTGAAAGTCTGGCAATTGACAAAAGACAGACACAATGCATTTAGAATACTCAGCCTGATGAAAAAATGGACCATTGCACATGCGCAGTTTCCTGGAAGTTGATATCTTTGTGAGACCACCACTGTAGTATAGCTGGGAAATGGCAGGGGTGTCTGGGATGAGGTTCTCCACATTGAATGTAGTCAGCTGAACAAAGCTGCATGTTTGTGCAGAATCAGCTAAGTACAGCACTTAGTGTCAATGGGGTATCTCGGTCAAGTTCCTAAATGATGAATGGAATCAGTTAGTGTAAAAAGGAAGTCTTATTTTAGCCCTTTATTCACTTTTTTGGTTCCTTTTCAAGGTATTCGAAGAAGAAGAATGACATGCATACGTAAAAGTGATCATGTGGTAGTGTCTGATCAAAGATGTGAACTTACACCCACTGTACCAGCTGTCTTTGAGGAGTGCAATACAGGGTGTGAATTAAGGTAAAAACAGGTTACTAACTGGTGGAACTTTTGCAGTCGTAGTCTTTTTGGTGATAGAGATTGAAACAAAGTAATTCAGACTGGTTTATCCTTTGTCCCTCCACCTCTTTCTACCACCCTCATTCCTCCTGTCTCTTTCCTTTTCCCAAATGTCTTGGTATAATGGGTTTACACATTATGTTTACACCTCTTAATCTAAGTAGAACTAGTGTACTTGCCTAATTTTTATCAGTAAAGTACAAAGTCTTTTGTTAGCCTTTGGAATGTGTTCTATGTGTCCTGTTGTGAAAACTTGTATTTCTGGGCAGAATACATTTTTCACCAGAATTGTACCCACAACTGGAACTAATTTCAAATAGATGTGTGTTTTTGGACTCCCAAGAAAGCCCACGCTGAAGTGTTCAGAATTACAGCTTACATTTTTCAAAGTTACCTAGATTAAGACAAAAGATCCTATAAATTAAAAAAAGATGTTTAAGCCTATGAATCAAATTCTTTTATACTGCTTTGAAAATTTGAGCCATGAGTTAGATTTTTACAGTTTTAGCTGTTCCCTAAATATATGTCTATATTTACATGACAATTCCTGGTATGTTCTCAAAGTGCTTAAGTTATCATGGTCTTATTCTTTAAAACATAGTTAGTTTTCTATAACAATTTGTCCTTTTAGGTGGCACAATGTTGGCAAAAGTGACTGCACATCAAAGTGTGGCCCAGGGTATCGATCTGTAGAGATCCACTGCATGAGGTACTCTCTTTCAAAAGGACTCAGTGCTCCAGTGGATGATAAGTACTGTGCTGATCAGCAGAAACCACCAACCAGAGAGCCCTGCCATGGTGACTGTATGTTAACAAGCTGGCACTACAATGAATGGTCAGAGGTACAAATTCAAAACATTATGACTGTACCATTATAGTTATGGTTAGCATTTATATTTTTTTCTATATGAATTGTTTTTGTTTAAGTAACTAAAAGAAAATAATGCTTGACAAATGCAGAAGTGTAGGAGAAGCTATTACCAATCTTTATATTTCAGCAACTTCCTCATATTTTTGAAAGAAACCATAGCTAAATTGCTGACTTTGGAAGTCAGCAGAGAAGGTCTGGTGGTTAAAGTGTATATTTTATGTACAGTCTTAATCATTTAGTTCTGAGAGTGTTTTGTAGAAAAGGAATAAGTAAAATTTCAGCCTTAATCTTCATTAAAGAGTTTTATCTTGGAACTACTAAAAGTGCCAAACTTATCTCATGGGAACATATTAGAAGTCTGAGGATTTAATGCAAGATACATTTGTCTGACACAATCATTAATGTCTTTCACCTTTAAGACCAACAAAGTATTTTGACTTGGTTTTATCCTGTTGTGTTTCCTGTTTAATAATATTGCCTAAACACCACAGTGTTCCAGGAGCTGTGAAAGCGGTGTCAGAACCAGAGAAGCTTTTTGTATGAACAATCTGGGCCGTCATCTTCCTGACAGAGAATGCCAGGAACTTCCAAGAGTGGTAACAGAGAGTTGCAATGAATTCTTATGTCCAAGATGGTCTGTTAGTGAGTGGAGTGAGGTAATAAACCATGTAAAACTTGGGATGCCTTTTGTCCTGGTCATTGATATTAAAATAAGATGCCTTAAGTGTTTGGGGCTTTTTTGTTCTGGCTATTTTGGGGCACACAATAATAAAAATTCTGAAGTTCTAGAATTTTCCTGATATATATCCTAAATGCATAAATGCCATGAGAACTTCTGAAAAATACACCTAGAATTTATTGTTCTCTGAAATTTTGTTACATTAAAATGATGTAGTGAAGCTACTTAAAGTAAATCTATCTTTGAAATCCAAAAGAAAGTGTAGCCATTAGTGCTGACTCATGTCTTTATAAACTGATGACTCTAATAATTTTGCAGTGTCCTGTGACATGTGGGAAAGGAATAAAGCATCGTCAAGTATGGTGCCACCTTAATGATGAACAAATGAGAGATGATTTCTGTAATCCAAATGATAGACCAGAATCAGTAACACCATGTGAACTTCATGAATGTGCGTCTTGGGAAGTGGGGCCTTGGGGATCAGTGAGTACATAAGGATTCCTGGCCTCTTGGTTTCTAGCTCAGATTGAGTAATCACAAAACAATACCCTTTAAACATTTTAATTGGATCGTAAACTGTTATTTTAGCTGAATTTGTTCATGTTTATTTGCTCCTATTGGCTATCTATCCTGTAATTTAGAAACATCCACATGTAAGTTAAATGCCTAAGGTAGTCATTCACCCTAAGCCTTAATATCAAAACCACTTTTGTACATGAATGTATTATATCTCCAGAATAATGAAAATGTAGATAGCAAATGGTTCAAATGAGTGCGGTAGGTAGAAGACCAAATATTTAAAGCTGTGGGGCATATTCAAGTGGTAGCTTTAATTAAGATCATAGAAGTGTATGTGCTAGTAATAGGCAAAAAGACTTAGTATTTTGTTATGTTTTGTTTTGACCTTCAGTGGTAAAAGATCTGCTCTATGTGAAAGTGAAAAATATGTTCCTGTGTGTAATGATACTTATCTAATGTATATGAGAGTGGCTTCAAGATTATGGAAAAAAAAGAGTGAATTAATTTGCAGAGGAAACTTTTGTCACCAAATAGATGAGAATTAATTAAAAATAATAAGGTTCTGAATTTCATGGACCTTTCATAAGATCAGGTTACTCAAACCAACAAAAGTGTTGGATTATTCATTGTTTCTTGGATGTTACTGAGAATGCATGACTGAATAGCAGCTGATATATATTTTTTACATATAAGCTGTTAATAAAATTCAGAATAAATATACCTTTGGTTGTTAGGTGGATTTTTAACTTAAACATTTATTTTGTGTAGAATATTTCTCACATAATATTTTTTCATGTTGGAGATAACCATACTGCTGTCTACTATAGTGTTGAATTTATTCTATCATAAAATTCCTTCAGTTGGAAGGGATCTTAAAGATCAGCTAGTTGTAGCCTCTCTGCCATGAGCAGGGACACCTTGCACTAGACCAGGTTGCTCAGAGCCTCATCCAGCCTGGTCTTAAACACTTCCAGAGTTGAGGTGTCCACAACTTCTCTGGGCATCCTGTTGCAGAGTCTCATCACCCTCATAGTAAAGAACTTCTTCCAAATGTCCAATCTAAATCTACCCTTCTCTAGGTTAAAACCACTACCCATTGTTCCATCACCACATGCCCTTATAAAAAGTCCTGCAGATTTCCTGTAGGCCCCTTCAGGCACTGGAAGGCTGCTGTAAGGTCTTCTCGGAGCCTTCTCTTCTTCAAGCTGAACAGACCCAAATCCCTCAGCCTGTCCTCATAGAAGTGCTACAGCCCTCTGATCATCCTTGTGGTCCTCCTCTGGACGCTATCCAACAGATTCATGTCCTTCTTGTGTTGGGGCCTTTTGCGTAATCTTTTGATCGCAAGATCCTGGTTTTCCATCCCCATAAGCTAAATTCAAAAATGCAATTAAAAAAAAAAAAATTGGTCCCATGATACAGTTCTTCTGAATGAAAAATCTTGTACAAGCTTGTACGAACAATTTGCCAATCCATCTCACTGGAGCAGAGCTTTCCATTGCAGTTTTTCTGCAGTACCATCTGGTAATAGCTATGCACAAACTGGGGTTTTTTACCAGTATTTGTGCATGAACCATAATATCTACAGGATGGGATTTATGTCATAAATTTTCAATCCTCTAACTTTTTAGGTGCCGCCTTTGTGTGCTCTTGCCAAACTCTATAGTGAAGGGAAAGACATTTAACATCTGCAGCTAGTGATTCATTTAGAAGCCACTCCTTATTTCCCCCCTGTTCCTCTGCTCCAGTTTTTATTGCTGAGCATGACATTATACAGTGTTGATTACTCTTTGATCAGCTCAGGTCAGCTGTCCCAGCTGTGTTCCCTCCCAGTCTCCTGCCCACCTCCACCCTACTTGCTGCAGGGCATAGAAAGGGGAAAAAGAGAAAGCCCTTATCCTGCACAAGCACTGTTCAGTGATAGCCAAAATATTAGTGTGCTGTAGACACTGTTAAGTACCAGCATGGTCTGCCATGTAGAAAGTTAAGACTATCCCATAGTTATAAAATCACAGAATTATTTAGGTTGGAAAAGACCTTTAAGAATGAGTCCAACTACTAACACAACACTGCCAGGTCACCACTAAACCATGTCCTTAAGCACCACATCTGCACTTCTCTTAAATGCCTTCAGGGATGATTATTCAACCATTTCCCTGGGCAGCCTGTTCCAGTGCTTGACAACCCTTTTGGTGAAGAAATTTTTCCTAATGTCCAGTATAAACATCCCCTGGAGCGCTCTCATTCTTTCTAGAGAGTTTTAAAATAGAAAGTGTAATTAAAAAAATAAATTTTCTTATAAATAGTCCTATTTCAAGTGTATGAAATTATTGACTTTAACAGTGTGCTGTCACATGTGGACGTGGATACCAGATGCGTGCAGTCAGATGTGTTACTGGGACTTACAGAGTTATTTTGGATGATGACAGGGAATGTAATGCTGCTACTCGTCCTACAGATAACCAAGTAAGTTAAAAAATACCTTTCAGATGGTCGTATGTTTTAGTTAAAAGCATCTAAATACAAGAGTTGTCTACTGAATCTTTGAAGGAACTTGCAGCAAATCAGAAACTGCACTTCAGATTTGGCCTAGAGAATTAAGTAAAAGAATAGCAATTTGGGGATTGGAGATTTGAAAATTTCGTATACGACTGAAAGGATCCAAAAAGCCTTTGTATGTTGGCAGGGGGGAAACTCCAACATATAGATTATAAGAAAACTGCTTGCCTTGATGTTTAATAATATGCATTTAAATGGCTTGGTATTATCTAAAATTCTGCTGGTGTATAGCTCTTAAAATACTAATATGGTGACTTGAAGAAAGCGTTAGTTGTCGGAATAATACTAATTCAAAACTGTAGGCATGAATTATGAATTAATATGGTATTAATACGGTTCTCTACCTTTTCTTCTTGTCTCGGTTCACTTACTTCATCACTTCCCTTCATTTCTTCTGAAAAAATATAGGTTTAAATTTTTTCAATAAGTCAGTGGGTTTACCTTGAGCTAAAAGCATCAAGGTGTCTTAGATGCTGTGTATTAATATGTTGATCTGGCCAACAGATTGATACATCTCATTTATATCTTGGTAACCAAGCACCTCCTTGAGAGTATAATCTGCTTCTTGTCTCAAGGAAAAAGGGAGGGGAAAAAACCAGATTTTATAGTCTAGAGTAAAGCAATCACAAGTTTCCAGCCCTCCTATGGCTTCCTGACTAAGAGTACAAAATATAAAAGTCAAGTAATTGGTATACATTTATTTCAACTTGTGAAAACACTAGGTTTGAGTACACTTTGTATTTTGAATTGTGATACCTCTTCAGCTGTTGACTGAAACTGGGCAATTTTGTGTTCCCAGTAGCGAAGGGTATGAAGGACAGAACAGCACAGTCAGTGTCTTCACTCAGTTCTTCTGTACTGCCTGTGGCTATTGGACAGGACACAGCAATGTCGATGTCCCTTGTCTCCAGCAAATTGCCCAACACAGTTCTCTCTCAAATTACTAACACAGTTTTAACATCAAATAAGTTTTCTTTGTGTCTCAATTTGAAACAAAACAATTCAATGAAAAGCCTTTGAATCATGCCAGGGAAAAGTTAGAAGATAGTATTAGTAATTAGTTAATTAATTCTGGCTTATTTTAATGGTAACATTTGTCTCTGACAGCCATTTGTTTCACATTTGTCTCTTCCAAAATGTATATACTTCAAAACCTCTTTTTTTTCTCAACCTCACAGGAATGTGAATTGCCGTCTTGTCCAGAAACTACAAAATTATGGACTACATCGCTTCCACTAGTTCATGTGGGGAAGGTGACACAATGGAGATATGGATCATGGACCCCAGTATGTAATTAAATAGTGGTCACACCTTGCAGATCAGTCCTCCACTCCTTCACCCATTTTACCATAAAGTTCTCACTGATATGTTTTTCCGACTGAAATGTGCTTGTGATAAAATTTAAAAGAATTCTAATACACTCCCAGCAAATTCTGTGTGCTTCAAATCTAGCCAGGGGAAATAAGGGGGAGGGAGGAAAGATTTCTGGGAGCTGGGATTCTGAGCAAACTAGCTTGCTTTTGATTGAGAGTGTGCAAGAAGGCTTTTTTTTTTTTTAATAATTGATTTTAATATAATTTTCTGTTAGATCCTTGAAGTTCTTAACAGAGCATATAACACAATTGTATCTTTGCACAACTGTTTTAACTAAATATCAGTACAGAGTGCATAGACCGATGTTACTCAAACTTTTCACTAAATCCAACTTGAACTTTCCAACTATGAAGGCATCAGAAGGGTTTCAGTGGAATATGTTAATATAAACTAGAATGGTAAATAGATAGTGAATATCAGGTTTTATTTTGTTGGTTAATGTTAAATATTGAATCACTGCATAGCAAATAAATGTTCTGGAAGTTACTCTCCAGTGTTTCTGTTAATAAATTAAAAAAAAAAAAAGCCTTTGCAACTGTAGAATGATTCCATGTTATAACTGAAATGCTACCTGTTACTGTGAAGAATTGCTTCACAGGAATTAAGGCCATGCAATTCTGTTCCAAGCCAAGGGGAATTCTTAAGGCCTCAACCATGCAGCAGTATTTCACTTTCCTTCCTGAATGTGTGAATCTATCAGTGTGAGATGGAACTCTGGTTCACAGTGTTTAATTCTGAAGTCAAGCTGATACTAATGTATGTTAGTATTTTAGATGCCTGCGTTGTCTTGTTTTGGTCTTCTAAAGTATGGTGAACTTGGCTTGTTCTCTGACAGTGCTCTGCATCCTGTGGGAAAGGTGATCGTGCCCGTTATGTGAGTTGTAGAGATGCTCATGGAGGAATAGCAGACGAATCTTTCTGTGCTCATTTACCACGACCAGCTGAAGTTTCAAGCTGCTTTAGCCCATGTGGGGAGTGGCAGGTTGGAAATTGGTCCCCTGTAAGTATTCATTGTAACCTTTTAATTTTTTTTAATGTATCTCTTTAGATTATTGGCTAAAGTCCCTGATTAGAAATTGTGATTTCATATTTTGTGTGAGCTTGATTGAAATTGCATCCTTTGAAAAAACAAAGTGTACACTTCTTACTGTCAAAAGTAAATATAAATGTCTTTTTATTATTAATTATCAATGTTCTGTCACAACTGTGTTGGGTTAATTTTTGGTCAGTGCACAGTTACGTGTGATAGTGGAATAGTAACAAGGCAAGTTATCTGTGTCAACTATCATCAACAAATCAACGAGAATTACTGTGATCCTGAAGGCCGACCTTCCAAAGAACAAGAATGTAACATGCCACCCTGTCCACCAGTTTATCATCATATTCCGAAAATACACGACCATCCAAGCCGTTTTCCAGAAATAGGTTACCTTCCAATGCACCATCCACAAGACAATATAAACCAGTGGAACCATCCCTCTGTGGGAGGATATCAGTGGAGAACTGGACCCTGGGGAGCAGTAAGAGTTTTGGGGTTTTTTTTAGTATATTGATTTGTTCTCTCAAACGTGTATTACCATTTCTAGACATGTTATTTCAGTACAGATTTGGTCAAAAGAAAAACACATTTATTAAAAAATATATATTATAAAGAATATATTAAATTCAAAATGTAGCTTTTATGCAACTTAAACTTTAAAATAATTCTAGTAGTAATTTTTATTTGCAAACTTCATTTTTGAAAGTTAACATTAAAAAAATAATTTTAAGTTGGTTTAACCAATGTATTTTACATTTTTCTGATTATGTAATGGTGATATATATATGTTTACATGTTTTGGTAGTGCTCTAGTACTTGTGCAGGTGGATTTCATCGTCGAGTTGTAGTATGTCAAGATGAGGAAGGAAGAAGTGCTAGTTATTGTGATGAGGCAACAAAACCTCCAGAGTCAAGACACTGTGATTCTGGACCCTGTCCACGATGGAACTATGGGAACTGGGGAGAAGTAAGATGATGTTTGCTTTCAAAGGGAAGCATATTTAGCACACTGCCTTAGAAATAGTAGCATATTTTTTTGACTTCAAATTGAAATGGAACACTTTTTACTTTTTTAAAAAGAATTACTTTCAACTTGTTTATCTAAACTGTGTTCTTTGACCAAATCCAGAACTGTAATGTAAATATGAGTAGTGTAAATACTCATCCAAAAGAAGTAGATATTGTGTGAGGCTAAGGATGTACAACATATAATTGAGTGTTGCAGTAGTGTCTTGTAAATTGAGAGATGCAATTTTGTTACAAAAAGATGAGTTGTATGCAAAAAAAAAATAAATAAAATCTTCAGAGTAATAAACAAAGGAAAAAAGGAACACAAGAAGCTATAGAGAAAACTTCCATCAAATTTCCTACGTACCGATTAGAATAACAGCAGGCGTAGTATCTACCAGATTGTAGTTACAAATTGGACATCTGAAGATAGGATCATGTGTGTCTGGGTTAGAATGCTTCAATGAAATGTTCTACATTATTGAACAAAGAATGGTTTCTCCATGCCATGTAATGTCATGTCTTGACTATGCATTCTTGCTCAAGCACTACAGAAAGAGTTAAAGCTGGTTAGTTTGTCATTCACTGTAACCTCTTGTGATTCCTGCCCTCTCTTCTTATTCTCGATACATCAACATCTAGCACTGGAAAAAGAAGGAAAAATAAAGTGACATTGTTTTTCTTTTTTCCCCTCATTTTAGCCAGAACCATTTGGTTCTCAATAGCAGTCTGAGTGTCATATTTTTTCTGTCCATAGCTGCAGACTTGGAATACAGTTAATGCAGGTGCTGCAGGTTTTGTCTAATTTAGAATCTTCTGAAATACATTAGAAATCTATAAACGCTTGGAAAATGCTCACTTTTGAACAGATTGTTTTTAATAGCTCATTAGAAATGAGAATTAGCATTTTTTGTCTGGTATTGCAGACTTACAGGAAACTCCTCTCTGAAAGCCCATCCTATAAGAATTTTAAACTTACTTGGACTATGAGAAAGTATGCCCGGTGTCTGAGTTTCTCTTCTCTGGCAGGGAGAAACTAGCTTTAGGATCAATTTCCGTATTTTCCTCCTAGCAGAGATATATATGCACATTCATTCTCACAAACGGTTACATCACCTTGATGAAGTAGATTTCTCTGTAGCTGAGACATTTTGCAGACTATCACTGTATAAACTATAAAAATGTTGTTTGATAAATGTTTTGGTGAGAGAATTGTTCTTTCATTATACGAGATGAGTCTGTAAATCATTATTCTTGAACTGAGTGTCCAGGGACTGTGAAAACAGACATAATAAATAACATGTACTGATTATTGCTATATCTTTTAGGTGTCAGGCTATGTGATGACTCTCTTAACATAAATACTGTATATAAAATTTTGTATTTCAGTGTACTCAAACTTGTGGAGATGGAATAAAGACAAGATTGGTGATTTGTCAGCTTCCTACTGGCCAAATGTTGGGTGATCAAAACTGTGAAATTCTAGACAAGCCACCTAATATGGCACAATGTAATGTGCATTCTTGCCCTGGTGATGTTTCATGGCATCGGGGACCATGGAAATCGGTACGATAGCATTCACTCATATTTTTTGCTTTCTTGTTCTTTCTGTCACTCTATTTCTGCTTGCCTTTAAAAAAAAATATTATTATTTTCTTTGATAACAGTGAAATAATAATGCATGTGGAATAGTCTGTGTAGTTTTATTAAGCAATTGTTCCTGAAGTTTTTGAATTAAGTGGGAAACAGCCATTTGCTTCAGTGGGAACAGTATCTGTAAAACATCATAGGGAATATTTTGAAAATTACCAGAAATCATCATAGCCAATAGCAATACCTAATAGGTTGTTCTATTTTGAAGGGTTATGACTTCATCCATGTTTAATTTAAAAGTATATGCTGTAATTTATACTGTAGTATTAGCTACATATTTATATTTGTAAAAAAAAAGCTTTTTAGTGCATATCTTTTTTCTAATGCTATATTTAAGTATAAAATAACACACATGTATATTACATTCTGTCATAAACAATTTACTCCGTATTACATGTACATTTGTGTATAGAAGTTTATATTTGTGGTTTTAAAACAGTGACTAATTAAAGCTGTCTATGTATAATTATGTATGTAACTATAGTATGTTATTGTCTACATGTCACTGTCTATTAATGTGTAAAGATGCCTACAGTAATCACCATTAATCTTCAAAATTGCCACTAGCATATTATTAACATACTGAAGTAATCATAGCAAGCTCTACAATATAGAGTACGTTATTTCCCAAGTTGTGAATTTGACAATATTTATTACTGTGCTCAATTCAGAGGATAATCATGGTAATCAAAGGAGGTTGGATCCAGTTATGGTTCCATTGAAATCAGTTAAACCTGGCACTAGCATCCCTGGGAGATGGGCTAGGACAAGAGTTCTATTTATTTTAAGGTTTTTTTTTTAATTCATAAAATTCTGTAATTTGGTTCTTTGATTTAACACAAAAACATTTTTTAAAGTATTGTTAAATTTCAACTTTAAGGAATCTGTTTTGGAAGAATCTGTTCTAATATATTGCCAATAGACTCTTAAAATGAAAGTTTGAACTAATAATTTACTAGTTATCTTTCTTCCACTGTGCAAAACAGAGTTTTGGGTTTGTGTTTAACAGACACCTCTTGTTTAGCCATTAGCTAGCTAATTAGTAGTTACTTGCTAATGCTTAATCAATGTGTGTACTTCAAGTGCTGAGAAGACAAACGGGGCATTCAGCACACAGTTGCCTTTGAACTTGATATTTGTTTTCCTTTTAGATGGAAAGTTCACAGCCTGTTTGTCCCGAGTGATGCAGTTTACCTGCATGAATAGCTTTCCTTTAAGCTATTGTAATGTACTGTAAAAGTTACACATGACTTAATTTGGCAAAGATTTTAATGTTGGTTTATATCTCAGTTGGCATAAAAAATTTTTAATCTTTCAAAAATGATGTTTAGAATGGAACCCAGTTATCAGAGAGAGTTCATGGCTTCTTTTTCAGTTGACTGCAAGTTCTATGGTTATTCAGTAATACTTTTAATTTCATCACACTCTCACATGGCGTTGTGCAGCAAGAAATGTAGCAAATACAAATGGGTTTACATATTAAATAACCTTGTCATTTTTCAGAAATGCACCTAGTTTGAATGCTGCCAATGCACAGTCATCAGTTAATCTTTGTTTCTGTTTGAACAGAGCAAAGTATATTCATTAAGGACTATTGCAAAAGAGCAGTAAAAGCTTTAGTCACAGAAACAGTATTGTAGCCTGGCACAAATGGCTTTGTTTAGCCTTCACCCATGGGTGGTTGATGAGTGATGTGATAGCTTGGCGATAGACTATGGATTTCTCTATCTTATGCCTTTCTGGCATACCATATTCTCGAACATAGGGGTCTGTTAATGAGCGGACACTAGAGGCTGGAGTCATTAATCATGTCACATCTACACTTCCTTCTCTGTAAAGACAGCAAGAAGAAGATACAAACAGTGGGGTTTTTTTGACAAAACTATTGAGTAATAGTTATTGGTCTGGACAGTAATGCATTACATTTTTATATCTACTAGTGAGATTCCAATGCCAAAACTTAAGTAGAAAGTGAAATGTAAGGCTTTCCATGTGTGGTGTAATTTGCTGTAGCAGATTCTGTGGTCTCTTTCTTCTTACATACATGACACAAATGTAATACATGGAGAGAGGGGGTGAGTAGAAAGAAGGGACTTTCTGAGCAAGTGCTTTACCTGGAACTTATTAAACTCCTTGAATATTTGCCCTGTTTCTGGCCCATCCAGTTCAGAAATGGATATCAAAATTGCTTAAAAAAACCCACCACCTTGTCCCTCATTTTGATGTAGCATTCTCTAAATCATGTCTGAACTAAAAGCTTAGCTTGCAGATTATTCCAGCTGTTACATAGCCAGATAGTTTCCTCTGGGATTTTAAGATTCCAGCAGAAATAGATTTATAAGAGGTCAAAACAGCTAAGACTAATTCAGAATCCTGTGTCAAGAACTTGATCCACTATGTGTGATTGTTCTAGTTTATCGGTTGTTAATGTATTTTATGCTCTCTTCCATATTGGGGCAATCTAACTTCTTCCACCAGCTATCACTATATATTTGAAGATACCAGACTTTTAGAAATATGCCTTGTAAGTACACTTTTTTTTCAGTTTTTGATTCATTTTACACAGAATCATTAAGGTTGGGAAAGGCATCCAAGATCACCAGGTCTAACCATCTACCTAACATTATTATGATCACTAAACCATATCCTGAAGTGCTGTGTTTACACGCTTTTGGAACACCTCCAGGGATGGTGACTCCACCACCTCCCTGGGCAGTCTGTTACAATGCCTCATCACTCTTTCAGTATAGAAATTTTTCCTAATGTCTAATCTAAACCTCCCCTGGCACAATTGAAGCCCATTACATCTCATCGTATTGCTTGTTACTTGTGACAAGAGACCAGCACCCACCTCACTATACAGCCTCCTTTCAGGTAGTTGTAGAGAGCAATAAGGTCTCCCCTCAGACTTCTTTTCTCCAGGCTAAACAACCCCAGCTCTCTCAGCTGCTCTTCATAAGACATTTTGGTTTTCCTTCCTTTCTCCTGCCTTTTTATCAAAATTGAAATTAAATAGAATGGGTTTATACCCAGTCTGTGCATATTGGTGTGAGTTCTTAATGTGAATGGGGTTGATAAATATTATACAAATATTCATAAATTCAGGTGTTTCAAAAAAAATTTGAAACATTTTGTTTCAAGGTTTCTTTCCCTAATTGTCATGTATCTAAGTACACTCTTTTTTTTTGATATAAAAAAGTTACAATACAGAAGTATATATTTATATACATATTTATAATGTTATGTTAAANTTCTTGTCAACCAGGACCCCCAGGTCTCTTTCACCTACACTGCTCTCCAGCAGGTCAGCCCCCAACCTATACTGGAACATCTTGTTGTTCTTCCCCAAATGCAAGACTCACTTACTTGAAGTAATTACTTGAAGTAATTATAGCTGCTTATTTAGATGGAGTTGTACCACTGCTAAATTTGGCCCATATGTCTTGGATATTTTAATTTTAGACTACTCTAGTTTCATTGGTGAAGGGATTGAGGCTTTTAAAGAGTTTGTCCTAAAACTTTGCCATATACCAGTTGCGAACTCAGATGATAACTGTAGAATTTTCTTAATTACTTGAAATGTTTTAAAGGTATTCTGTAATTAAAGAGACCTTAGATTAAAAGTGGACAGATGCAACTTTCCCAAGAATAGTACTAGTGCAGAGTGCTTTTATGCTGTTCTAACATTATTAAAAAACAACAAACTAGGCATGTCAGTTGAATGTTGTTATTAGTCAAGAAACTGAGTATTACAGACGAGTGTTTTCACTAAACTGTTCAAATTATATTAATAATGTTCCACAAAACTGCAGTTCAAGAATGTTAGTTTTTCTGAGTTCTTTGAGAACAGTCTAAATCTGATTGTCCTGAGGTGTCTAAAAGATCAGTGATACAAGCAATATTTGACCCTTACAGAAAATAATTATATTTTGTCCAAATATAAAAAGGCATAACAAAGGTGGATCATCTTGTCTTCTAAGTTACCCTTACGTGTCAGGAATATCTTAACTGCTATTACTTGCTGCCTTTCAGACACATAATGTAATATTCTTTGAAGTGGCCATTTTTCTAGTTCTTCAGTTTTCTTTTTAGTTGTGTCAGAATAATTTCAGTGTAACTCTGTCTTTGCACTAGTGGAAGAAATATATTATTACTTTTAATTAATATTAAAAATAATTTAACAATTGTCACCCCAGTCCTCTTCCAGTGTTGCTACTGCCAGGCATCCCACTGGCTTCTGCAGGAGCAGAAGCAGCCCAACCTTGCATATTTGTTTTCATTTTAATGCAAAAAATCCTGCTATGTATGATAAGTGCCTTCATTCACTTTTTCTAATGTGTAAAAAGTATTTATATCTTTAAAGTTAATCTTTTATATTAAAAGGGAATTCAGAATCAGTGAACTTGGTTTTCAAAACCAGCTTCAGTCTTTTACCTCTACTTCTGCTGCTGCCTAATATTGAACTTCAAAATACCTCATTACCAGTACAGCACATTTATTTAATATCCCACTGGCTGAAATCTTAATGTTAGCATATGCTATTAATTTTTTTTTTAATTTGGAGATGGGGGTTGCCTTTTCAGAAATAACTGATAACATATGTCACTACCCAAATAATGTCATAAACCCAGAGTTAGGATAGTGGATTTTATAAAAACAAAAGAAAATGCTTGTTTCCAAATTCAAAAACAAATATTTGTGTACAGCTCATCAAGTTTAGTGGATTTTTTTGCATTTTGGTGCTAAGTTGCCTGTATAGCTTGAAATAATAAATGTTATAATCTATGTGTGATAATTTAATTTAATGACTGTGACCCGTGTCTGTGAAATACAGTTGCATTTTAACCCTTCTTTTTTATGCATGTTATGTGGCTTTGTGTTTATATTTAATGTGTCCTTTATTAAGGAATGATAATATTTAAAGTCCTTAAAATAAATTACAAAAAGGGGGGAGGAGGGAGAGAGGAGTGAAACTAACCACTTCTGTGGAAAGTGAGGGGATTTTTACTACTGAGTAATCTTCGTGTTGCAATGAACTTCATATGATGTTTTAGTGACATTGTTTTCATAAGGGAAGCTCGGGAAAAATAAACCAAAAAAACCCAAAACCAACAACAGCAAAAGAACCAAACAAACAAAAACCCCAAAACACAAAACCCATTGTTACTGATAAAAGCAGCATTGACACCCTGGGACAACTTGACTGGAAGAGGTAGTTGGCGCATAATCTTTTATGATAAAGCTTAAAGATAGAAGCTCTTGAGCCTGGTGCTGGAGCTATAATCTCATGGCCCAGTCCTGCTCTCACTTAGAAAAAAAAAGGCACAAAAACTGAGGCCCATAACATAATGCTAATTTCTTAATCTCCAAGACAAAAACAAACAAAACCCACAAAAAAACATAAACAAAACAAACGAAACAAAACAAAACAAATAACACCAGAATGTCCTGGAAGGGGGAAAAGTGGGGGAAAAGTGCCTTAATATCATTCCTAAATCATAGAACCATATAATGTTTTGGGTTGGAAGAGACTATTAAGAGTCAACTAGTCCAACCCTCCTGCAGTGAACAGGGATACTTGAAACTGGATCAGGTTGCTCAGAGCCCTGTCCAACTTTATCTAGAATGTTTCCTGGGATAGGGCATCTACCACCTCTCTGGGCAACCTGTTCCAGTGTTTCACAACCCTTATTGTAAAAAGTATCTTCCTCCTTATATCCTGCCTAAAATACATATAGCCATTTATTGACAACAAAAGGCATGTAAAGCTACTGATGTATTTTATTAATTTTTTTTGTAGAGCTAAAACCTTCAGAAAAGCTAAAGGGTTCTGGGTGGTCAGATCCATGTGAAAATCGTTCTGAGCTGCTCGTGTATATATATGTTGCTTTTTGAAAACACCAGTCACAACTCATAAATACTGGTTCAAAGTGTTTTTGAGATCCAAATTGAAAAGTTATTAACCACATATTAGTATTATCATTTCCTAACATTTATGAAGGTTAATACACAAATATTTTGTTTACCTGACATGGGTTAGAATAAAGTGTTCTGTAGTTCTCTATTATGGGAGTTCCCAGTCCTTTCTTTGAAGACCAGCAATTGTAGGAGCCTGGTGACTCCTCTAGAGAGACTGCTGTATTGATCAGAGTATTTTCTACCACACACCTCTCTATGGCCCTTTCACTTCAGGGAGGGCGGGTTTGGATACTTAGCTTCCCTGCTGAATCAGTCCTTCAGAAGCCTGCATGCATGCTCACATACATGCACATGATTGTAGTGTTGGAAAGAATGATCTGTTAGTAAATTAAAAATATGCAGAAGAGTGGCTTAGGTTCAAAAACAAACTGGAATTCAACATATGAAGGTAAGTAAAATGTTCTATCTGTTACTATCTGAATATACTTATGGACATATTTTCATGCACAATTAATATTTAAACTAATTTGTGTTTGTTGTCTTAATTGTTTAATTGATGTTTTGCTCAGTGCCATAGTTATATTTTTGTATACTTCTAAAAAATTGGAAAAGCTTGACAATACTATGTCATTCCAGTATATATTACTTTGTATTTCTAGTTTTCTTTACAGTTCAAATACAAAACCTTACTTTTTAGTTAAATTTTAAGAAGTGAAGTGTTAATTTTTATAGAGCAGACAGACACACAGACCTCATGTGTTTGTTATTCCTTTAATTTCTGCGCTACTGTTTTAGTGCTGCTAACATGTTAAAAAAATGATAAATCAGAAATTGAGGTTGCTGGGATCCAGTATTGCTTCTGCTTATATTTAGGTTCTTGTAAACTCGACTAAAACTAATTGGTCCACAATCACAAGACTTATCTCTAGTTACTTTTATAATTGGTTAATTGAAAGGACACTATCTCTTAAGATAAAAAAGAAGAATCCGTAAAATCAAGTTTTAAATTGCAAAAATGATATAAACAAGTGCTTTTGTGTGCAAGCCCTTGATTGTGCAATGTAACTTCCACACCAGAGATCCTCCATCTCCTTAAAAATATGTTGCAACTTTTATTTTGAAGACCTATGAATAAAATGTCCCTCTCCAGGGGCAAATATTACTTCTCAGTGAGAATGTGGGTTATGTCACATTTGTTCCATTTTCCCAAGCCTCACAAGAGGCAGGAGGCTCTCCTCCCTGTGATGCAGTCAGTCAAACTGTGTCTGGTTTTTGGGAGCAGCAATAGATTCACTTTGGGCTGCTGTTTGTTTTTTGTGGAAATTTGTGAACATGGCTGCTGGATGGACACAGATAGATAGGCCTGTTGTTCTCTGTTTGGAAAATGTGTCCAGAAATTTATTAATTTATTGAAAGTGGAGAAAAAAACCCCTGCATTTATTGTGCTCACACTAGATTACTACGAGGTCTCCTGTCTGTGCTGCTTTTCTTTCTTGATGCTTGCACTTTACTCACTGTTTGCCTCCAGGCTGCTGCCTTTATATAATTGCTTAAAGGTTTTACAAGTGTTCCATGAGCATGGAATAAAGATGAGGCTTGAAGTCTGACCAATTCAGCCATTTGACATTTGCAGTGGTATAATGGTAAAAGTGCCTGTACCAAATACTTTTTAGTAGGTATCGAAGGCAAAAGTAGGATTTCTCCAGTCTTGTAAAGTTGACACATATTTATACTTGTGGATAGGTCTTCAGAAAGACCTAGTGAGGGTCTAGTTCTGTTCCTGTTTGTTACTGATTTCAAAAGGAAAGGTAAGGCAAAATTGTCTCTCGGGGGTTTTGGGTTTTGTGGTTTGTTTGGTTTTGTTTTGTTTTTGTTTGTTTGGTTTGTTTGGTTTTTTTTTAATTTACAGCTGTTCATGTATTTTTTATTGTGATTTGCCTCAGCCATCTCTCTATTATAGATATCATTCAACCACAAGATGATTTAAGTACACATACCAGATATGTTGTTGCACGAATACTGTCTGAAAAGTGTAGTTTATTCCCTTCCTCACATCAATTAATAAGTTGATCATACTTATCATTATTTCAATATATAGTCCTTAATTACAGTGATAATGTTGTTTGAATGAGTGCTGATGGTAAAGCTCTTAACAGAGGTACATGCAGACCCTGCACTGACACTTAAGACCTGTACAGAGCCTACCAAATGGCTGCTGAAAGGAGGCAGATATACCTATTACTTTTCTGATTCTCATGTGGAAACCAGATGCAATGGGTTTTTGTTAACCTTCAGATGAAAGTTGAAACAAAATTATCTTAAAAACAATCTAACAAAGGCTGCCTTTTTATGGACCACAGAGTACTCAGTCCTGTCCTAAAAGACATAGGTATGGACAATGGACAGGCTGTCTGACTGCTCTCAGCTGCCACATACAGTTAGGTCATATTGCAGCATGATCCAGTATCTCCTGTGCCCACACTGGGATTGGTTTAGAGAGCACTGGTGTTAACATCTATGTTATGTACCTGGAAGCCCTGGAAACCAACATATAGATGGTGGAAACTAGAAACACTTCTTGGGCTGACAGAGAATTATTTCTGCCTTCCTTTGTTGTTGAAGGGAGTGATGTTAAGAAATTCTAATCTTAGATGATGCTACTGGCTGCAGATTATGATACTTGGAGATTTTTCTCTGGTTTCCATTCCACTGGGAGCAGTAGGAAATGGTAGTTTCACTGTGTGAGGCCCACCCTTCCTGAGCTGCTGTGCTGAAGAGAAGGACTTCTGAAAGGTAAATTTACCACCACGAAAAATAGAGAACTGACATTTAACACAAGCTTTCTTTATAAAAATCTATCATGAATTCTACTTCAAAGTTACCATTTTTGTATTAATTGCAGTAATAGATGTGAAATTGTTGGGGAGCAAAAATGGTCTTCCCATTAAAAATTATGAAGTAATGCTGTAAATAATTTTAACTCAGAACAGCACTTGAAAATTAACTGAATACCACAGAGGTGTTCTCATAGGTACTGTAATTTTTATAAAAACTGATTAATGTATAAAAATATTATCAAATAATACTTTCTGGATGAAGTGTCTCTCAATGTTGGCTAGAAAAATGTTATCCGCAGAATCCCGCAATTCATAACTTGGGTATTATGCTCTGCAACTGAAATACTAGTATATTCTTGGTGGATTCAGACACAGAGGAAGGAGGATGGATTCCTTTATGTGGTAGAATAAAGAGGCTCTGAGACTCTCAAGCCTGTCTACATTGCTACTCATAAAAAAAACTCCTACATGTCACAGCAGTATTGTTACTTATGTTACAGGGAGAAGAATTTGGGGAATAAAACAATTTCAGAGGCTGTAACAAACTTTCTCAATAATTTAGGTGATGGAAGTTGGTTGTGGAATCATGAGCCATCCAGATATATCAAGGAATCAGAAAAGATTCCTTACAGGCAGCTCTGACGAGGTCATGGAGGATTCAGCCTTGGAAAACTAATAGTAGTTTTGTAGGTGATAGTAGTTGCAACAGCTAAAAATCGTGTCCCTTTTTTTTTTTTTGTGGCATAGACCTGGCAACCTGCACTGTGGGCTCTCACTGTAGAGTTTGAACAGAAGAATATCCTTATTTTTGACCTCTCTCTGCCTAAAACCTGGGAAAGAACAGCAGTTAAACATCATGGTTACCTATCTGGCTTAGAGAGGTGTGATCGGAGCATGCATTCCTGGGTTGTCTGTACCTGGTTTGGTTTTCAGATGTGCTACAGTACTTCATGGCAGGCTTTGAAAAGGGTTTTGACAAGTCCTGCAGTAGTAATATTCATTACCCTGTCATCCACCTTGTGGAGACCATTTGTCAGTGTCATGGAAGCCAAAGCTGTGCTGTGTGTGGACTGAGTTTTGCAAGGTGTTTCTGGGATGATATCTGTGTTACATCTTACTGAAACATGGGGAGTGCTAGTTTCTCAACTTTCATGTTTTGATATGAAAGAAGTCAAACATTCAAGTGGTGCTGTATTTCCTCATACAAAGGTAATAGACTGGGAGGAATTTGCAGTAACTATGGAGGCTGTTTGGAGCTTTGTGCAAGTAGACAACACTCAGCAGTAATTCATCAGCTTGAAAGAGAGTGCTGGGACCAGTCCTGTCCTACATCTTTATCGATGACAGGATAGAATGTATTCTCATCAAGTTTGCTGATGACACAAAACTGGGAGGATTGACAGATACACCTGAAGGCTGTGCGGCCATCCAGCAGGACTTGGACAGACTGGGGAGCTGGGCAGAGCAGAACCTAATGAGGTTTAACAAGGATAAGTGCAGAGTTCTGCATCTGGGGAAGAATAATAAAGTACACCAGTACAGACTGGGAGGTGAGCTGCTGGAAAGCAGCCCTGTGGAGAAGGACTTAGGAGTCCTGGTAGACAAGAAGTTCTCCATGGGACAGCAATGTGCCCTTGTGGCCAGGAGGGCCAATGGTATCCTGGGGTGCATTAAGAAGAGCGTCTCCAGCAGATCAAGGGAGGTTCTGCTCCCCCTCTACTCTGCACTGGTGAGACCTCACCTGGAGTATTGCATCCAGTTCTGGGCTCCCCAGTTCGAGAGACAGGGATCTGCTCGAGAGAGTCCAATGGAGGGCTACAAGGATCATGAAGGGACTGGAACACAGGCCTTATGAGGAAAGGCTGAGACACCTGGGGCTCTTTAGTCTGGAGAAGAGAAGACTGAGAGAGGATTTGATAGATGTTTATAAATATATGAGGGTTGAGTGTTGGGAAGAGTAATGGGACAACATCTTCTCCCTCGTACCCTGTGACAACACAAGGGGGAATGGATGTAAACTGGAGCACAAGAGGTTCCACCTTAACATGAGGAGGAACCTCTTTACTGAAAGGGTCACAGAGCACTGGAATGCTTCCAACCCCTGACACCCTGTGACCTGTGATATATGCAAGGGAGGCTGTAGCATCCCCGTCATAGAAGACAAGGCTGACCAACTGCTGTCAGGGATGGTCCAGCTATAGCTGATCCAAACTCTGAGCAGCATGATGGACTGGACAAAGTCTTTGAGTCCTTCTTAGCCTTGACTTCACTTACTTCCATTGCTATATCTGCAGAAGCACATTTAGAAAAGTGGCAAAGCAGGCTTACAGGCTGCAGCTGCAAGGAGGACTTAATCAAACCAAGACATTTTCTGGACACCAGATTAATGTGATATAACACTGAACTTTGAAATGAAGCTGTGCTCAATGAAGTGAATTTAAAATATCTTCAGTGTAACTTCTGTAGTTTAACATGGGTATTTCTTAGATGTAACAGTAAATCATGCACTTTCCTCTTGGAGTCCAATCCACACTTTCTCAGGAGTGATGGAATGTTTGGTCTTTTGTAACCATGGTACTTTCCAAGTGCTTAAGCTAATGGTGCCAGTGTTTGTATTTGTTTTAGTGAAGAACTGCTGAATCAGAGAATTCATTAGGATTTACAGAGTTTGTGTTGCTTCTTGATAGTAGTCTACTTACTTAAAGTACAACTTTCTGAATACTTTTAGCTGAACAATGCCTATTTCATGCTCAAGCACCACAAGTTCCCCCGGGGAGATGCAGCTAACCGGGAGAAGGCAGGCACAAGAAGAGCTAGTTGTAACATGGCAAATGAAAAATTGAAGTATCTCTCAACTAAGTATTGCTCAAATTAATATTTTAATAGTATCTTGAGCAGTACTGGTCCCAATCTACTTCTATCACAGTTTTAAAAGAGCCCAAACAGACCCTTCGGCCAACCAGAGATCATGAAAATGCAGTTTGTCAGACAGCTCAAGCAGCTGTTATGTTTTACCTTGTAGGTTTGTAATTATTCTGGTCTGTGACCAATTTGTAGTTTGGTATTGGGTTTTTGTTGTGGGTTTTTGTTTTTTTTTTTAAACTGATCTTTCTGTCCAGTCACAAAGTGCCTGACCCCAAAAAAACCCAAACTAACACACACACACACAAAATGGAGAAGAAGAAAATACCTTTTAACATTTGTAATATGTTTTATCTTTTTTTAAGTTCTACTGTTGTGGCTTAACCCTGGTAGGCAGTTAAACCCCACACAGCCACTTGCTCACTCCCTGCCTGGTGGGATGGGGGAGAGAATCAAAAGGGTAAAAGTGAAAAAGTGCAAGAGTTGAGTTAGTGTCATTTTAAATGGGTAAAGCAAAAGCTGTGCTGAGGGGAAGAAAAAAAAGCACACACCCCACCCCACCCCTCCCCCCCAACAAAAGAAAAACACACAAAACCACAAAACCACAAAAAAACCCAAAAGAAACAAACAAACAAAAAAACAAATAAGGAATTCATTCATTACCTTCCATGGGCAGGCCAGGTGTTCAGACGTTGCCAGGACGTTGCCAGGGCTCCATCACACATTACTTAGGAAGACAAAAACCATTGCTCTGTCCCCTCTTCCTCCTCCTTCCCTACAGCTTTTATTGCTGAACACCACATCACCTGGTCTGGAATATCCCTTTGGTCAGTTGGGGTCAGCTGTCCCAGCATCTCTGCTCCAAACCTCTTGTGCACCCCCAGACTGCTCGTTGGTGGGGCAGTATGAGGAGAAGAAAAGGCCTTGGTGCTGTGTAAGCACTGTTCAAAAATAACAAATATCCACGTTATCAACACTGTGTCAGTCACAAATCTAAAATCTTGAACTATATTAGCTACTATGAAGAAAATTAATTACAGTCCAGTTAGGAGTACTGCTTTTAATAATTTGTATTTTAAGTCCCCATATACCTAATATGAATACAAAGAGAAACTGTTATATGCTTTCCATTTTACTGTTCTTCTGTAGCCAGAAGCCCACTGGACTACCAGCTAAGCTACACAGAACACTCCCCTGAAAGAAAAGGTTAAGAAAATTTAGAATAAACCCCACCAAATAATCAAGGATCTTCAACTTTTCAATGAAATAACTTAGCAAAAGAATCAAAAAGTTTTTAGTGAAACTCTGCATGTCAGCTGCAGAAAGAGCCTTAATTTGGTAGGAACTGATTATATCATGCCTGTCTGAGAGTCTGTCTGTGCCACAGAAAGCACCAGGAATTCTGTTGGACTGATTCTCACAGAACTTCATTACTATGAAAAAACCCCCAAAGAACCAAACAGATGAATCCTAGTTACTAGCATTATGGAATGACTTTGAACAATAGTAATCAACTCCAGCTTTTTAATGTAGTTTCATGTTTTTAAAAGAATGTGACATATGGGAAATATTACTTAGATGATGTTGAGACAAGTGCTAGAATTTCTATGTAAAATGGTTAGAGGATGATTTCTTTCAACTTTCATTTTTTTAAAGAAGTGTTCATATTTCTTTTGCAATTTAAAGTTCTTACAGATTTCTTTTTTTTATTCTACACATGCAACCTGCAGAAAATATATGGAAAATGTACTCTCCATAAGTCTCCAATTGTGTGGAATGTCATACAAGTGAAGCTTGTGTTGTTCTTGACCATGTCGAAGTTTGAATGGGAGGAGGTCAAGCAGCAAGAGAGTTGAGTGCAGTTGTACTTTCCCCAGTCAGGAGAGTTAATGTGGGAATATCACTACCAGAGCATCTCACAGAACAGAGTGGGCACCAAGCAGTGTGAGGACCATATTCCACAGATAGTGTATATAATATGTTAGGAGCTCCAAGACGGAACACAGACTTATGAAGGGCAAAATTCAGCCTTGTCAGAAATGTGCTATAGGCTAGATGCACTAAAAAGGACACGAGTGGCTTCCAGAGCACAGAGCAAGGCCTAGCTCCTGTACAAGTGAGAATTTAACGCTTCTTGCTGATGATAAAAAGCTGAAAGGAATCTAGTCAGGTAGGTCACGTAGGTCAGCATGTGCAATATACAGTGCTATAACAAAAACACTGATGGTGGGGTAGTGGTCAGTGCAAGATGCCTCCCTGTAAACTATATTTAGATGCCTTTAGCCACTTGGGAATCCTATCGCTACCTTCAATGGAACTTTTATTTTTCATTCAAAGAACTGAGCAGGAACTATGCTCTGCCCTTACAGAATAGTCAAAAAGGCATCCCCCACTTTATATTGATTAAAGCTTTTGAATGAGTACTTGAGAGACTTTATTTCCTTTCTCTGGTGTTCATTCTTTGTGCTGGAGGGCAACCCTTATCTACTTGTCAGAAGACTCTGATGAGAAGCTGCACTGGACAGTAGCCTTCATTTCTCTTGCTGAAGGTGGGTCAGTATCCAGTAAAGAATACAGTTGAGCCTGCCTGTATTTGATGCCAAGGCATTCTGGGAGGAACGTACCCCTTTAAGCACTATTTTTATGTATTTTCCAAGGAATGAAGCTAGAACATGTACAGTTTCTGAAGAATGCTGTACTTAGACTAAATACCCTCTTGAACTTTCCATTGATGATCCTGGATCATCTACATCCAGGTTGAGAGCATTAGATTTTTCGTGTGCTAAAGAAAAAAATTAGGAGCATTTCTCTTTCTTTAGTTGCACGAAATGTCATCTATCACTGTGTTTTGTAACACGCCTCGTTTACCTGCTGTGTGCTCAGTGTACTCTTAGAGCAATTGCTTTCTTTATTTTTAACTTTTTAGTGGAAATAGAGGAAAATCTGTTTTCAGGATGCTGATTGTCTTTATGGGCATGTCAAAGAGCTACATGTACAGTTAGACTGCTCAGCACCAAAGGAACTTTTTAAGGTCTTTGAATGTGGCTTAGGGCTGCCCAGGTGCTTCTGTAACTGATAGGCGTGCAAGGCTTTAAGAATAACAATCCTGGATTTAATTCCTAAATTGTATCAAGATTCCACTGAAATTGTAAAGGGTCTGGTCCTAAAGAGACACTGAGGTTTCTCTTCCTTACACTGATTCTGGTGGGCAGTGCTCACTGCAGCAGCCACAAGAGCCTGTCCCTGTGGAACTGAACTGAAGTGCGCAGGGGCTGCTCCACGCAAGCCCAGAAGACGTAGTACCCCCAAGCACCTGATTCAAGCAAAGCTGATTGGAGGTACTTGTTATTTTGGCAATTTACTTGGTTTTAAGTTTGGGCAATCATAACTAAGAAAAGCTTTACAGCTGCTACAGATTATTTAGCTTTTACAAGTTTCAGGATCTTTCATTTGTTGAGTGACCAACAAACATACATGAACCTAATGAATTAAACTTCAGTTTAAGTAAAAAAAAAAAAAGGCAACCCGACAACTTAAGCTGAAAACCTGTAGTATTAGGATACTAGTGAATTACCTCTTGCACAGCCAGGTTTTTTTTCAGTGTAAGATCTATTGAACATGTCTGGATACATGGAAACAAAGGATCAGACCTGTAACTTGATGAGTATGTGAAAGAATAAGATAATAAATCTATGTAAAGAGATGCTGTTTCTGTATTTCTGGAAAACTTACACTTTTTAAAGATTTAATGTATTTAAGATTTTTCAACATAATCCCAACCTGTTGAACAGGTCTTTTCAAATTGTTAAAGATAACATCAAATTACCAAAAATTGAATGAAAAAAATTTCCCTAGAAGAGGTTCTTTGAATGGGGTATTTTCTTGGTATGACTTGACAACATTATGTAACTTATTCTCTCTTACAGCAGGGAGACACACACCCCCCCCCCAATAAAATAAAGAAATAATTGATAATAATGTATGCCTACAGATGAGGCATCTTTCATTTATGTTTCTTCATTTAACATTAAGATAACAGCTTTCAACTAGCTTGAGTCATCAAAGCTAAACAGTATTGGAGTGAAAGAAAATTTATATACCATTTGGAATAACTTGTCGTGAAGCCTCTGTTGCTCTTATCTGAACTGGTATTTTCCTTTCTGAACTCCCTCTTCAGTTTCCCTTCTAGGATGATTGAAAACGAATGTGGATTCTCTTAATTCCTGTATAATTGTACTCTAATTGCAGAAATCAGTAGAACATATTTATGAAGAACTGTAACTAACCTCTTTATACAGGCATCGCTCTGTAACTACTAAAATATTTTATAATAGGCTAACAACATAAAAATCTTCAATTGCTTTCTTCAGAAGAAAGACTAGCACAAATAATAAAGATTAAATTAGGCCATTTAAATGTAAAAGAGGTGTAACTCACATGATTTTTGGACCAAATGAAGAGGGGGGAAAAAAACAACCAGCCAACCAAAAAACACAAACCCAACCAAAAAACAAACAAACCAACTCCCAAAAAAACGAAACCAAAAAAACTCAAAACCAAAACCAAACAAAAAAAACCCCCACAACCCAATTCTAATTTGTATCTAATAGGTAGAGATATTATTGGAAGATCTTTAGAAGTCTGAAATGTCAGATAAGAGATTTCTTTGCACGTTTTATTAAAATTAGTGGCCATTAGCCCTGGACAATAAATCTCATTTTTGTTGAATAAAAGATATATGCACAAGCAGTATATATATACAAATAAGTATATATACTGAAAAGTGTTGTCTTGATAATTAATGTTGAGGGCAATGAGAATTTAAGGAGTGAGATTCTCTGTGCTGTGGTAGCCTCACGTTCTGAAGTAAGGACTCCTCAGGACACCATCTTTGGTTGTAGGGCTCAGCCTGGAATGCCTTCCCAGAGGGGCTCTGACTGACAGCTCTCTGCAGCCTAATTTACGCTGCACTGGGGAAAGCCATGGAGGAAGGAGGGGTGTGTGGTGCTTTACTAACACATCACAAGAGGAGGTTAAGTAATCCTGGGCTACATTTAACTTACTACTGAAGAATAAAAAGGATGAGTTTTCAGAGTTTAGGGGTCCTTTATCTCTATGTTTTGCCATTGAAATTCCTGGGGAAAAAAAAGCTTTAAGCGAGAGTAAAATCAATTATCAAGATAATATCAGTATTTTAGTCTTCATACATACATACATGTTATCTTGCTGCTTCAATAATTAAATCCTCTGAATTTCAGCTTTTATAATGCTGGAATTTGCAGAGTTTTATGTTTTCTGACCTGCATTATTCTTAGATCAAAGTTTCAGGTAATTTTTGTTATCTTCCTCTCTTAAAATAATTTTAAAGTTAATGAAACATAAATATCATAATAATGAAGCAGAATATCAGGGCAGCGGGACAAGGCCGTGCCTCCAAGGACTGCATCATAGCCTATAGTGTCTATGCCTCTTGCCTCTGTCGCCTGCAGCAAGATACTCAAAGCTCATGGAAAGAAATGCCAGAGTAAACGTGACTTTATAGGCTAATAGCTGGAAAACTGCATACCCATGATTTTGTGCTTTTTCTTTCTTTAATGCTTACAATAAGCATAATGCTGACATGAAAATAACAATGTACATACTGGAAACAGGCTGCTAGAGCATGCTCTTGTGAGATCATAACATTAACCTGTCTCCTGCATGGATATGGATGGCTGAGCTCAGGTATTCGTTAATGAAGACATCAATGAACGAACAAGACATGAGTTGCTTGACATCTGATCATTAATGCTCAGTACAAGAGAGCTTACACAGAAACTGCAGATGCATAGAGTAGATGTTCTGTCATGATACAGAAACTTACTCCTATAGCCATAGAGTCCATTTGGGGCAAGACCACAGCTTCTTTTGGTTTCCTTACTGCTTTGAGATTTTTAGTAAGTAATGAAATACACTTTTTTTTTTCTCAGTGTTCTGTTTCCTGTGGAAAAGGTTTGAAGTTTCGTGATGTGCACTGTTTTAATAGCCGCCAAATGAAAATAGAGGAAGGAAACTGCAGACACTTAAAAAAACCACGAACGTTCAAAATATGTAGAGCTGGAAGATGTCCTGCTTGGAAGGCTAGCAGATGGACAGAGGTATGTAAAATCTGCTGTAATTATATGTTCTATGAGAGTACAGAACAAGATCATATTCAGAACACCCTGCTTCAATTGAAGTAATTCTCAGGAAGCTTTTTTTTTTAATATGCACATCAAAATTAAATCTAGAAATTAGTAAGTAGTTCATTATAGATTTGTTTTTCTTTCTTTTAAAAGTGAAACCAAAATATTTGGTAATCTGAATTTGGGATTGACCATGTACTTAAGACTTTCCTCAACTTACCTTGCAAATTCAAAGTAACAATAAATTTTTAAAGTTTATTTCTTACCTTCAGTGATAAGTAGTATCACTGTAGTTGCTATCATAGTCTGAACACGTTTGTGGGAGGACAAGAAAAAGGGCTTGTGGGCAGAAGTACGGCTTTCCCCTGGTTTGTTCTTGTAAAAAATCTCTCGCCTTGTGAATTTGCATGTCTCTGAGTCTATGGCAATATTTTGCATTTCACTCTTTCCAAATACTGTTCCTCATGCTGATAGACATGTTACCCCACTCCACAATTTGGCCACGGTTGACAGAGCAAGTAGATACTTTATGATTAGACTTGAGTCTTAGGTAGGCTGTGGGACATAATCATGCCCTTGACTGTGGTAAAAGGGTGCTGTCTGTCTCAGCAAGCCTTAGTGTTGTAGTGAAATAAGTGGCTAGAAGGGAGGAAAAGAGGCATGTGGTAGGGAGGATCTGAACCTTTTTAAGCTCCTCAGGCTTCAAAACCTTTAGTGCTACCTGCAAAAGGAAGAGAATTATCCTCAAAATACTGTACCATTTGCAGGTTTTTTCTAACTTGAAATGCTGAGATTTTAAAACTTTATTTTAATACTTGCATTTTAAAACAACAGACAAGTCTGTCAGTCTCTAACGAAGGAATGATTGTAAACTCAGAACTGTTTGATCTTGCAGAAATGTGAACTCTTGTTCTGCATATGCTTACAGTGCTTATTCCTACTGTGACCTATGATAAGCAGAAAGATGAGTCTAGTAACTGGTATGCGTTTATTTTCCACATTTCTAATGACATTTTATTTTAATTGTAGTCTTACATTTTTCAACATAAATTTCTTCAGATGCAATGTAACATTAGTATGGAAGGAGCTGGAAGTATTTTAAATAATACCCTAAGAACTTGTAATAGCAACCGTACCATCTTCTGGGGACTGTCTCTTCATACTGACATAACTAATTTTTATCAATTTTAGTGTTCTGTATCCTGTGATGAAGGAATTCAGCAAAGGGACATCAGCTGTCAGATGAAGGGCCTGGGTGAAGTGAGTGAAGCGATGTGTAATCCTGATACTCGGCCCACTAGCAAGAGGCACTGCTGGCTGCCTGCCTGCCTGCACTACCAGTGGTTGGCAGATGAATGGGAAGATGTAAGTAAAGCTTTCAAGTTGTGTGAAGAAACTGAGTGATATCATAAGTTTTCTTTTTTCTTTTTTTTTCCTTTCTTTTCCACCCAAATATAGATACATTTCTAATAGTTGGTTATGTTGTGGAATAACAAATAACCATAGAAGTCAAAGGCTTTGTTTCACCCCTCATGCAGAATTTGCTTGTCTACTGTTGTGGACAGGAGCTCTGGTGGAGCTCTGAGCAGGTCCCTACTGGTAAAATTCTGAAATCTAACTAGGAAGTTCTTTACATAGTACATAAATTGTTTAATAAAATCTCATTATGAAATATATTATTTTTTAAAATATTTTTTTAAGAATATAAATACAAATGAAAAGTCAACTGGAAGTAAAAGCCTCAGAGATAAACGTTTGGGCAGCAGTTTCTTCAAGGTCTCTATGGAAGACTTAACAGAAAAAATAAGAAGTAAAATAAAGCACAATATTCTACTAAATATGCATTTTTGTATTTAAGAGAGTTTAAAGATAGCTTCAGGTGAGAGCTGTCATTTTTAAAGATTACTATTGTCGACATGCTAAAAATTGAAAATTTGTGTATCTATCTCTGCAAACATACAAACACATAGAGCAAGGGAGAGGGAAAAAAAAAACAACACAAAAAACAAACCAAAATGATGTGTAATACCTGAGATGGTGTACAGAAGACACTGTCTCTTATGGTAGCATTTAACAAGAAACCATTTTGTAAAGTTGTGGCATCTTTATAATCTGCACTGTTAAATTTCCTAGGGCAAACCCCCTGAAACTTTGGATGCAAAGACTCAAAAGTTTCAGGGACACAATGCTGTACAAGTGACAGCTTTTAATGTAGAAACCCGTTGTTGATGCTCTGCAAAACCTGAATTATATTCATGCAGTTTGGGCACACATATTCCTCTGTTAAGCTATACTGAGGGAAAGTTGACAATGTATGTTTCTTCCATGTGTTCTCTTCTAATATAAAGCTGTTAAAATCAGGAATTGGTGGAAGTGGCTCAGAATGGTCTTATAGCACAAATATACACTTTCAGAGAATGAGGAGGAATTTTCCTTTCCTGTTAAATATTACTATATTCCATCTGGGTATTTGGAGCTGTCTACTAGAAATGTATTATATTTTACTGCAGCTTCCATCCAGTTCATAACTTCTTCCACATGGATATTACTCTTTGCCTGAAATTCCTGTGTTCAGCTCCCTTCTTTCGCCAGATTCATATATAGCTCTGTACATCTAGTATTAATAGTAGTTCAAGTGTTTATCCATCTGTGTTCCCCTCCTGGTGCTGTATGTCATACAGTATTTTGCCCAGCTGTCTCAGCTCAGAGTGCTCGTGTGTCATTTCCTCACCTCACCAGTCGCAGTACAGCAGAAAATTCCCAGATCTAGCATTTCTCCAGCTTGCAGCTGGGAGGATGGCTGACAGCAGCAGCCAGCATTCTCCTACCAAATATGTATTTTCACACTAGAGAAGAATGTCTTCAAGACTAATGTAAAAGCATTAATTAAAAGGATGTTTCTGCCTGTCCCCATTACCGCATGACTGGGGTAATTCTTTATGTGCCTGATATTCTGAGCTACTCCATGCCATTAAAAGATCAGATGTTTCTGTAAGTTATACCATCCCAAGTCCACAGCAACAAAGTTACCAAGGGGATGGAGCCAGACTGCACAGTGTCACACGGTAGGAAGACAAAAGGCAACATGAGTAAGGTGAAGACAGAGAGGTTCATACTTGGTATTATGAAAACCTTTTTCTCCATGAGGACAATTTAGGCAGCTGAATGGACTCACACAGGGAATTTGTGCAGTCTCCATTTTCAGAGTTTCCAACGTTGATAAAGCTAGTGGCTTCCCTATTGTTTTACCTTACAGTCTGGGTGTTTTTTTGTACCTCAAGTTGCCTTTTTGAGCTAATAATAATAAAATTTGAGCAATAGCCTTGATCTGTGTGTTAGACCTTGAGGAGTCTTCTAATTGATTTTTGTTTCGTCCAAGTAAGTGTTACGTTAAGTTCAGGGCTGTGGTGAGTGATGTTCTTATTGCTGATTATTGCTTCTTTGGAGACTGGAGGATGTGTTTTTGAGACTGCCACCTTTACCACAGCAAGTCCAAACAGGTTGTTTAAGCATCAGTAGCAGGGAACATGCTGTTGACATGTATTATTTAGCCTGTGCTTCCACTTTTCTGGATTCTGGTAGCAGCAACTGTCTTATCCTGTCCTGGCAAAACACTGATGACATTCTGTCCAACACACCTGCCACAGTGGGAGGTCTGAGGACACTGAGGGCAAAAGCACAGGCTCACCAGATGCTGCTGCCCAAAGCTGCCACTGCTTTCATTAATAGGAAGGTTTGTTTTGTTTTATCGGTGTAATGTCACTTACGTGATGTTCCAGGGATTCTTTTCTTCTAGCTTCGTTTTCAAGACCAACTTATTTCTTTTACATTCCACTTAAANTGTCTTCTTCCTTTTCATAGATAAGAGCTTTTTCTCTCATCATCTTGATCTGACATTTTCATTTTGTCTTCAGTCTCAGCCATCAGTTATTGTACACTATTGGCTTTTTAGATGATTAAAGGTACCTGAACTTTGGAAACAAAGGATTTTGATTCAGCAAGTAATTCAGTCTGACACTGATAACAGGGGTCATAAAAGTTGTTGATGTCTGGGTTTTACTCACTTGTGGAAAGTGGCAAACAAATCTGGACTGTAAATGTCTAACTTGAGAAAAACAGTCAGTTTTTGTACTTCCTTTCAGTGCTCAGCATCATATAGAAGAAAGGAAATATACCGCAAGGTTAAGTGTGTGGATAGAAATAAGCTCCAAGTGGATGAAAGCTTCTGTGATCCTGACACAAAGCCCCCATCAACCAAAAACTGCAGGATAGCTCCCTCCAAACATGTTGTACTCACAGGAGAACTGTCACAGGTAAATTAATTCTACTGCTCACACATAACTTTACATTTAAGAATGTCATATTGCTATAAAACATATATAATGTGTTCAGAGCAAAAAAAACACATATAACTTCCTTTGAACATATAATTTCCTTTGATGGGTGTCTAAACTTTCTCAGGGTTGAACTTGTCAATCAGCTGTGGCTTATGGTAGTGCCTATTAACAGTCTTCAGGTAGCCCTCTGGGAGCTACGAACACAGGTGTCCCTACCACAGAATTCCTTTGCTGGTTCCCAGGAAACTCTCTTGCGAGCTGATCTCACTGAAGTAAAAAAGCATTTTCCTTGCCTTCAATGAAGTGGTGGATCAGTGCCTTGTTGAAATCGCATATCTGCACTACCTACATGTGTGTGTCTGAGTGTGTACTACAGCTGAGGGGTCTGGAACCTCTGTGAGCTCTGAGAAAAGGACAGCATGGCACTTCCCATCTCCTTGCATGCATAACTATTGGAGACCTTCACCTCTGCATGCTGATGTACCAGCCCTGAGGTGACACGCAGCAGATCACAGGCTTTTCCCAAAGTGAGGAACAGAGCTCACTTATCTGTAGTTGCAGTGCTGTCAAAAGGTTGTTTCACAGAAATAATGCCTGTGACTGGGGATTTTATTTTAGTGCTCAGCCAGCTGTGGGTTTGGTTACCAGCAGAGGATCACATACTGTGTTGGAATCCATTCTGTTAAAAATCGTCATCCTCATGGCCTTCAAACTGTAACATACCACAAATGCCCAGTGGAGCCATCCCCATACATTTATAAATGTAATATCAAAGGATGTTCACAAGCGGCCACCTGGAGAGTGGGCAAGTGGACCAAAGTGAGTATAAATGTGCAAGCTCATTTTTGATAGCTGCCTCAAACAACAGTGAATGCTAAGATGAATTTGTTGACATAATTATATTATTTCTTACCTTCTAAAATAACTGGTGGCTATCTATGTCTAGTGCTCAGTGTCTTGTGGAGTGGGGGTCAAGGAGAGAACTGTAGAATGTATGACTGAAAATGGCTTGTCCAGTGACTTGTGCCTGCCACATTTAAAACCACATGCCAGAAAGATCTGCCGTGAGGAAGAATGTAAGTGACAGCTTTCATTTTCAGCTGAAGTTAATGTTTTCCCAGGGAACTTGTATAAAAGCTATGAATATATTTGGAACAGAATTATGCAAAAGTTAGTCCTAAAACTAAGGTCTATTCATGAAATATTAATATGATTCTATGATTCATTTTGAAGGTGAAATTCTTACCACCTGCAAAGATATCCAGATTAAAAAAGGGATTAGAAAGGATGGTGATTACCTACTTAATGTCAAGGGAAAGATGATAAAGGTACTCTCAATATTTATGTGTTTTCATGAGCACATATTTATATGAAATAACACTTTTCTAATAAAGAATTTACTAAAGGGTTGTATTTTCCCTTCCAGATTTATTGCTCAGGCATGCACTTAGAGAATCCCAAAGAATATTTGACATTAGTAAAAGGTGAAGCAGATAACTTTTCTGAAGTATATGGATTCAGGTACAAAAGTGTTCTTGTAACTTTATGAAGTGCATTTATTCCTTCCAAAAGAAAAGAGTAAAATAACACTTACCCTGTGAGAACACATGAGTAGATTTTTTTTTTTCTCTATTTTCTGTTTTGAATATCCAGGCATATGAACACATATGTAGAAATGCAAATATTTCTAGGATGAAATTGTGTTAATTTTACTAAATTATTATAATTTTTTTTCTGTCTTGACTTTAGTAGAAATGGCTTCAATCCATGTCAGTGTTTCAACTGAGAAAAGATTAATAGCTGAGCTTCTTGTTTGGTAATTGTTGCTTAGTATTTTTATGTGTCATAGTGCAATGCAATTGTTTTTTACTATGATGTGTTACAGAAAAATGTCAAAAGGAAAACTAAATCTTTGCTATTCTTTAGGCTGCAGAATCCATATGAATGTCCTTTCAATGGAAGCAGAAGGCAAGACTGTGCCTGTCAAAATGATTATCTTGCAGCTGGCTTCACAGTTTTTAGCAAAATAAGATTTGATGTAGCTTCCATGCAAATTAAAAGTAAGCATTTTGACAATTTTAGCCAATGTGAGGTTTCTACTAAATTGCACATGGTCATGATCACTAAACTCCCATTTTAACCCTCCCCCATTTGTGCTCTTTTGGGCCAAACAAAACTTATTTCCTTTAGGAACTCAAAGAGAGGAGAAAACCAACCAAAAATCAAAACCAAGAAACCACCACTATTTCCTTATTAGTTTGGCCCAAGTGACATGAATCTTAAATTCATATTTTTACATGTGAACTATCTTCAGTTTTCTAAGGTTTTATTCCATTTACTTTTAGTTCCTGGCATATTTTTTCTTGGCAGTGTCTTCCTGTGCTGTAGTTAGTCTCTTCTCAGACCTTGTCAGATGTACTAAATGAACAGAGAATCTTGTGGTGCTTTCAAGCCCCTGCCTGAAAGTGGCCATCTGGCCCACAGCCAGCTCCCTTGGAGCTGAGTCCAAGTGCACACCCCCACCCTCCTCCTAGTCCCCTCCTATCTCAGAAAGAAAACTGGGCTTTTAGGTTGGACTGATGTTGGATTAGCCAAGCTGGACTATTTAAAATGTAGTTTCTAAAAAAATCATGCCAAAACCAAAATGCTAAAAACCCAAACCAAACCATGTGAATGCCTTCTTGTGCTGTTTTCATCAGAACTTCTACTGCAGCAGTTTCAGTGTTGAGTAATTTTCTGTTTTCTAGCCACGGATTTTCTTTTTGCTCAGACTATACTTGGGAGAGCAGTTCCATTTGCTACAGCTGGAGATTGCTACAGTGCTGCCAGATGTCCACAGGTATTTATGATTTCTTATAGCCTTGAAATGTGCGTGTAAGGGGGGGTGAGGGAAGGGAATCTCTATGGCTGCTTTACAGCTATAAGGTTCTAAATCTCCTATGCTGTCTGGTATGTGTACTACATTAATAAGTATTTTTCCTTATTCATTTCTCTCTTGTTCCACCAACTTCCCCCTGCTCACCACCCAAAAAATCCCATGCTTTCTCTCTAGGCTCTCTATATGTCTATCCAGCTTTCTATGCCTTTCATGTATTACTTTCCCTCCCTCTGGGCATCATATATTCTTTGTTTCCCCTAATCCCTTCTTAGGCTGTTTTCTTTGAGTGCCTTTCCTTTTCTATAATCCTGCAGAATTTTTCTTATCTTTTCTCTGTTTCTCTCCTGATACTTCCTATCTTTGAAGGCTACCAGAGGAGATCAATCATGTTTAGCAGTATAATTTAAAATTTATTCACCTGCTGGTGTGCCTCCATTAGTGTTTTAGTTTGGATTGGATGGTGCTTTTTTAGTTAATCTCTGTATTGTCCTACTTCACTGTTTGTTGATTTGCATAACAGAGCAGACTTGAAGGCATAGATGAAATACGCCTTCTGGATGAAACTAAATCAAACAGTGACTTCCAGAAGAAGGATCTTTGGGTTCTTTGACCATGGGTTGGTCTTTAAGACACCAGGCCTGCTGGCAACAGATGGCGTAAACTTGTCACAGGGGGGGAAAAGGATCCTAGGACAAGAATTAGCAGGGATCATTGAAAGAGCTTTAAGCTATATTTGAAGGGGGCTGGGGATGAAACTGGACTTGCTAGAGACGAGCCTGGGAGTGGCCTGCTGGTGCTTCTGGGATGGTGTCCTGGTAAGGTCTGTGGCAGCAAAAACAGTTGGGGGACTTCAACTTCCCAGATGTCTGCTGGAAATACAATAGAGCAGAGAGAACAGTCCTGGAGGTTCCTGGAGCCTGTAGAAGATAACTTCCTGGCACAGCTGGTGAGCAACCCAACAAGGGAAGGTGCCCTCCTGGACATGCAGCTTGTGAATAGAGCAGGATTTATGGGGAAGTAATGGTTGGAGATCATCTTGAAATGACAGAGTATTCAATTCTTGGGGATGTGATGAGAACAGTCAGTAAAACTGCCACCTTGGACTTCCAGAGGGCAGACTTTGATCTGTTCAGGAGACTGATTGACAAAGTCCTTTGGAGGCAGTCCTGAAGGGTAAAGGAGTCCAGGAATGCTGGACATTCTTCAAGAGGAAGTCTTAAAGGCACAAGAGCAGCTGTCCCAGTGCGCTGAAAGATGAGCCGGCAGGGAAGAGTCTGGCCTGGCTGAATAGAGAGCTTTGGATGGAACTCAGGAACAAAAGGAGAGTTTATTGTCTTGGANATCCTGAGTGCCATTATGCACCATATCCAGGACAACCAGATGATCAGGCTTAGTCGGCATGGGTTCATGAAAGGCAGGTCCTGCTGGACCAACCTGATCTCCTTCTATGACAAGATGAGCTGCCTAGTGGATGAGGGAAGGCTGTGGATGTTGTCTACCTAGACTTCCATAAAGCTTTTGGCGCTCTTCCCCATGGACTGCTCATGAAAAAATTGGTTGGCATGGGCATACACTCTGCTGGGTGAAACGCTGGCTGGCCAGGCCCAGAGTGATGGTGAATGGAGATAAATCCAGCTGGTGGCTGGTCACAAGTGGTGTTCCTCAGGGCTTAGTGTTGGGACCACTTGTGTTTAACATTTTTATCAATGATCTTGATGAGGAGATAGAATGTACCCTCAGTAAGTCTGCAGATGACACCAAGTTGGGTGGGGGTGCTGATCTGCTTGAGGGTAGGGAGGCTCTGCAGAGGGACTTGGACAAACTGGATCAGTTGGGCTGAGATCAACCGTATGAGCTTTAGCAAGGCCAAGTGTTGGGTCCTGTACTTAAGCTAATTTTACCCTATTAGCCACCTTAGGATGAGGTCATATGTCCTCTGGAAGTGTATATTTCTTTTCACTGATTATGAAAGGAGTTAAGATTGATAAGCTCAGGCTTGCATGGAAATGAATCCCTGTTGTCCATCTCTCCTGGGCTCTTAAGACAGGCTATGTGGATTTAGGTCTAAATGAAGTGGCTATGTTAGGCAAACTTAATCCCTGACAAGAAAACAGTTGGAGTTCATTAGAGTGTGGCATACCTTCAACCTGCAAACTCTTTGAGCTTAGTACAATACAAATCTCTTTGCAATCCTTTGCTTCTGTTGGAAAGTCATTCTGCTTGCGTGGTTTTGCACTGATGCTTTTGCACTATAAAATCTTCACTGAAATTAACACTTTCAAAGCAGTAAAAAGGCCTGCATTCCTCTTCTCTGTCCTTCAAAGCTCTTCCTGGCCTTGAGTATGCTGCATGACATGTCAGACAGCTGTTAAGCTGTTGTTTTAATTGTACATAGCACTGCTCATTTATATTTGCAAAGTTATTTTGGGCCTGTTAATTGTGGAAAGCATTCTACGGTATTTGCATGAATTTCCACCAGATGCTTTATTCATGAAGCTTTTATTCATTTATTCATGCTTTATTCATCTTCCATTTTTGGGGAACTTGAAGAGCAACCTACCCTATCCATATTATCCTATGTTCGCTTATCCTGAATATAAGAGCACTATAAAAGCAGCAACTTTACATAGAAGTGCTCTCAAAACAAATCTGCCACACCAAGCAATAAAAGACTTTATATGAATTTTTAAGATTTTATATTAAAAGACAATAAATTTTTATAAAGGAACTTCAGTGAATCACAGGAACAAAAGCTGAATGCTGTATTTTTATACTTGCACACATGCATATAACCACACAAATATTCATACAGCAACAAAATACAGTAGCTACCATACGTAATAGAAATGTTATATTTGCTACAGTTCTTATCTGAGGATTTAAGCAATTTTAACCAGGTCTGAATATAGAAATTTGTGTCTTCAGTGAATTGTATAAAAGTGTGCAGGAGTTTTCTGATGTAGTCCTGCCTATACTGACCATCAGGCTCTTTGTGGAGGCAGTGTCTCTTTCCACCATACTGCATTTCTGTGTGAATGCAATTTAATAATTTTCTGTGCCCCAGTTTTTTTACAGAGGCAGGGCAGCTTGTTACTTTCAATAGATTTCTTATTCTTATATGAACTGATTCTGTTCTAAAACTAGTTTTCAGAGTATGTATTTGAGTAGACAAGAATTTTAGACTCGGTAAACTGTTTTGAATAGTTTGTATTGCAAAGCATGCCATTCAGCAATAAATTCAGTTATTTGAGCCTCCTTTTATGATCATGTACAATTACATTATTTGTTATAATGAAAAAGAAACAGAAAATTATAAGATGATAATGCTTGGATGGTGTGTTTGCAAAAGTTTGAGAATTAGATGGCTAGGAAGTGATTGGTCCATAATTTCCAGATAGCAGTAGGTCCTGGTCATGTCATTTCCAAAACGTTCAGTCACTAAAAAGAGAAGATAAACCCCAGTTATTCAAACAAACCGTCTTCATTTTTGTGTGTTGCAAGTGCATGCTTTTTATAAATTAAAATTTAATATATAGAAATGAGGCTAAAATAATTTGAATTGTCTGATGTTCATTCTGTATTCAGACTCTGCAGCCACATTCTACAGGTCAGCTGATGCACAGGTGCTACTTTACTGCAGAATAACTTGTTTGTGTGTTTTATGTCACAAGTGTCCAAAAAAAGGATATAATTCACCCATAAAAAGGGTGTAACTAACCCAGATTAAGTATACACCTTTGTGTACTTAATGTCTAGCTATATCCTAAGTGATATGTGCTGGTATGCCAATGTGAAGTGTAGTATTTTGAGTGCTGTTTCTCAGCTCTGAATTTTACCTTTTTCTTTTTTTTTCTTTTTTTTTTTTCCCCCCTCCTCCTTCTTCTTCTTAGGGACAGTTCAGCGTAAATTTGGCTGGTACAGGTCTGAGGTTATCCAGTACAGTTCGGTGGATTGCTCAGGGCAACTATGCAACTGCTGACATACATAAATCCCATGTAAGCCAATGTTGTTTTCCTTTACCTGCTTTTTTAGCTTGGAGTATTATGCCTCCAAAGGTAAAAGTAATGACACTCTAGTGAAGGCTCATTGTGATTCAAAAATAATGCTCAAAGTCTCTGAGCCACCTAAGTCTTCTAGATGTAATACGAAAACTTTGTTTAATCACACTGCCCAGAATCTAATCCAGATCAACATTGCCTTACCTACTTAGTAATTTTAAGAGTCTATTGTTATATTGTGCTTTATTAAAAGTTTTGAAGATAGTTAATATTACTTTTTTAAAAAATAAACACAACACCCCCAGAAAACACAATTTATTAAAGATACCCTGCTACAGAGGATCCTTACAGGTTGCTTACCTCAAATTTGATTCATGTTGGAAAGCAAAAGACCAGTTGAACACACAGAGTAAGCATGTACAGTTTAAGACAACATTGGATAGTCAGCTGGGAAAGAAGGTATAGAGTGATACTGATAAAGGAGCTCCGTACCTGTTTTGCTAATTTGATACTGTCTCTTGATTTAGCATTTGTAGGTATGATTTGTCAGAGGTCTGTTGTATGCAAACCTCAAGGAGATTTTTGTACAACTGTGATTTCAATTCTTTTTTTTGTTTGACTGCTCTCTTTGACTAATTCCTAGGATGGTACTAAAATATATGGAAGATGTGGAGGATTTTGTGGAAAATGTATTCCTAACACAGTTATTGGTCTCCAACTTCAAATACAGTGAGAGCTCTGATGTGGTAAGAGCTTCAAAACAGGAACATCTGCCATTTAGGTGCAAATTGTAGGTGCTGTGTACATGTTTTAATTCTTTCATATCTGTAACACTCATTACTGTAATGCTCACTACTAAGAATTCCTGTTTTCTTCAGTGTTTGTTCAGGGATGTATTATCTGTGGGCTACCAAGTGCATAGATCACAGTCATAAACCTTTCAGGTTTTAATGGAGAAGCATTCATCCAATGTACAGTATATATTAGCAAGTAAATTGCACTCAGGTTACTACCATGGGTAACACTCTGAATTGTACCCTAACTGTAATACTTTACCTGCAACTAATCACTACAATTCTTTATGCAGCATTTGGTAAAATTTCTACTCTACTGGTTTTCTTGATCAACTGTATTAAAATATAGAAAGCAGAAAGTTATTTCCATATAGAGAAGACAGGTAATAATTTCAAATACTTCCAGTTCTGTGAAACCTTTTAGGAACTATCTGTCAACAACTGACAGTAGAACAGTATATAACCAACATACTTGAGGTGGTTTCTATAGATCTGTGTAGTTCTCTGTCAGTAAAAGCATTTTTTCCCCATCCCTTTCATTATATTCTTTGTGGTGCTCAAATACTAGCAGCAATCCTGAGAAGTGTGTTTTAAGCTCTGTAGTCTCTATAGCACATGATTAAACATCTAGGGTTAGTTTTGTTGTGGTTACAGGAAAAGAAAATAAGGAAAAAAATCCAGTCTTAAATCCCTGTCTCTCATCCAAGTATACTGTAAAAGCAGTATATTCTGCTTATTGTGGCATCTTGTATGTGTTTGTATGAAGATGTATTTGCTTAAACACTTTCCATATACACCTTACTTATTTACACTGGCCAATGGCATATTGGCAAAGTCTGTAGAGTATGTCCCTCTGATATTCCAATTCAAAACAAGTTTCAACAACCCTAGTGAAAACCCTGGACAGAGGCAGCATCAAGCCCCACAGTGTTTTTAGTGTCCATCTTTGACTTTCCATTGATTTTTCAGTGTTGTAAATACAGTTCTAACACCTGCTAGTTAAAATTATTTCTTCCAGAAAATCAAGTGTATGAAAGTTACAAGGTTTAAAAAAATTATTTAGCTCTTTAACTTATTTTGTATTACATTAAGGTGCAGAACTGTAGAAATGTATGCATATAGAGATAATGCATTTCAGGGCCAACTCTCAGGTATTCAGAATAAAATTTTCTTTATGCATAACAACATACATCATATAGCAGATAACTATACATGCTTTTTACTGTCTATATGCATTCTGTAAACCAAATATTTGTTTTGCATGTCAGTATAATTGGTAGATCGTGGCAGCTATAGCATATTTTTACCCACAAAGAGTTAGACATGAATTAGCAGTATATATTAATTAGAAACAATACTGTACCACAAAAGTGTAAGCAGCTACTTTTTAGATAACACATGTAGGTAATTATTTTGTGATCTCTGCATCAGAAATGTATTTTTTGCACTATGTGCCTTATATTAGTTGTAAACATTAATAAGAATATAAAACATTATTTTCCTAGAAATGTTTACATTTATAATTATAATCTTGTAATTTATAAAATATTTATATAATAAATATGCTTGTGTGAACGGTACCAGAGTACTTTTGCTTTTTTTTTTTAGTATTGAATGCTTAGTACAAAATGTTGCAAAAGCATTTCCACTTGTTTACACTAGGATAACTACATTCTTAATACTTCTTCACAGTAATATACCATGATTTATACTGGAATAACTGCCACATGAGCAGGTTATACTTACAGGAATATTTTTCATGGAAGCAAATCCTTACTTCAGAAGTACAAACTCCATGTCTGTGTGCTCTTTCCAGTTGTCTCCTCATGTTAGAATCATAGGATGGTAGGTGTGCCCAGGTGGCCAAGGAGGCCAGTGGCATCCTGGCACTGTGTTAGAAATAATGTGACCATCAGGAGAAGGGAAGGGATCATGCCCCTGTACTCAGCACTGGTGAGGCCACACCTTGAGTACTGTGTTCAGTTATGGTTCCCTCACCACCAGAAAGACATTGAGTTGCTGGAGCAAGTTCAGAGCAGGGCAACCAAGCTGGTGAAGGGTCTGGAGAACAAGGCCTGTGAGAAGAGGCTGAGGGAATTAGGACTGTTTAGTTTGGAGAAGTAGAGGCTGAGGAGAGACCTTATTGCCCTCTACAGGTACCTGGAAGGACATTGTAGTGAGGTGGGTGCAGCCTCTTTTCTCAAGTAAATAATGACAAGACCAGAGGAAATGGCCTGAAGTCTTACCAGGGAAGGTCTAGATTAGATATTAAGAAGAATTTCTTCACTGAAAGAGTAGTCAGGTGCTGGAACAGGCTGTCCAAGGAGATGGTGGAGTCACCATCCCTGGAGATATTCAAGCAATATGTAGATCAGTACATGTTCTAGTGGGATGGTGAGGGGTTTTTTTGTGTTTGGTTTGTTTGTTTAGTGATGGGTTTTTTTTAGTGGTCGTGATTTTTTGGGGGGTGGAGGGCATTGTATTTTTTTTTTGTCTCTTTTGGTTTTGGTGGGGTTTTTTCTTTATGTTTTGTTTTGGCTTTTTGTTTTGTTGCTGTTATTGACAGTTGAATGCAGTGGTCTTAGACATCTTTTCCAACTATGACAATTCTGTGACTGTTGAGAAAAAGGCTTTAAATAATCACCCCAGTTTAACTTATTAACTTTTCATCCTGAGGGCAATTTAATGAAAATATGAGGCCTGAAGAATTTGGAGACTTGATGATGCTGATGTGTCAGAAAGTCCATGCTGTAAAATGAGAATCAAGGGTCGTTCTTACCTCCTTTAACTGACACTGATGTGGATTTCCATTGCACTGGGCAGCCAGGATGCCTCCCAGAGTAGCAGGGTGCTCCATGAGAGTGCTGCGAGCTCCACCTTGTGGGTCTGTGGGTGTCAAGCTGCCCACGGCCAGTAACAATCACGCAGCTCTCCAGCTTTGGTGGATCCTTACAAAATGAGATGCTGAACTGTCCTGTCGCTATTGCATATAGAAAGAATAATAATAAAGGCATGTAATAGTTAAAGGCGATTGTAACAGTACTTTGTTAGCTGCCTTCTAGGACATTTTCAATCCCATCAATGACAGCATCAAATATTAGGTGACAAAAAAACACTTAACTTGCTTGTGTGTACGCACACCATGCACATTTAGTGCTTATATGAATGTAGAATGACAAAGATGAACTAGATGTAAAAGACCTGGTTGCTCAAATTTGTCTAAGAAGATGTCACTATGTGTGCTATGAAATGGTGTACTGCCATGTGGCAGTAGCTGTGACATCTCTGGACGAAGACTCCATCTAAGTCCCTTCTACATGTATTTCCTCAAAGGTTTTATCTTGCAGATAGTAGAGGAGCTGGAAACCCTGGCTCAGGGTCCACTAACATCTCTCCATCCTACTTAATTCATCCTGACGTGGTCTGTTGCACCACTCTCCCTTTAGAGAAGAGTAGGATACATCCAGGCATTTGATCTGGGACATGTAAGTGTGTTCTACAATCAGCAAAACCCACAGTCATGGGCAGAGTTGTGAGTGTGTGATTTCGGTGTATCTATGTGTCTATGCAGGTTTATGACAGATGGTTGTGTATTTTTCTTATCTAACTGAAAGGCTGTAATAGTCAAGACATACTTGAAAACATGAGGGAAAGCTTTGGGGTGTTTCTTCCACCTGGAATATGTTTAGCATAACTTTTTAGCTTCGCTGATTATTTGAAATAAAAGTTACATGTGACAAGGAGGGGATCTATATCTTTGCAGTTTTATTGTAGCAACACATGAGATACCCGAGAAAATCAGAATCTGAATAAAATATTACTATGTGGCAAATGCTTTCTATATCTTGCAGGGCTTTAAGTAAGGTTAATGAGGAGTGTGAGGGGTTGGGCTTTGTTGTTTCCATAAAAACAAATAGATTCCTGAAAATTGATGTGCTGTGCCATCAAAATGGAACTTGAATTACAAGTGGAACAGAAATGTGCTGTAATATTTTGAAACTTAACTTAGAAAATAGAGAACAGGAAAAGAATGTACAGAATAGTTCTGAAGCAAGATAATTGTAGATTTAAATGGGAAATTAGTATTAGAATGCATTATATATAAATATTGCAGTTGAGCTTTCATAGTAATCCACATTGGCTTTATTTAAAGGTTATAACAATTTCCATCTGTACTCCCAAAAAGCCCACCAGAACCTTTTCAAAATATTAATTTTCATGATACAATACACTTACGTATTTCTAGGGTTTTTTTTGTTTTGTTTTGTTTTGTTTTTTGTAGAACGTCTTTGATTGGAAGAGACCTTCAAAATCATCTAGTTCAACCTTCAACCCAACACTGCAAGCTCACCACTAAACCATGTCCCTGAGCACCAGGTCCACATGCCTTTTAAATGCCTCCAGGGATGGTGACTTCACCGCTGCCCTGGGCAGACTATTCCAATGTTTGATAACCCTTTTGGTGAAGAAATATTTCCTAATATCCAACCTAAACATCCTCCGGTGCAGCTTGCATCCATTCCCTCTGGTCCTGTTACACATCACCAGGGAAAAGAGGTTGTCCCCCTCCTTGCTTCAATCTCCTTTCAGGCAATTGCAGAGAGTGATAAGGTCTCCCCTCATCCTCCTCCTCTCCAGTCTAAACAACCCCAGCTCTCTCAGCTGCTCTTCACAGGACTTGTGCTCTATGCCCTTTGCGAGCCTTGTTGCCCTTTTCTGAGCACCCTCCAGCACTTCTATGTTCTTCTTATAGTGAGGGGCCCAGGAATAAAAGCAATATTCAAAGTGTGGCCTCACCACTGCTGTGCACAGGGACATGATCATCTCCCTATTCGTGCTGGCCACAGTGTTTCTAATACCACTGGCCTCCTTGGCCACCTGTGCACACTGCTGACTCATAGTCAATCGACTATAGATCAATACTCCCAGGTCCTTTTTGTTTTGTAGATGGGTACTTGAGCCATAAAATGCTGACAGCTGCACTTAAAAGCCTTTATACTTACTCATGTACTGAAAAACTACACATTGTCTTACTATCTTAATACAGCTGAAAGTAGGACTGGAGGTCAGCATGGCAGAACTGATATATTTCTCCAGGCTAGAGAATGGCAACCCTGGGGAGGCCTTTGTATCCTCATTGTCTCTCTTGTAAGGCCTGATTTGCTCTCCTGTAGCACTTCTGGTTTTTCAATATTGTTTCACTACATCTATGCATTAAAATAAACTTTGAGGGCAGTCTCTCTCTTTCAGATGTGCTTTGGAAATAGGCTGAACAGATCATGGAAAAAGTAAAGTATTGCTTTTAAAGTGTATTCCTGCTTCACAGTAGTCTTTCTTTCAGACAGAGCAGGATCTGTGATGATAGCAGGGGAACATTACCTGTGTTCTAGTCACACAGAAGAACAAGCCATCTGACTTGGAGTTGAATCTGACATTTAATCTTCTCGTCCACAGAAGGTGGTTTTCTTTTTTTACAATTAAGTTTATTTTGCAATGCCATAGCTTGAGAGGCTTTTCTGGTCTTTGTTTATCCTGGCTTTAGAGAAGCAATCTGTGCTCTGTTTCTTATAAATTTCTCCTTGTGCTCAGTTATGACAGATACTCCTTTGAATCAACTGTATAAAAATACTATAGCAGCAGAACAGAGGAAAGATCTAACTGTATTTATGTCTATATTCTGCCTTTAAACATGAACAGCTGTGCATACATTCATCTCTCTCATGTCTGACTCTTTGCTGCTGTCCAGAACCTTTTCCTTTTTAATAAACAAATGTTTCTTCTTTAATTGGTGTGGTTTATCTCTGTTCCTGTAACAGAATTTTCATGTCTGCATATGTTTTTCAAATCTTATTTGTACAATTAAACAAAGCATACAGTGGGGACAAGCCGTGCTGTAAATGGGAGAGAGCTACTCTCTCTTCAGGTAGCTGAAACAAACCAAGCTATTTCTGTCTTGCACACCATTACTATTTTGTTTTGGAAAGGAAAACCCCACATTTATGAATACTGAAAGACTCTTTTTGAAATCACTGTTTGGACTTAGTTTTACAGTGTGATTTACAGAAGCAAGGAACATTCAAGGAGAGCTCGTGAGTTATCTGTATGCAAAAGGCTGGAGTGATTTGTAGCAGCAGCATATATTTACGCCTTGTGGGATGAAATCCTTTTTTGTACTTTAGTTGTCTCTAGACATCATTTATTGATGATATTCACAGTCAGTTCATCATTATTCATGAATTTTTTTGATGTTCCTCTGGAAACTGCAATAGTTAAAAATGTGATTGCACAGAACACAAACTGAAATTCATACATGTAAAATCTGAAGGCAGAAAGTTTCTTTTTAATGCTTTGTATTTAAAATGTCTTAATGAAAAGGCTTCTTGTAAAAAGTTTTATTTAACACTTTAGTAAAGAAAACAGCAGCTCTGCTAGTATTTGTGTTCCTGGAAGGTCTGCAGCTCAAGACAGGACTAAGAAAGCTGCCACAAGCAGCCCCTTTCATCAAGTTTCACAAGGTATTTAACTAAGAATTAATTTGCCCTTCAATTATTGTTTTCTGTCTTAGATTTGATTACTACTCCTGCCAGAGAAGTAACATTGTCTCCAGTTCCTTACCTAAATTCCTGCTCGTATCTTCTGAGAAAGGAGGGAAATGAAGAATAACTTCATAGTTGTTATGTCTAAGGGAAAACACCCAACCTGTATGCTAACATCAAAGCAGTGCTAGAAAGTGCACAGAAAAAAA
>VWZY01006127.1:0-37585 GCA_013399075.1 Chloroceryle aenea | reverse complement strand
AAAAAAAAAAAAAAGTTTAGCTTCTAAAGGCCTCCTTTTGCTTCCTGCAAGTATTAGAGATTCATTGCTACTCTTTCTTATGTGACCAGATATATTCTTCCCATTACGCTGCCAAATATTTGCTCAGACACGTTATTTTGAGACAAATCTAAGGAGAATATAGATAGTCAGACACAAGAGGGAGATTTTCTTTCAATTTGCAGTACACCTTCCTGCAATGTGTTTGCCTGGCCAGCTGTCGACAGCATTGCTTCATATGAAATTTGACATTCAGAACATTTTCAAAGCAGAGAAGGAAGTGAGCTCTAGAGCACTGTTTCCAGCAGTAACTTACACCCCAGTTTAAGCAGAGGAACAGGGATGGCTTTGTCTCTAAAACTGAAGCAAGCTTTTGGCTACCTGAAATTCTTAAATAGCCCATAATCAGTCAAACAACCAACCAAAAAAAAAACCAAACAACCAAACACCTTTGTTATCAGTGTTGTGTTGTTACTGCTCTAAGTGGCATAACACACACTCAACTAACCATGTATTTAAATATTTCTACCCACCATCCACATACACACTTCTCATCATACCTGTGGTGTTTTCTGTGTCAGAAGGCAGAAGTTGGCAGAAGAGTAAAAAGCAAAGTTTTTTGCCTTTTTTTTTGTAATGGGATACATTACATGTTCTGTGAATTGGTGTGACCACTGTTCAATACAACAAAAGGCTTCTGGCTCTGATCCCACAAGTTGCCATACCAGGGTATATTTCTAGCCCTTCACTGGATTCCAGTAATGTGCATGTAATTCTGCGCTGGTGCATGGATCTAGTGTGGGGATCTGGTTCCCCATGTTCGAAACGTCAGGCTGTGGGTTTATCTAGGTTGTATACTGTGCTGCTAATTCACATTGCCTTTACCATGTGAAACAAAACTGAACAATATAATTAGCACCATGCTACATATGAGCTAAAAAGATCAGAATAGTAGATATGAGGTATGCAGGAGACAGAATGTCATCTCTAGATAGCTGTTTCTAGGAGATGTGAGTCTCAAAACTAAGTGTTCTTCCTAAAAAGAGAGTGCTCCTAATTGCTGTTTTATAGACCATGTTAAAGAATCTCCCTTGCATACATAAACCCCCTGCTTATTCAGCTGTGAAGTGATATAGTTTTCCATACTCACTTGGTTGACCCAGTCCTTGCTCCAGTGTCTTGGTCCTTTGTCATAAGAAAAGGGCTCCTCCATTAGCCATGAAGGAAGGAGCTGCTTCCATCCAGCATGGACTTTGGTGGTCAGTGTAGAGCTCATACCTTAGCATTACCTCAAGGCAATAATGGTAGCTGGTTCCCTGGAACTACCTTCTGTCAATCTCATAACTAAGCCCTATTTCTTTCTTCAGGTGCCATTAAAGGATCCTGGACATCCTGTGTGCAGCTGTAGCTTGCATGACATGGCAGGGCACCTCTGAGACTCAGCACTGGGGTATCTGCTGTGTTCTGCTCAGGACAAATCTCCTGTTCTGCTGAAGTTCAGGAGCAACCTGTGTTTCAGCCTATTGGAAATACTAGGACAAAGCAAATATGTAAGATGTCTACTTCAAATCTCCAATTGTCTCATCTAGGGTTCTTGACTGGTTTTAGTGTTTATTACCTGTAACAAAATTCACAAGTTCATTACAGTAATAATAAGAGTCACCAGCTGAGTGGTGGTCTATTTTATAATGTCCTGTACAACCAGAGGCCTCAAGGCAGGAGGGCTGTAACACGCTGAACAATGAAAGCAATGAAGTGACATACGCTGTTAAAAACTGGGAAATAATCTCTTAGGTGATTTCTATCCATCTCCTGGCATACCTGGAGTCAAACGTGCTTCTCAACAAGACCGTGTGACTCTCAATCCAGACAAAGAAGTATTAAACAGGTCTTGCCAGGCATCAAAGAAAATCGTGCCTTTGTGGCTACGTACACTCTACTAAGTAATAGCACAACACAGTTCACATCCATACATCTACAGTTATAAATCCCTGCTCTGAGGAAGGGAACTCTGCTTGCTGCAGGGACCCTCTGGCATGTGCTGCTCTGAAAGATGCCCACACACTGTCTGGAGATCAGTGCAGGCCAAAACAGCACCAAGAAACATGGTGACAATTTAATGCCATAGTCAGCGAGACAGAGGTCATCCCATGCCCCAGCCCTGTTTAATTTACTGGCCCTGGAGCAACCCTGAGCCTGAGAGCAAAGAGACCCTCTTCAACCTCCTTGCACATAGCTTACACTCCTCAGCTCTACTTCAGAGCATGATTCCTATTGACGTTTGCTGCAAAAAACTTTAACACCCCCAGGCAGAGGAGATGCAGGGGTGAACCACTTGCTAATGTATTCCCATGCATGGAGCTGTCGTGCTGGGTCACTATCACTCTTCCCTCTCCTCATTAACAGCAATGTTAAACTGGATCGTTAATTTTCCCTGGGTGCATTTTGAGGGAGGGGGGATGATCACTTGAGGAAAACATCTTGAATTTTTAAGGAGTTGCAAAAGAATCTGTGACTCTGGCAGACTGCGAGGGAGAGGAAATCTGTGGTTTTGAATAATATAAAGTGGCGCCAGCTCCTCTACATTTATTCCAGGGGAAAATTTTATTAACAGTTGGGAAATACAATCTGACTCCAGATTTCTCTATCACAGACCTCTCAGATACGACATCCTCGTCTCAGAGAGCAGCATCAGGAAGACTGGCTGTGAGGCACCCATGGGCAGAGCCGGCACAGAAGGATTGTTGTACTGAGCCAATGCAGGCTTGACACATCTCTTAGAAATCCACAGTGTGGTGTGTTTGTTCACTACAAATCCGTTTTGCTGTGCCAGGTCCTGTACAGTGGCTCTAGAGAGAACATGGTCTGTATTTTGGTGAACATGGGCAGCGAGGGAGGAGTGCTACAACAGCTCTGCGAACAGGAGTCTGGAGCAGCACACTTACCCAGATGGCCCCTTGCCTCTATGCAGCTCTCTGACTGACTTGCACTGCTCAGAGTAGAAACCCAGAACAGTAGTTCACAAGTCAGGACTGGGGAACATCTGGTTCCCATTTACCCAGAAAAGTTTGCATCAGACAGTCCAACTGCTTGGACTGATGAGGAGAGAGTGTATTTCTCAAGCATCTTCAGACTAGGCACAGTTTTTGAACATGAAGCAATAAATTAGGGCTTAAGGAAACCATTTGAAATCAGATGGCTGAAACAGAGACATTCTCTGAGAAGACATAACTGTTTATGTTAGCAATCTGATTTCTCTTCCCCCTTTGTTGTGACAACTTTTCTAAGAATGTGCATACAGCCTTTGAGAGAAATATTTAGCCAGCAAACAGGAAAGTTTGCTCAGCAGCACAGTAAAACTGCAGCTGCTCTAAAATGCTCATTTTATAGTATCATGTGCACTGACACCAGTGTAATATTTAGCACAATCACTTCCTAGCTGCTTTCTTCAGCACACAGTGAACCCACAAGCTGAAATTAGGAGCATGTCAGATGTTACCCTAATGTCCCACAAGATGGTGACAAAATAATTCTGATTACACAATGCTTTGATTTGTGGCACATACAGACTTAGCGACTCCAAATATTTTCTTACCATCAGTTGCATTAAAATCTTCTTATGTAACATACTTTAGGCATATTTTAATGGCTTATTCATTTGGCAGAGGTTCATTCTTTCAAGTATTTTGTTGATTATATTTTAAATTAACTTCAGGACTACATAGCAAGTTTCAGTCCTCCCACATTAGGAGTCAAAAGTTCCCTAGATGATGGAGAAGGAAAACCACTTTTATTTCCTCTGATCCGTCCCTTCCATATCTGCTTCCCCTTCCACCCTTCCTCCATCCTCTGCCCCTCCCTCCTTCAGTCCCTCCCTCTGTATTTTTTTGTGTGAGGTCTAATGGTCCATAAATTCTTTCCTTTAGGAATTAAGCATGACAAAAATGGCTTGGTAAATGAGGGATAAGAAAGATGGCCACAGTAGAGCCTGTACATGGTCTTCAGAGGCAAGGCTGGGAACAAACATGGTGGGGAAGAACTGATGCTCCAGAAGCACAGAATGGCTGGAAATCACCTCCCCTACTCTTGTCCCCACGATAATTTATTGGACTTTCTTTTTTTAAAACTATGAAGAGTTTTGGCCATGTGCTTTTTTCGGCAACCAAGTTGAGAAACTTAGAAGGTTGAACTGCAGGACTCGCTTCTTGAAAATTGTGCCCTAAGACTGGGCACAGGAGATGGAGCAGACACCCCATTTTACAAGCTGCTTGTCTTTTGGGTGTAAGTGGATTGTGCAATATTAGAAACAGTTCCTTCCCTGTGTCTTACTGTTTTAGAAACTATAAAGGAGGCAAAGCTTTTTTTTAGCCCGTCAAAGAAATATTCTGTAAATACTTGCTGTTCATTTCATTGAACACAGAACCTGATTTTCTTAAACCTAATGACTCCAACCATACAGATTCCTGCAAAAGATTGTAAAGAAAATACATTCCCAGCTGTAGCTGTGGGTTTCTATCAATAGGTGGCAAGATCAGACTAGTCCTTTGGGTAAAACTTGAAAGCCATAGGAACAGATTATTAAAGGTGTTTAGACATCTAATTCCTAGTTATTTAAATATGAATTTGGTGTCTAAATATTTTCCATTGCTGGCCAGAAATGCCATTTTAAAATTAGTTATGCATTCAGGAGCCAAATTCAAAGCTTGTGTGATAAATCAAGGCTGGGTGGAGACAACCAGCTTGTTCTGAGCAAGCCTGTTTGGCTATCAGACATGGTGCACCCACATTAGCACAGCAGCCTGCCCAGGAAAATCATCCCTACTGAGGCATGTACTTAGATCATATTCAAAACCTCACCTCCCACCCTCAGCACTGCAAAGACTTTTGCTGTGAATTTCTTTCATATGGATTTTGGGCAGATCCAACAAAGGCTGATTGCAATGCACTTGTCATTTTTAATGTTACCAGTGAGATTCAGCTGGGTTTATTGTGTCAGTGTTTAGCTCCTGTCTTGGGGATGGCATGTATGCAGTTGGAAAAGCATACTTTGATGGCAGTGTAAGCGACAGCAAGTGAGATGGTTTGAACTCAGGCACATCCCTGTCCTCAGCAGCATTAGCCTAATAGTGCTTGGTGGAACTCACAGTTTTCCCAGTTTAATTTTAATTTTAAGGGATTCTCTCTCTCTCCCCTCCCACTCTGTGTCTCTCTCTTCAAATGCCATGTAATCTCCATCCCAGACCTTCTCTGTGGCGAATTCCCACACAGGTTCATCTTCATGTTGTATATTGTACCACACCTCCACTGTTGTCTGATGCTTCATTTGACATCGAGAAGCAGAGGAAACCCTGTCCTCCCCTGCCTGCATGGCTATGTGGAGTGAGTTCCTGCAGTCTACACCCACTTTTAGCAGGTTTTTACATAAAAGCAAAGGAAATGATCACAAGGACAACCATGCTTGTCTGGAAGTGGGATGTTCACACTTGTATAATTTTCAAATAAGAAGCTGGATGCCTAAACCTATGTTCAACATATAAATAAACATGACCTAATTTTAAGACTCTGCTATTCCCATGGCCTTTGTAGACTTTATTTAAATGTGCAAGCTTTGGCACCCAAGTGGGAAAGTTTTGGCTTATGTTACCAGAAGCCTGTAAGAAAGCTCATTTGTGTGCCATTATTTTAAAGGCATAAATACAGTGGTCTGAAAGCAGGCCTGTGGGCTTACCCTCAGTCCTGGGCAAAGCATCGGAGTTATTGATAAAGGGTTCTCTTTGCAGGAGAATGCTATCAGCAATGCCAGTTGACAGGGGTTTATGGAAAACAGCTTCTGTCAGGCTCACCTGGTATCATTTTTCAAGCTATTTTAACATGGATGTTTTAACAAAATCAGGATGGTTGATAAGGGTTTTAAGACTTAAAAAAATTATTTAGGCTTTTGCAGGTCATTTAACACAATCATTTTGGCTTTTCATTGGCAGAAGCAACAACAGAGTAAGCACAAAAGAACAAACATCCTCAGATGACAGTTTTTTCTAGTCAGACTCCACAGGGACTGGTTTTTGGCCCTATACAGCAATAAGGGAGAAAAATCATGAACATATGAATGAAAAATGCCACAGAAAATGCAGAGCCTCACCCCTCTGACTAGATGATCTTTTGAGATCCTTTCCAACATGGGCTGTCCTATGATTCTGTGATTCCAATTTACAAGAATAAAGAGAGTGTATGATTTATAATGGCTCAATTTATGAGTTTTTAAGACAACTATAGAGTAAAATTGCACCAGAATCAGGAAAAGATGTAAACGTCCTGAGTTCTATGTCACTGCTTTATCCAAGAATGTGGCTAAATATTTTTTGACCATTATTTCTTTACCCCTTGTGAACAGCACAATATGTAGTCTGCTCAGTTCCAGCGGATGCTATTCCTGATATCAGTTTCTGTCCACACAGGTCTGCTCAAACTGGAAATTGCTCATTAGAGCAGAAGTGGAGGACATCAACAGTCTGGGAGGATGTTTGAGCTGCTTTTGTGAACCAACATGTAACAGCAGCCCCTGGGCCCTGGGGAGCAATGGTGAGGGGAGCAGGCACAGGCTGAGGAGTGACACATCTCTTCAGGACCCATGGCCCCAGAGAGAGGTGCAGCAGTGAGGTAAATGGTTCACAACCTTGCACTGCACTTTGCAGCCTGGTGAAGAGACCAGCCTCTTCCTCACTAGCTGTCAGACTGGGTGTGAAATGTAGCATCCTCCACTCCACAGCACCCCATACTGGTATGAGGACCTCTGACAGAGGAGTGGAAGGTCAGGGGCAGAAATGAGGGAAGCTGTGACCTTTAGCACTGCCTCAGCAGGATCTGGCAGAGCTCTGCTGCTAGACCCCTTTGGCATGGCAGCAGTGCCATTCCCTCCATACTTTTACAACTGAGCTCTGTTACCTCTTCTGTTGTCTCCCTCGCCTTTCTTCTAAAGAAAAAAATCTGCTTTCTGAAATTTCTGGAGCAAGATGTTCTCTGTAAGCTGCCTTTTGCTGATCCCACCCTGAAAACATGAAATCTTGCAGCATTTGAGAACATGCCTGAAGAAGAAAAGCTCAGTGCTGGATTAAAGCCATTTTTGGCACAAGATTAAAGACAGTCTCTCTCTCTCACTCACTCACACAGACACACAGACAAACAGGAAAAAAAGCTCTCAGGGGCACAATCAATTACAGTTCATATCTCTTTTGGACTGTCAGAGATAGTCACTGGCACAGGCCCTGCTGGAGTGCAAATCCAAAAGGGATTTATAAAAACAAATCCTCAGCTGGTGTATACCTTGTATACCAGCATAGCCCACGGCAATTTGTAGAACAGGAGGAAGAAGACTAATATATATGATGATACACAAGCACAATGAATATTTTTCTCTTAACTGAATTTCCTCTGGTCTTCTGTAGTGAACTGACTGAAACAAAGGCTCTGCTGTTCCATGCTGTTCATGAGAAGTTCAAGATTTTTGAAAATTTGACTCAGTACCAACCAGGACAGGCATAATTTTTACACATAGCTGTATGTATAACAACAAGCATGAATAGGAAATTATAAGACTATTTAAGTTGGAAAACTGAACACATGATATGAAATGCAGACCTACAGATTGTGTATGGTCTTGCCCATTCTGCTGCTGCTGTAAAACTAGCCACAGTATGGATAGCAAACTCAGAGATAAATCCTACTGGAAGGTAACCTGAAAAAGTCACTAGACCTTCCCTGACAGAAATGACAGCACACATTTTATCAGTTACAACTGAGAAACACAGTTCAAGTGCAAATATTTGCAACCAACCCAGAATTAAATATTTATTCTGTTATCAGGTGATCAGTGTTAGGTCATTGTGACAGCCGTGCAAATCTAGACTAACATGTCTGTCATGGATGATAAAGAGCTGTGCTGTGGTTGTGTAGGAAAATGCTATGTTGATTTGATTTGGTTATACAAAACACTAGGAATTTTTCTGCAGAAATACGTATGGTTAATGTTGGAGAAAGACTGAAAAGAAGCTGGGCTGCAAAGCAGTGACTTCAGAGCCATCCTCATGCTTTCGGTTTTTAGGAGCTGAGCTGTGACTGTAAAAGCCCCATCCCTCAGGCTCCCAACAGCAACCACCTCAGCCTCCACTGGCAACAGATCAAAAAGACTATAAATGCTTAATAAATGCCAGAGTCCATGAGGCAGGCTGAGAAATGTCGTGGACCATTTTTAGGGGGATGCAGGTCTCGTCCTCCCGTGTGTGCTGCCCTACTGAGACGCAGCAGCACATGCTCCTGGCTAGTGTCACCTCTTGGTAGTGCCAGCAGGGGCATGTGAGGGGTCCTGGGTCTGTAATGCAACCTGGGCAAGGAGTTGCTTAGACGAGACCTGCTACTGATAGGGACATCCAAGCAGCCACAGCCAAAAATGCACCTCAGAGAAAGGTGCATGGCAGATGCATCCTCAGGCTGTGGTTTTAAAATGCATTATGGTTTACTGCTTCTGCTAAGCACTGGCAAGAGCTTTGAGTGAACAGAAATCACAGTCTGCTCACAAATGTGTCAGAAGAAGGAGACTAAGAGTAGCCAGTGATTCATCACGAGTTAACTGATGTGAGACAAACCCCAGGGTTTGTAAGGTACAGAGGAACTGACTTGTCAAAGCAACATAAAAAATAGTTGAAATCCTCTGGATAAGTGTTGCTATCAATTACTCTGCTTCAGCTTTTGGGCCAAAGTCCAAAGGCAGGCGTAGTATTTCAGTCACTACTTTGAATCCTTGCACCAGAGAAGTCACAAAGTCTGTGCAAGTTATACAAAATTGTTAGACTGTTACACCATAGTCCCCAAATCAACATACAACTGCTTGTGAAGGGGCTTGTAAAGGATGCTCTTTGTGTGTCTTTGGGGCCCCTATGTCTGCAGGGCCAGTGCAGCCTGGTGATGTCAAATTCAGCTGTACATGCCTGAGCATATCTGGAGAGCACTAACTTGCCACCCATGGCTCCATTTGCCCGCCATACCCAAATCTCTGAGGCTTTCTCGGCACTTCAGGCTGTAGCTACCAGGCTGTGTGATATTACTCTCCATTTCCAGCCAGTTCCCTCCTTCTCCCTGCTCACTGCTTTCTCAAGTCTGTGGAAAGGGGTTGCTTATTTATTTTGGTGTTACATTTGATTTATCTCACGTCTTTCTTTCATTCAACTTTTCATTTCTGGACTCGTGGATTTTTGCAATCCAAGTGCAGGGGTGCTATGTGTGGGTGCAGGTAGGGAAGTGTCAGAAATTGAGAGCCTGTCTTGAGAGGCCAGGAAGGACCTATCTTATCCAAGGGGGCCTGGGGAGCTGCTTTAGGTTTTAGGAGCCCAGGAGGCCCCAACCAGTGTGGTAGAATCAGAGTAATAAATAAAAAAAAAAATCATTTTAAAGCTGTAACCAAGACAAGTTATGAGTGTAAATTAGAAGCCTAAATCCTACTTGACAGCTCTTAAGATCTGGAGCAATGATTTGAGCCACATGTCCGATTACAGTAATGGCATATTTAAATGTTGCTTGTAACTAAGCTTAATCTTTACTGTACTCAGTACCTCAGTGTCTACAAAAGGCAATCTCTGCGTTACAAGCATAGGCAGCTGGCGCAGGCAGAGGAGTCATTGGTCCAGGGAAAGGAGCAGGATCAGACCTTCTAGTTCTGAGCAGGAGCTGAAGATTTCTGTGGTTATAGGGGAAGAGAGAGCCTCTAGAGCAATTTACAGCCTAGTTTCTGGTGAACAGACTTTTCCAAGGGGCATGGAGATATGGCTGAGCAGCCTTTTCGAAAGCAGCCTGAGCTGTGCAATGCTTGGTGGGTCCTATCACCCGTGTTAACCCTGCTCTGCACAGCAGAACTGATTTACGCAGGCTGAATTGGGATGCCAGGGCTCTGTCAGTGGTTTTGGACATGCTTCTGTCCCAAAGAAGAGCTTGCAAAACTTCAGTCATTCAAATTTTCACAAATTGTTACTGATGGTTAGTATATGCATGATACAAACTCTGCTGGACACGGCACCTTTGTGCATCGCTTTTCATGCTATCACCGCAGAGCATGGCAGGAGGTGTTGATTTCAGAGAAGTTATTGAAAAAATAATCGGCTGAGGAATATAGAGAAGAACTGGGGAGGGGGGTCTCAGTTTTGCTTGCCTTTTTGCTGTTGTTTTTTTTTGTTGTTGTTTGGTTGTTTTTTTAACTGTTTTTCTAAATATTGTGTCACATGTGGAAAAATTTTAGCCATCTGTCTAATGGATATTGGTAAAGTGAAGACTGTGTTAAAAATAAAGTGCCAGGTTGTCCTCTGCAGAAAGTTAATAAAAAGAAGGAAGTGAAAGACTGCTCATTATTTTTAATGACTTTGCTTTCCAGCAGAGTGCCTGTATCTCCCTGCCTTTACATTCTGCCTTATTTCAGTTCATTACGGCACATTCAGCTACTCTGGAGAATGATGGCTTTGTTCTAAAGCACTGAATTTATCAAAAGGCCCATGGCCCAGCCTCGCCAGGCTGCTAATCACAGTCCCCCTGCCAGGATGAGGATGCTGAGAAGAGTCTGATGCACAGTGAGATCAGGCTGGATGGCTGGGAGCTCTTTGGTGGGGAGAGCTGTTCTGGGCACTAGCTCTGCTGAACACCATAGCCATTGGTGTAGTCAATTAAGTGGTGCCTCGTGACTGCCTGAATGTTTTCTGGATGCACATCTCCACATTTGTCTCTCTTACTGACTCCACTTGACACAAACATCTTATTCCCTGTCAACAGATATTACTTTATTAACTTTAAAATATGGGACACATTTTGCAGTTCAGAAGATGAAGATTCATGAGTGTGCGGTTCAGAGCATGGTACCAAGAAAAGCACCCAGAACATTCAGCTAAATCTGCAAGCTTCTTGCAAGAGGCAGACAGCAAGTAGCAAAGCTAAAAGCAGAAGCTGTATTTCCAGATTTGAGATCCAATGGATTTCTCAGCAGCCTTGCTTGCAAAAATCCATGTTCTTATCCTCTTAATCTAAACCTCTTCTGCTATGCACTTTGAATAATTCAAGTCCCACATTACTGCCAGGTTTCTATAGCACCACAGTTACAGTGATTTGTTTGGAAAGAAGATGTGCATTTTCTAGGGCTCAGAGGAATCACCAAAAAGGGGTCTACAGACAGGCCCCAGGGTCTTTCAAAGGTTTTTTTTCTTACCGTTCCTCAAACCCATTTGCCAGCAGATTTTTTTGTCATCCTCTGCCTCCTGCTTATTGACCATTGTGTCCCTGGAGCAAAGCCTGCATCATGCATCTCATACGTAATGTGAGTGTAAAAGTCCTAAATGCCATGGAGAAGCCACTGCATGGCTTGGGGCAGTGGCAGAGGATGCAGGGAGACCTCCCACAGCTGTACTCACAGCTCAGATGCCTCCCTGGCTCTCTCCATGCCTTTTCTATAGATGCTGCTCCTGGTCTCAGCTGCCACTCCTGGGGGTACAGAGGCTCATGGCAAACTGAACTCAGGCAGTTTATAACCCCAAAGTCCTTCCAGCTCAAAGGATGCTCTTTTGGGACAACGAACCTCAATACCAGTCTGGACAATGGGAGGAGGTTGGGGCGTGCGTTGGATGGGATGGCAAAGTGCTCGTTCATTAAATTCTAGGCACAGAAGCCTGGCTGATACTTTGAGTTTGCTTACCTTTTAAAACAGAACAAGGTCAAAACTCATTAAGATTGGCAAACCACATTTTTTTCCTATCTTAATCCAGGAAATGAAAACCACAATCAGAAGTGTAGTCTGCTTGTATAAACATGGGTATGCCGATGTTTAGGAAAAAAAGGACTCCACCGTGATTCTTTCCTATTGCCTGTGGAGTGAAACGAGAGCTTCAGCGAGGGAGGAAAATGAGTATGTTCCTGCATGGAAACTCAGCAAAGTCAGGCAGAGAACTTTGGGGGATAGAGGGTGTTGTTTGTTTGTTTTCCAGCCCTAAGAGACACAAAACTTGGCTGTACCCTGACAAGATGCTACAAAGCACTCTTCTGGGAGTAATTTAACAAGAGAAGTATTTGATAGATGCCTACTGGCAAGCTAATTAAAAGAGAAGGGATTCACTGGATTGCAGGAAAAACAAGGGAAGGAAGTAAAAATGTTCAAGCAGATCATTTAAGGTCCTTATCCTGGGAGAGGGGGAGCAACTGGTTTCATTTCCCAGAGGCTAATCCTGCTCTAATTGACTTGTTATTGGAGTCTGAAGGAAAACAATCCGTGTGGCCGATGGGAAAGGCGTGATTGAGGCTGCTGTGGGGGGACACACGGGGAGACAATAGGTTGCAGTGTGTGAAGTGACATGGGATAACATTGGTCACATGCAGATCTCATCAGCATTAAGAGCCCTAACTGGGCACAGTGGTTAGCATTATGCTGTGTATGGGGAGAACTGAGAACAGGCTCATGATTCATTTAAACACAGTGGTTCAAATGCAATAGTCTTCTGTGATAAAAAGCTCAGCCTCTTCAAAAAGACAGACCAGACATCCAGGGATCACATGTTACAACATGGTAGCTATACTACAAAAAACCAAACTACATATTTACAAGCTAAAGTCAGGACAGTGAGAGGCAATGGTATGAGTGTTGTATGACAGAGCTTTAATGAGAAATATGCATCAAAATACAGTAAGTCTGGGAGCTGAGCAAAGGCCGAGGAGATTTGCATTTTTCAGCACTGGGAAAATCTGTTGTGCTTTCCATTAACACTGGAAAATTGTTTTGAGTCCCTAGTTTACATAATTAAAATACATAGTTAGAAAGGAATTTGGGCTAAATTACACTGAGGAAACAAAGTTCAGTTTTGGTCATTTTGCTTGACAAGGACTTTTTGGTATTAGAAATGCACTGAAGATATACTGTTACTAAAATAAGAACTATTATGGAAAGCCTAAGGGATACAATTCATTATCCAGATAAACTTTCAAATAAGGAGACATAAATGCATGCTAAATTACAATAAAATTCCTGTGGAATTGCATATTTCTTCCATAATAGGCCAGATGATCTCATCTCATGGATGTTATTAGTGTGACTACCAAGGGTCTCTGGGGAAGTTCAGAAGACACGGTGAGTTTCAAGTATGGTTAGGTAGTGTGAGTGTATGGAAAAGTAAAGAAATCTGACTCAGAAGAAAATCCAGCAAACAGAACAATGTGTAGAAAAAGACCTTCTACCTCCTCAGATAAATTTTAATTTAAGACATATTTTCCTGTCATTTCAGGTGGAAATGCCCTTTCTCCAGAAGGACTCAAAGGGGATGAGCAAGTGTTGAAACAGGTGACTGAAAATCCTCCAAGATATTTGATTAATAGGTGTAGTTTGAAAAGGAAGGCTTAAATTCTGGTACACCCTGTTGGACCAGGTTTTCTGAGATTTTGGGCCAGAATTTCCAAGCAGGTTTTTTGAGTGTTTCCAAGGGGAAACCGGTGAAAAAAAAAAACAAACTAGCCTGAAGTTAGCAGACCAGAAGCATTCTGCATTGCTGGAGTATATGTATGTGCAGGTGATCGGCATTGCTAAGTAAGGGACACACCGGAAAGCAAAGAGCCAAGGCACACCACTCAAGTTTACAGGTTCACCTGGCATACAGCTATCAGAAGACTAAAAGTTAGAATTGCTCCTCGCTGAAAATGGAAAATGAAATGTGTCACCCCACTGAGGGCAAGGATTCATTTCACTCCACTGGTTCAAGGTAGGAATACTTTTGCCAACACTTGGGGCTCTGTTTGGTGACTGGGTGAAATGTTTGATCTGTAGTTTCTCAGGGAGGGCTTGCAATTCTAACAGCTGCTGTGGAATCATGTTTTCTTGTCCTACAGGTAAAGAACTACACCCACACATTTTACTAAAGTACTCCGAAGACAGAAAATTCCAGAAATTCTAAAAATCCTTTAAAACGTTGGTCTTACTGCAGACTTTTTCATGTGGAAGAAACAGCTGTTGTACCACATAGTAAAGTGAAAAACAAAAATAAATACAGGTGGTAGAGGCAGGGAAGAAAAGGTCTCAGAGAAATCAGTGCATTTCTCATTTATTAGGACATTTCCTTGATTTTAAGCATAATTTATTCTGTTTCAGCCACATGGTTTCTGCACATTTCCTTTGAAACATCTGTAATTATTTCTGGCAGAGATCTAAGGCAATACAGTGCAGTCTCATCTGGCAACAGTATCCTAAGAAAGCAAAAAAAGTCCCAAAGCTCTAAATAAAATAAAAAAAATAAGTTAGTATCAAAGACTTGAATAAAAAATGGGACTAGATCAGAGATGAGTGAATCTTCTCACTCAGTGAGTTGGGCAACACTGAGAAGGAGGAGGAGGCTGGTGTCAACCCACCCCGCAGACTGATGGGCCTGGGAGCGACATCCCTTCTCCAGCCTCTGGGACTCATCAAGCCCTGTTTCTGATGGACTCAAGTTTCGTGGCTGACTGACTTTAACTCAGTTATAATAGAAACAAGGCATGAACAATCTCCTCAGTGTAATCTGCCCAGGAGAGAGAAACTGAGACCAAGGAGTCAATTATTTGGAGATTAATAAGGCAAAGCCCAGAAACGTGCTTTCTGCAGAACGAGGCCCACCAAATGCTACAGGATCATTAATTTCCCCAGGAGAGGACTCCAGTATGAACTAAGCACATGAGTTCCTCAGCCACTGACCAGCTCTGGGGGTTCAGCAAGGGCTGAACATTGAGCAAACACCACGAGTGTACCTACCATGTCCTGCACAGCGCAGAGTGGGATCTCAAACCCCGGTGAGCTGGCAGGTCTGTGCGTCACAGTGCTGTGTCCTGCAGAGACACTTGTCCAGGTCCCAGAGCAGCATGGTCATATTGGCATAGCATCCTGCCTGGCCTAATTAAAGAAATGGAGTTAATTAGGCAAGGCATGGTGCCATATTGATTAGATGGTAGAGACATAGCCCTGGCACCTAGATATGCTAGCAGGATAACATAGCACTTGGTTTGCATGTTACCCAGATAAATCAAAGCCTTTATTCTCTCTAACAGTCAGTGTGGCGCTGCTCGCAATCACTGTCTTCATGAGGACTTTAATGCTGTATTGTGTTTTGTTTTTCTTTAATATTACCCAGAACTCAACAGTCATCTCTCTGTTTTGTGGGCACAGTTCCTGAAATAAAATTAACTTTGTCTCTGGGGTCACTTTCTAGCCAGCAGTCCAAAAGTTGTGCAGGAGAATGAAAACAAGGCAAAGAGAGAAAGAAAAAAAATGAAAAAACAGGCTATGCTTCAGACTTTCAATTTAAGACATGAAAACCTTTACAGGCTTTTTATGGGGAAATACTTAAACTCACAGATTATGATTTTCATGTTCAAGCCCTCCATGTTCATCTAACTGTGAGGAGCTGATGGTTTCCTGGCTGTGGGCTGTCCCTGTACATACAGATCATTGCATGGATCCTACCCCACAGACTTCTCTGTCCAGACCCACCCTGCAGCGCAGCACCCTCCCAGTAGCCCTGATAGCTCTGCAGACCTCCTGAAGATGAGCACAGCTACAGGAACTGTGGGTGGATCAGTCCTCCTGTTAGTTCTTTTGTGTAGCCTCCATTTGCCACTTCCATTCTGATCACCTAGGATATTTCAAAAAGATAGATGTATTTTATTTTCCTAAATTATTCTAGAGACGCTGTGAGAATGTTAATATTTATGGATCTGACTGGCTGGGAAATCAGACTTCTTCATACCATGGCATAACCATTTTGAAGCTCCTGTTTCAAGGAAAAGTGAATCCCAAGGTTCAAGCAGAGCTGAGAAAAAAAGAGAATATTTTATTATCTATGGTCTCTCTGATCAAAGCACTACCAAAAGCATTTCTCTGTCTGCAGAGAAAACAACGAGGAATGTGGAGTAGGCAGAAAACCTAATGCTCTTTCAGTAATAAGCATGACTATAAATCTGACCTCTCTCTGCAGCAAAAAAAAACAAGTAAAAAAAAACAAAAACAAACCCCAAACAAAACCCTTTCAGTCTGCAAGCATGTGCATACATCTATATTTATCAGTCTGTGAACGTCTCTATTTTATTCCATTTCAGCCTGTAAAGAAATGCAAAATTACTTTATTCTTTTCTCCCTCCATGGAAAAGAGCCGTTTTACTTGAGAGCAGACAAGAGGGGGCACTCATGCATTTCTTACACGAGGGCTTTTGATATACGCTGTTAAATTGGTAGGAAATGTATTCTTGTTGAAAAAGGTTGCAGGAAAAATACCAAATTAACATAAGACCATTAAAAAAAAAAGGCATAAAATTCCTCAGAAAGGGCAATAAGAAAAATGGAAGTGTGTGTTAGAAGACATCCTGGTGCCGCCCTGTGCTGGGATTAGGTGGGAGGATGAGGTGTTGCAGAAGCAGAGGTGGAAGGAAAGCTCCTGTGGGGGTGAAACAAAGGCTGGGTCTAAAGTGTGGTCCACAACAGTGAGCTGAAGCTGGTCTCAGGCCCCTTGCAAGCTTTTAAATTTTCAAAGTAATGAAAAAGGGCAGGATAGGGGCTGAGAATAGCTGTAAGAGATACAGCTTGAAGGGCTGCCCTCATTTTACTAATGCAACAGTTTGAGCTGCATACACAGGGTCACTCAGAAAAGTTAAATAAATCAATCTGCTAAAAGTGTGAAGTCAATTTATATACGTTATAGCATATTAAAGCTCCATGTGAATAGTTTCATTCAGGGTAAATAGCCTTAGATTACTACTGCTTAATTTTCTAGATTAGCAGAAACAAAATATGTTTTGATAGCAAAGTAAAACAAGATGGGGGGAGAATAAACATCCAGTTAGTAAATTAGCCCTGCGTCTATGGTCTGTCTTTGGCTTTAGTAGCAGAAAATTCAACGCTACTCAGCTGGAAAAATAAAGTTTATTATGCATTATAAATAAAATCTAACAACCTTAGCTGCAAAAGGCTGTAAGGAGCAGAAAGTTTGTTACAACAACTAAGTACAAACCTCACAGTGTTTATTGTGCCACCATGAGGCTATTTTGCTGCCTGCATTTCTTGGTGGGCACCCCAGCTGGAGCTGAACCATATTCCTGCTGCAAACAGCAGTGTCAATTAACTATGAATTAACTTTTACCTAACACAACTTCACTAAATTACTGAATAGTGATATAATCAGACACATAACTAATTCTTTTGTTAGAAGCTACTTTCGTTTGCTCAGTTGAGTGAAACATCAGTCAATCAAAAACTCTGGCTCACTCAGTAGGCTTCCCCTCTCTTCCCTTAGCTCACCATCACACTCCCCTTAACTTTTTTTGTACCAGTAAAATGAGCCATGTTTGTGCAGTTTTTATCTTTTGTAGGCTTCCCCCATTGGTCGTATCATCATCCCAGGCTCAAGAGGTTTACTTTGCTGTATGAAAGAAGAACTTCTAATACTACAACTAAGAAAGTGAAACAAAAATAAGGTAACCGGCTGAAGTCAGCATGTGCTTGTAGACACTAGTTTTTGAAGTGTACCTTCACAAGGAAACTGGAATTGTAAGTGACTTCTGAAAGTCATCAGTTCCCCACTACAACTTTGTAGACCGCTTATTAAAACCAAGACTGGGGTTTTCTAAGCAAGTGAGTTTCACTAGCCACATCAGACACATTGCACCAGGTCACTGAGGATGAAATTAGGTTAGACAAGGCTATATTGTACAGCATAGATGTGACAGCAGTTCAGGTCTGAACTTTTCTTGAATATTTGCCATATGTAAATGGCTTTTTCACTGAACTACTTCATTGTTGAAAATAAAGTCCTACTGCAGACTTTTCCCTAGAACATCCTATCTGCAAATATGTTAACATTCTCAAGGGTCACATTCTCCATTTGGAAAGGGGAAAATTTCAGGCTTGCTTTAGCAAATGTTTGACCTAGTTTAGCAACACTAGTTTGGAAAAGTAGTTCTGAATGGAGTATTACTCAATTTCCATGACTCTTGGTGAAAACTGCACAGGAATGTGAAAGCTGGAGGAGAAATCCAATGAGAAAATGAAAACACTGCAGTAACACCAAAATGTTTACACAATTCACTTTTAAAAAAGAGGTAAACTCCTGTTTGGGGAGAAAAGGCAGGCTGAAGTTAGATTACTAAAAGTTACAGACACCAAATGTGACCTAAAAGGTCAAAGAACCTCAAGCTCCATGATCCTATCCTCTAGTTTGGAGACAATGTGTATTCTCTGTATAACACATTTGTTGTGTAGACTGATGAGATACACTGTATAAAACCAAGATATTACTCACCACAAGGATCAATTAACAAAACCATTCACAGTATATAAAACAAGAATCTTATGATGATTCTGCATTGCCTTTTCAGTGAGCTAAGAAAATTGTTCTTTCCTTAATTCAATCTTTTTCTCCAATAAGCTCAAAAAAATGTTATGCAATATACAGCTTTTATACAGCAGAAGACAACTGCATTGAGTCCTACAAACTTCATTACTCTATGTAATTATTAATTATGTTATTTCTCAAACCTTTTTCTCTAACACCTTTGTATTACCTTCATGTTAATTGTTAACTCTCATTGCTACAAAAGCAGAGTAAACAATAGCAGAAATGTTGTTCATTTTATTACAAGGAAATAATATTTTACATTTATAGGTGAATGAATTCTTCAGTCATTTTAACAGTGAACTTACTCCTCGATTCAGTGAAAATTCACCCAATCCAGGAGCCAGCCAACTTTCAAACCACTTCCTTAAGGTCTAGGCAAAATACTTCAAAAGTCTTCATGCAATGGCTAATTCTGTGGCACTTGTCTCATTTATAAGAGATGTTGAGAACAAGGCCACATTATATTAAACATTCATGATGCTCTTTCTGGAGAAAATAAATTGTATTTGCTGAAACATGTCTAAGAGTCAAAGATAAGAAACCAAAATAGGGTAAAATCAGAACTCTAAAATCTGTCAGACTGAAATGACTTTCTATATGCCCATAATTACCTGCAGGAAATAAAGTAACAACTTACAAAAAATATTTTTTTTAAAAGAAAGGAAAAGACAATTACTGTTTAAAACAAAGTGGCTTCAGAAATGCTCATGGCCTACACAAGAAGGCTCATCTAGGATTAATGTCTTGCTTTCAGGCAACTAACTTTCTTGCTTTTTCTTTCACATTTTCCCTCATCCACAGCTCTCCTGGTCTACAGGCACTATCTTCTGCTTTTCTAGCCCAGTAACACTGGAGCTATGTTCTTGGTGTCACAATCTCTTTGGTTTGTCTGGAATCTATCAGTGTATGCTTGAAAAGCTACCAGAAGTGCAGATGCAGCACAGCATTGACCAGCATCCCTTGGGAGCTGGAGACCCAACACGGCTGTGCTCTCATTCTCTTGTGGCTCTCTGCCTCTGGCAACCTGAGTCTCATTCCTCTTTCTGCTGTTCAATCCTTTTGCTTCAAGAGTAAGCAAAGGAGGCTTGCAAAACATTGTGAACATGTTGAAGCTCAAGCCGCAGGAGATGGTAGCCCTCCAGCCTTGAGTCCTCAGACTTGGTTTCAACCACAGCAACAAGCAGAACAACAACTTCCAAGAAAAGTGAGAGCAAAACTGTTCAATGGGGAAATATCATGAAAGGATGTCTGAAATCCTTTACAGAATAGCTAAATGACTATTTGAGAAAGGAGGCACCCTTTTGCCTAAGAGCCATTTCATGCTAAATTTCTGCAAACTTACAGACAACCAACGAGGAAAGAACCGTGGAAGAATCCTGCAAAGTACTATGAGTGATCTGCTTCTAGGTAGAGCTTAGCACTCCTCACCCCCTTCCAGCATCAGGCTACATAACAATCTCCTCTGAGTTTAAATTTACTTCCATGCATTTTTGTCCTATCCTACAAATTAGACATGTTTTAAGAAACTGAAGGATGAGGAAATAAAAAGAAACAATTAAACCCCCAAGAATAAGACAAATGCTTCTAAGAGAGAAATATATGCATGTACTTACCCATAAAACAACAGAAGGAAATACATAATACTGCACATAACATTTTAAAAACCATTGGGAAAGCAGACAGAGAAGGGTAAGAGCAAAATATTCAATCTCCTTAAGCAGCAGCTGCAACAGGCTCTAAATTAATCAGGATTCTTAGAAACTCTAATAAGAGTCTGATAAAACCCAGATGCATCCAATCCCTATAAAAACCTTCAAAAAGAAGGGAATTAAGTGATAATGTTGGTGGAAGGGTATGTCATCATACTGTGGTCTCCTGCTGCTACAAAATACCAGAGCAAAAACAAGTACTTTTCCAAGAAGAGATAATTATGGTGAGTCTCAGTCCTGTTTGCAGTTCCTGGATGTGATTTTCACCTCTATGGTGTGGTGATACAGTTCTCATTTAGGTGGACTTTAATTTGTACTGAGCACTGAGAGTAAGAGGATACAGTTCTAATGTTCATTAAAGTGGTATTCAGAGCATCTACTCTGCTGCCACCATAAAGCTTTGAATGAGAATGATGTGTTTCCAAAGCATGGGTTTGTAACGGAGGGTAAGAGAAAGGAAAAATAAAATATGTGTTGTCCATTAAGTATTGAAGGTCTTCAGTACTGTAGACAATAAAGTTAACTCACATCCTGGTATTGGTGAAGGGGAAAATATCCCACAGAGAGGCAGGTTATAAGTCAATGCCTCTCAGGAAACCAGTTGTCTGCAAAAAGAATTGTTTGTAGAATAGTGAGAGATGAGACTAACAGGTTTTAGTAGTACTTAGCAAAAAACAATACAATGGTTTGATGAGATTAATAGTGTAAGAATGTGATGCTGTACACAAACAGTAGCTTATGGAAAGACAATTTGTGTATGATTGCCCCAAAATGTGCATTGATTTTTTTGGCAGAAAAGCAGTTGGGTCTCAGTAACTCACTCCCATTGCTCTGTCTGACACCACTTCTGAGTGTCCCCCAGGACAGACAGACATGCAGCCCACAGTGGAGCTGCAGTTTCCACATGCATGGTTCCTGGACTCCATCGGTTTATAGCAGCTTTTCCCCAAAACTCTGTAGGATCTGAGTAACACTTGTGACTTGCAACTGCAAAATCTTTCTTACTGAAAAGACACTTAAAACACTGACTCTACAGATTTAAGTGCCTGGATACTGAGGTCTATATTTTGCCTCCAGAAGGGCTTTTGGTGACTGTATGAAAATGTTTGTATGTGGGACTTTTTGTCTTGTTTTTGTGCCCTAGAGCAAATTGCTTAATTTCTGTCATCTCAGTTTTTGTGGTTTTAAGGTTGTCTTAATGCTTATAGTGTCACTGGAGACTCCATGAATTAAGATTTTGGGACTGCACTGTGGAAATGCACTGTTGCATCACCACTGCTGCTTCTTCTCTAATTCAAGTCATCATGATAGGAAATGACTCCTGTGTAGGAGACATTACATATAAACTATAGACACTCGTCCGACATTCCTACAGAAGCCTGGTTATTTTTCTCTGAAATAATAATATGACAAAGGTGGATCTCGGGATTGGTAAGACTTTTGCTTGCATCTATGAGTGTGGAGAGGCAAACAGACGTACAAGCTTTACAGAGGGGTTGTCAGGCAGGCACTCCCCCCATGAGGAGGATACTATCACTGCCTCAGCATAAAATTTCAGCTTCTTCTGATCCCTGCCTTGTGCAATACCCAAGCCTGTCATTTCCCAGCATAGCTAAATGTCTAATCCTGGAAAAAAAAAAAAAGTTTGGTAATGCAAACATATTCAGTAATGACAAACCACTCTGAGGACCCTGTAAGAGACATAAACATGTTTGTTTTAATCGAGGTAGGGTACGATGAAAACAGCTCTGATTAACAGCTCCTCTCATCTCCTACTCTGACAGCCCCTTTCTTATAGCACCAATATTACCCACTTAGAAAATGGATTTATGCCAACGTTTAAAGCACTTCTTCTTCTTTCAGCACACCAGATGGTACTAAAAATTCAAAATATTTCCTTCAACAGCTGTATCTTTGACAACAGAATTAATACAAGCCAAAATACCACTGTTGTGTGTAGGCCATAATGACCAGACTTCTCAGTTTTATGTCGTAAGTAACAAGGCATTTTATAGTTAAAAAGTAGATCAGATCAACTCAGTATTGCGTCAATCATGTGACTCCATCTGGATTTTCAAAACCAGATGCAAAATTTTTTGCCTTTATAGTTTAACAGCTGGTCTGATAAGAATGTAAAATACACCTTTCCCTAGAGCTATAATAAATGTGTTAACACTTTCTTACAACCAACCCTTTCCTACAACTCATCATTTTCTTGCCCCAAGCTCCGTCTTTATGTATTTGATGACATAAATCTTTTAAGCAGGTTTTGACCAGAAGCTAAGTTCCCTTAGTCTCTGATATCTGGACAATAATACATCGTTTTTCCTTTGGTGTTTAAAGCAGAGGAGGGGGAATACTTTCAATTCAGACAAAACAAAAATTGCATACGATCATCTTACAGTTTCCATCTCCTCTAGTGCAAATACATACAGTAGATTTTTGAATGATTTATTTGTTAGATCATTAGCTACATCATTAGATATAACACAGGCAGCTCTCAAAGTTTTAGTTTTAGATTTAGTTTTGGTGTGGTAGCTTTGCCATGCCCTGAACAGTGAGCAATAAGGGCAGGAAACAGAAACCCAAACCTCAAGCCAAATAATTTGCCCATCAAAAGGGTGCAATATCCAAGCAATGTAATGAACACAATTCTCTTATCTGTATATGTTTCTACAGGTACATGAACATTCTTGATGGTAGCATGTGAACAGCTGCTAAAAACTTCAATTACTTAGCAGTGCTGGCAAGCAAGAAATGACTGTTAGCTCTTGTGGAGAGGGAGGATTGTCTGGTGGTTGTTGATATTGGACTCAGACTAGGGAGGGACAACTTCATGTCCCTTCTCTGTCACAGACTTGTGAAACACAGAGACACCTTGACAGGGAGCTTTACATCCCAAAGCCTGAAGCACATGGGGGGATATATCATGGGAACAGATACCAAATCCCCAGCACCTCAGCTCTGGCCATCCTTTTCTCAGTCAGACCTTGTTTGTGGTAGGTGAACATTGACTTCCCCACCTCTGTGTGTTTATCTTTGGTCTCTGCCAAGTGCCCATCTCTGCTTTCCCACCGGCACCTTCCCTGCACAAATGACTCCTCTAGCTCTCCCACAGTGCAATTCCCATCCTCCTCTGTAGGATTCCCTTCCTTCCAGGACTCTCTTCCTCATTCAGCGCAAGCGTGTGCTCACACAAGGCATTTGGCATTGAAACAATGCAGTCAGCCTGGTGCTGCCATACTGGACGTGGAGGTGATGAGAAATTGGTTATTTGTGGCTGTAGTGATAGAGTTATTTTTAACCATCTTCCTTCTGCACAGCTTTAATGCTGTCATATTAGTTCAGCACACTTAAAAATTAACATTCATGAAGATAAGAATGAAAAGTTTGGGATTTTTAAATTATTGATAGAGTTTGTTAATATTTAGAAAGAAATAGAAATTATTTTGGAATGCATTACATTAAAAAAAATTTTGTCCTTGCTCTCAGCTGCGTTATAGACACAACACAGGCTGGAAGTGGAATGAAGGACTATAAATTAGATGGAGGTGGAGAAGCAAGACAGCTCACATCACTCAGAGCTCCCTGCAGGTACCTCACAATTTCTACATACTGCCCTCTGACCTTGCAGGAACAAGGCCACAACAGGAAGGTGGGCAATGGTTGTGCTCAGTGACTCATGAAGGCATTTCATTGAACATACGTGAAGATAGAATTGCTGCTGGTTTTGATTTTGGTTTACTCACTATAAGTGCTTACATTTAAAATTTTTAAGTAAGTTAATATTTCTTGCATTAAATGTGGCAAGTTCTAAGTGAAATTGTTAGTGTTCCCCTCAAAACAAATATACTGTCCAAACTGATGATTAAAGAGGTATCAGGCAAATAGGTTTGACCTTAGCAGACATGAACAGATGATTTTACTCTAGATAAATCTCTAGATTACTTTATCTAGAAATCTAAATTATTTATCTAGACATCTAAATTTATCTAGAGGGCTCTAAATAGCACAGGGGTGATGGCTTTCTGCCTTTCCTCAAATACACTGCATCCTCATAACCAGTTTAATTTCAAGATGAAAAATATGGGTTACTTCTATGCCCTGGTGATTACCTGAGCAGGATCAGGAAGAGAACAGGCTCCTCTCTTTTATACTGAAGATTAAGCTGATCTTGGAAGCTTAGGGTTGTCCTTGTTTTCCTTCCCTTTCTCACGCCTCCAGAGCCACACAGACTGTTGACTGACAGACAGGCAAGAGCTGACCTACTGTGAAGGCAGGGACCCCTTTTAATTCAGTTAAAGTAATTCTAAAGCTAAATTTGGAAAAAAAAAAAAAATCTCTAACAGACCCATTGCATCTCCTGTCATTTTTGAGGGAAGGAAATAAACAAACGATCTCTAAGCAGGATTTTCTGAGCACTCTTGTGTTATTTTACATTTGGCCAAGACTTAATACAGTTGTTTATTTCCACTTCCATTTGCAAGAGCCCAGCTCACTCTCACACAAATCCCCATTAATGACACATATCTGTAGCTCACTGGAAGCTAAAGGAATGGTCACACTCTTGGTGAAGCCCCAGCTTAGCTGCTGATTTGGAGCCAAATAAACTCCTCAGCCTCTGAACCCTGACTCAGCCTCCCACTTTCATGGTGCCTGCTAAGCAAGCAGGAGCTGAGCATCAACAGAGTGACAGCCTGCCCAGGAGAGCTTCCCATGTGTGGTGTGGACAGCAAGGTGTGCTAAACTTCAGACAGTAATAGCTATAGGGCTGAAAGCTCCTCTGAAACCACTTTTCAGTTGAATTTATTTCATTCCAGTGCAAAGCCAAAGAGGTTAAAAAGGAACGTGACAGTGCTTTAGGCTAACCCATTTGGTTTTGCACAAGAAAGAAGTTAAAAGACAGATTTTAAAGTAATTTTTTGCCACCCTTCTTTGTAAGACTCCATTCCTGACTATGTTCTCACCTGGACAAAACCAGAATAAACCATTGGAACAAGATTCTAGACTCACCATTTGGTCACATTCTCAAAAGCCAAATCCTTTGTTGCAATGATTTCCCTCTTCAGCACTAGCTCTGCTAGCTGAAACGAAATGCTGTGCATTTGAGTGAGTCCTAGAAGACCATCTGTGCTTCCTAAAATCTGTCCATTGTAAGTCCCTTTCCCAGTCGCAGCACATACATAATCACTATGGCTAACTGATTATTCTGGGAGCGTGTGTGATTCCCAACCTGTCAGATTTCTGTGGTTCAACATGTTGACATACAGCTCCAAGCTGAACACTTTTAGCTGTAGGATAAAGCACATAAAGGAAAACAGGGTGAGTTTAGTACACCTGTTCTCCATCCATCCACCAAGAACGCAGTCTCTAAAGCCTCAAGACAAATTCACTGTAGACTCCCAGAGGTAAAAGGCAATGAATGAAGTCACTCTGCAATATTTTATTTGCTGCTAAGATACTGCAAGGTTGAAGGAAAGCTGATACCAGGAAAGGTTACACAGGCAACTCGAGAAAGAGCTCAGGAAGCACTGAACAACGCCCATACACTTTTAGTGCATTACAAGCTAAGCTCCGCACATTTAATAGCTTGCCCTTCATCAAAAAGATTTATGATGCCTGATAACAGATTGGTATTGTGAAGAGACTGTGCCGCAGGAATGCTATCCTTGTGGTGGCATCCAGTGACATTGCTGGAATAAATCATCTTGTTCCCCTACTGCCATAAGTGGCCACAATCTTTCTGAGCAATCTGTTTACTGAAAGAGAATTGGGCTACAGAGCGGTGCTCACTGAGGCTGGTGAGCAATATGGAGACTCCAAACCCTGTCTCTTTCTTCTGTGAGGTGATGGAGACCCCAGCTTCACCCAGTCACTTACTTTTCTGATTTGTTCTGAGGAGTTCACAATCTCAGTCATTCTGCTGTCTTTGGTCTTTTAATATCCAGACTTAATCTGGGATCTGGGACTTTCTTCTATGTTCCTCAGGTGCTTTTGCATTTCTCTAAGCCTAAAATCCATATTGTCTAAACCAAAATGCAACTATGTTTACTTCAGATGTCTTCACATAACCACAGGAGCTATGGGGTGTAAACTGCAGACAACACTGTGTCTATCCATATCTTTACGGCTTGCTGCTGGCTGTTGCTACTTTTTGTCTTAGTCATGAATATTTTCTTCCTTTTAGTGTTCACACTTTGTACCAATTATCTGTCACCTGCTGTCTCCAAAGCCAGGAATCATTCTCAGCAGTGACAGAGAACAGAATTTATTTCTTTGTATAACTAGAACTATGTCAAAAAAGCACTGTAAAAAATGACATGCAAACTAGGATGGACATGAGGTATGTGCATAGCCAGTTAAGAACTACCTAGAAGTGAAATGTCTTTTCCAAGTACTGAAGTGAGGTATTTGCAATGTTGTCATTTGTACAGAGTGAAAGACAACAATATTTTCTTGGAAACTGACTGAAAAAATGCGACACCATCATTGGCCACATAACAGTGTCTCCCTCATATGGGGGATCTGCCTGGGAAAGGTGCTTTTGAGACACAGCACATCTTAGAGCAGTAGTCTACCTTGGATGATGCCTCACTTCTCCCTGTAGAAGGTTAAGTCATCATGAAAGGTGTTTACACTCTCCAGTGCATTTGTTCCATATTCTAATGTTTGCTTCTTGTGGTAATGTGCTACAGTCCGCACTTGGTTTAATCATCTCCTTTTTCATGGCAATCACTGAAATAAATCCCTGAAACTTACACCTCAATAGTCACAGTACTATCTTTGAAGTCACCTTCAATTCCCTGTGGTGACCTTGAGGTGCCCTTAGCCTTTGTAAGGAGATTGCACAAGTGATGGATATTTGCAGGTCAACTTGTGTGAGGATTTGTGAGGCAGAGTCTATTCTTATCTCTGTCACTTCACTTAGTGGGTCACCTTGAATGAGTAGGTTCCCTGTTCTTTGCTTCAGTCTCCTCATATGTATAGCAGTTATTTAATAATTCTTGACGAAAAGCAATTAGCTAAGCCATAATACAATTACCCTTCTTAGTTATCTGTCACACTGCTGTCTTCTGAGAGAATTCTTGATCTATGTGTTCTCATGATTGCAGACACACCAAGGAACTATTTATTTTTTTTTCTTAGCCTCTCTCTTGTACTCTTGGGCACAACCTTTCTGTCTCTTACTCCTCGGAAAAATGGGCTGTAATACTCTGTCCATCCTAAATCTCATCATAGCACCTCTTGCTAAGCAAATACAATCTTTGACCAAAATAAACTAACATTAGAATTATAATTTATAGTTTAGCTTCTAATAGATGATTTCTATTTGAAGCAATATGATATCTGAAGCTATTTGAAATAAGTGATGTCTCTGAGGCTCTGCAAAGCACTCTGTCACAATTCTACTTGACTTGACAGATACTAACAGAATAATACGTGGGGTCCTGCACCTTTCTGGAGCATCCTTTGGATGAGCTTCCAAACATCTTCCAGGACAATGCACATAGTGCCCCCACACTCTGGAGTATGAGTAGGGCTGGTGGTGAGCACATGTTCAAGGTAACTGCACAGGGCCTGTTTAGAAAGTGTGTCTGGGATACCCCAGTGTCATGGTTTATGTGCTACATAGTCAATCTGCCATGTGCAATAACCACATTTTTCATGTGCGTGTGGCTATGGGAAGTCCATTAGTATTATTTCTCTTTGTCCTTCTCTGTGCATGATCAGACATCTTTATCAAGCCAAAAAACTTGCTCTTTCTCCTGACAAAGTCTCAGGGTAAGGAAGAAAAGTGGGTACATCTGGAAAAATCCAGAGCTGTTTTGATTTAAAACCAACAGTAAGTCCACTAACCCTTACCTCCCTTTACCAACCACTTCTCCCCAGTTTTACATAATTTTTTCCCTGAAGCACACAAACTCTTGCTTCTTGCCTTCTTCCTGGAGTCTTCTTCCCTCCAGCTAGTTTTCTGTTTCTTTACTGATGGTGAATAGGAGAAAAGCCCTCATGCCTTGGAAGGCATGAGCTTTTATTCCTCCATTTTGCCCAAAGCTGCCTTGTTCTTCAGACCACTGCTCTATCACCTCTGCTCCTTTGTTCTCCTACTTAGGGATTTTCCACTCCTCACCTTCCTGCTGATAAAGTTAATCAAACTAATTTTCCCGCTCAGTCACCTCCCTTATCACAGTCACTGTTTGGCCAGAGCCCAATGCACATGGTTTATGAGCTCTGCTGTTTGTTCTGCAGCTTTTTCTGCCCAGGGTGAGTGATGTGTCTCAGGGTCTGTGTCAGTTCCTGGCTGATTCACAGTAACTTGAGACAAATAACAAATATATTTTTGAACTACTTTGTGAAATATCTGAAATTCACAAATTCAAATAATTTAATCATCAGAAAAAGATCCAGGATCTTTTTGTTTTGATTTGAAACTCTCTAGCTAGAGCTTAGGTACCCATATCCAAGTGATGACCATAACTTGGTTTAGTTTTTGTGTCAATGATCATAAAAGGAATAAGGTGTAGTTTGTTCTACCTTATCCTTTCCTGTGTTGCAGTGTAAAAAATTTGAAAATGCAGAATGGAAATACATGTGAGAATCAGCTGGAAATGATCTCTGGTGCCTCTGGCAGGTATCTAATTTGACCTCCCCCTCGGGTCCCTTGGCAGTTATTAGAAGAGGCCATGGCCCTGCAACACCCAGTGACTGGGGCAGCTGAGGCGATCAGCACAGATCAGGCGTTTAACCCCAGATAAGCTCAATTTAGGGGTAGTGAGTCTGCCTAGTAAGTCAGAAAGATTTACAGTCACTCTTCCTATTGCTGTTACTGCTCTAGCATGACTTCTATCAGTAACTACTTGTATCAGTAACATAAAGGACAGCATGTAAGAGGGACAACAGCAGTACTTTGAGCAACTTGTCAGCTAATATGGGGGTGTCACAAGTGGGTGGGTGGATCCTGATGCTTGGGGTCGCTATTCACCCCTGTCATGCCACTGAGTTTGTTTAAGTCTTCCCAGTGAGGCCTTGCAGCCCACAACCTGGCTGCTAGTGTTAGAGACCTCTGAGGAGGTCCTCACAGCTCAGTGGCAGGAAAATCCTCGAGTAGACAGGGCTTGCATGGAGTGTGAAGCACTCCCAAAGGAATTCCTCTTTGCACATTGATCCTGGTGCAGGATTACATCCCTGCATTTCACAGGTTATCCTGCTGAGGCAAAAAAATAAAACAAGTTTTGTTCTGCTACAGTAGAAATGTTTTTTAAAAGCCTGACAGATTTGGAGAACAGGTGCAAAGAACAAAAGGGCGGATCCTTCTCTGACCTCATACCCCATGCTTGCCCTTGGCCACTCATCTGTGCTTCCCTTGCACCAGCTCTGGACCTTGCTGAAGCCTTTCATGAGCTGATTTAACTCACTGAATCTGCAGGAGGTAAGGGAGTTAAACTTGCCTGAGGTTTCAGTGAAGTCATTTGGCTTGTCTGGACATCTGGCAGGTACCATGGCTGGGAAAGGGAGGAGAAGTGTGGTGATGGGCATAGGATGGAGGGTAGTGAAACCTGCCTCCCCCATGCTAGCCCAAAGGCACATGCAGCCATGCTCCCAAGCAGCCTCATCCATCTAATGTCAAGCTCCTATATTCAGGGCAAAGCCCTGTGAACCCATCCTCTCCCTGGGAATTCGACCAAGTGTAAATGCCACACTGGGGATTTCCTGCAGCCTGAAGACTGATAATTAGTTTAATTAGGCCATCAATTTATGATCCTCTTGTTAGTGAAAAGCTGCTTGATACAATGTTAGCTTTTGATATGCAAAAAATCTTTTGAAACTATACCTCACCCTGGGTGGCCCAGAAAGCGTTATCATTTCATTGTCAATAGATAATTCATTTAAAAGACACACATGTATCCTTGCTTGAAAAATGCTGATGAAAAGTGTTGAATAATCTCTGAGGCTATGGATTCAGATGAAGTTTCTTCTGTCGACGGTGCCCAAGTGATTTGCTTTCCACACTCACACGACCCAAAACCATTAGATCGCTTCACTGACCTCCTCAAACATTTCATTCAGCCTAGTGAGGATGTAATGAAGACAGGAAAGGAAACAGGGGGGAATACTCTCCTCACACTAGTGCTACGATTGGGAAAAATGTAACATGAAACCAAAGCTTGAGTTCGAATGACTAAATTTTCTATGCTTTACATTAGCATTACCAGGCATTACAGTGGTAGAAAGATACAACTTACCTGCAATTTTACATTGGTGCTAAATACAATCACTAGCAAGATGAACTGGAAGATTCTCAATTCTGAGTTATGGAAGATACCAGAATATCAAAAAAAAAAGGAAAACTGCCTACACTGAGGCACAATGTGGTGCTGTCAGCATCCTTCTGTGTTGAAAGGCACCAGTATTTCCATATTTTACTAGTATGATAATGAGGATGACAGCATTTCATTGATCTCACATTATTTTAAATAATGCTTAAACTGTCTCTTCACCATTCGTTTCAGTATTTTCAGATATTCTGATTTAATATAACCTGATTTTCTGCGGAGCCAAAAAAATTTCCCACTCTCATTTCTTTTGGACAGATTTGCTCGTGGGGCACATTTGTTTCTGTTTCAACTATGACCCTGTTAAAATGCAAACACTTTCTAGGTTTTAAAAAGTCTGCTTTTGACAGCACAGCGTTCTTAAATTAACGTTAGCTAGCTATGCAATTTTCATGTTGTTACACCAGTAATCTAGACTGCTGTGCCTGATTTCATCTCCCCTAAGTTACTCGGGGAAAGCACTATTAGAAACTCCTCAACTCACTTGCTGTTTTGCCAGGCCGTCAGTTGACCTTGTTTTTCAAAAGGCACTTATATCCTGGTCCTTAAATGCATTTCTATTTCCGACTTGTTTGCTGGGCGGCATGCAAAGTGCCTGATGTCAGCAGTGTTGGTCTACTTCCCTAGTTAAGCATGTCTTTCTGGACCAGCAGCAGAATAGATCTGTCACTCATAACAGTGTGTGGTTGTGGGTACAGTGTCTGTATCCACATTAAGATGGTCAGTACCTCTGATGCCCACATTAAGAAGAAAGAGGTAGAGCTCAGTAGTGTTGCTGTACGGACTTAGAGAAAGAGGAAGGGAAGTAATGCCTTGAGAGTACAGCTACTCCCTATCTATCCCAATGTAGCATCTCTGCCTTCTTATCTGCTCTGACTTTACAGATGTAACTCAGGGAGGGAGCACAGCTGTGAGGATCTGCCTTCACATCCTCTCTCAGAAGTATCTCTGGCCACATCAAAAATGCTCTGTTGCCCCTGGCCCCAGGGTGGTGGCAGTGTCAAGTGCTTCCAGCTCCATGTCAGCTTCAGTGTCTGGTCATGGAAGGAAGCAGAAATTCATACATCTGGTTGCTACTCTGGGACATGCATGTAGATACAGGCTTCAAAACCGCACACTTGAACATCTCACCTGGAGACAGAAAGGTGGTTTCCAAATTATGGAGACCACTGGGGCCAAAAGGCTGTGATGACGGTGGGATATCCATTGCAGTATGACACAAATGTTTTGGGCCGCTGCAACACCATGTAGTGAGGTGTTGATAGGACACTTTGAAGGAATAGAGAAGCTTCTCTCAGGTCAATGATAGATCTCTTGTGTTTCCACTAAAGTAGAAGAAACAGCACCTTCTCCTAAGGTGCTTAGTGAGTGACTCCTGACCCCATCCTTATCTCAACTTTATCTGATCTATAAACTCCTGCAGCCTCAAACCTTTTCTTCCTCTTTCTCTGCTCACAGCATTTGCGAACACTCAGGTCAAGATGAAGGTGTGGAATCTGATATTTTTCTAGTGGTGGTTATGTCTCATTGCCCAAGTAAAGTGTTGTTTCCAAACTGTCCATTACAGCTAATGGCTTAATGAATCGAGGGCTTTCCATGTGGAGATTTATACTATGCAGGGAAGGAAAGGAGAAGGCCAGTTGTCTAAGCTGGTGAGAGAAAGAAAAGCAAAAAAGGTTTGTTCTGTACTCATGCAAAACAGGAATTTCAGACAGCTGGCTACATTTCTGCATCTCAGTCTGGCTGGTGTCCAGCTTATACATGAAGCTGGTGCCAGCGAAGAGATGAATGAATTGCAGTGGCTTTCTTAATTCCCCCTGTATGGCTACTTCTGGTGAGAGACAAGCAGGTCTTCCTCTTATGGTGGGAGAGAGAAACTAGTCTAAATCAAAAGTCTCCCTTTCTACTCACTAATCTTCAGCTGTGAACCTCCAGTGTGAAAGGTGCAACAAAGCAGAACCCAAAGAAGACCTAAGAAAAGGAAAAGTAGCACTTCAAAAGCAATCCAAAGGGGGAGTTACTTCAAAAGGGAACCCTGCAGTAAGAAGCACTTCAAAGAGGAAAATTTCCTTAGAGATCTTGTTGCAAATTATCTTAAAGTAGGTCCTACCATCAAAAAGACGTAATTAGTTCTATTCCTATTGCTACTGTCATGGAATCTTGTTCATTCAAAACCACCTTGAACATTTCATATGGTGGAGGAGCACTGGCTGAAGGATACACAGGGCTTTAGTGTAAGCATCCTACAACTGTAGGCAACAGGATGCAAGAAGTACCTGCTCACCAAAGCTTGCCAAAGTTCAGAGAGGTGTCTCAGAGCAGGTCTGTCCAATACTATGGAAATTTGGTTCATTTGCTTCCCATCTTTTCGCAAATGACTGGCATACTGTAATTGGTTTGGGATTTTTTTTCTGCATCAAAAGCCTATGTAATTTTCCCACCTCATATTTTTAGGCAGTTTGTGTCATCTTATTTGAGCACTATAAAACTGCACGTACCTTTTTCTTCAGATGCTTCATTGTCTCTAGGGATAGGCCAATCCAGTCTCCATGAGTTTCATGTACTGTCAATTACTTTTGCTATTATCATAATCAGTGTAATTAAAATAGTAACAACATGGTCTGATCCTCCCAATTTCCCTCTTTATGTCTTTCTTACAATTTTCTTCCTTCTCATCACTTTACTCCCTTCCTCTTCCATATATCCCTTTCCATGTGCTTGTTCTCACGACAGGAGAACAGACTCTCCCCGGAACTTGTGGCTGCAGCTGCACCCTCCCTTGGCCAGCACCCACGTTAGCTGCCTTGCCCTGCCACTAACACTAATTTTAAAATGTCTGTTTTCTTTTAGAAGTTCAGACTCTATATGCTCTGATGAAACTAACAGGGTGAAGAGGCTTGTGTTCACAATGTAGGTCAAGCATGAACAACAGCTTCCAAAAAGAGCTGAGGTATGTCTGGACTATTAAGTTTCAAAGCGTCCACAGCCTGACTTCAGAAAACCTCCCTCAGTTCTTGGTGCTCTGCTTCCTCAATCCCCTCCCAAACCCCTAGAGATGAGTTATCTTCTCATTCTTCTGAGAACCATTTAACACCTTTGGATTAATTAAAATTACTGTCTTTTGAAACCACCCCCATGTCTATTCAATAACTACTAAGATACATTATTCTATTATAATTAAATGGGCACATGAAACAAAGAGTGAATATGTCTTATAATGGTGTTAGATAAAGCACCTATCACTTGAAGGCTCTCACACAGACACCTAGAAAGCTGACTCATCTTTTTCTTCTCTTTCCCGTCAGACGGTATCTCTTACCATGTGTTTTTTCCAATAGTTGAACTATAGCATCTGTGTTGTTATCCTAACTTGGACAGAGGTGGTTTCTTATTCCCTGCCTTTTGTTTCTTGTCCTTCAAGGTCAGACAAAGTTGTATATGTGTTGGAAAATGAGGAAGAGATTAAATGAGGGAGTATTTGTTTTAGATTCTTTATCATAAAGCAATATTTAATGCCCCCAGCTTGATGTTTTACTGGCATTTTTCTCCTTTCAGCAAACATATCCTTACATGTATTTTCAGTTTCTAATTCCCATACTTGAACAACTTCATTTCAGCAATTCATCCCCTGCTTTAGTAGAGAGATTAATCTTGTCTTTGTAGGCAACGAAACCACCAAAGCAATTTTTATGTGTAAAAAAAAAATATATCCTTCTCTAGACTGCTGAAGTGCACAAGTTTTCTAGATTTCAGCAGCCTGTGCTGTTAAACATACGGAGAGATAGCTACTGTGAGTGCATGTGCAACAGGTACACTATGGGACATGTCAGATCTATTGCCCTCTGACCTACCAGTGTTGGCAAGTCACTTTCCTCAAATAAGAAAGAAGTTACATGGCTTTATCAGAGGATGTTAAAGTGTGTTCTGAATGCTATGAACATCTTTATTTAAGATTTTTAATACTAACACTCGTGTTTGCGATTTATTTTGAAATTTTTCTCTTAGGAATGTCAGAGTTATTTACAGAAAATCATGTCTGAATTGAGATGAAAGAATTTCACCTGACTTCAGGAAGTAAAATACACACAAGTTGTGTTTCCTAGGCAGCCCATTACAGATGAATGCCATAATGCTAGCAGTTTATGGAACTTCCATATGCACTGTTGGTATTTGTAAGGTGATGAAACAGAATGCAGTTTCTGATATCTGAGTTGCTTTTACTATGGTATTTTCAAAAATAAAAATACCCAATAAAACTAAACTTGGAATCTGTAACAGTCGATTTATGTGGAAAAATCAGGAGCTAAACCATACTCTTTATTAAAATAAAGTTCAAGCTCTAAAATAATTAAAATAAAATTGTAGATATTTAGATGACTGTAGAGCAGCCAGACAAAGTAGTTGAAACTAAGGTTAGTATTCTGAGCTAGAAAGAAAGTAAAATAAAATTGTTCTTGTTTTAAACTAGAAAGGAAAGAAATTTATAGACAATCATTGCTCTAACTCTCTTTATTTCTTTGTCACATTGCAGAGAGGCAAAAAAGCAGTAGAAGAAAACAGAAAAAAAAAATGGCGTAGTAAGAGATGACATGTCCACGATAACAAATATTACAGTACTGTGACATTTTGCTACTCCATGCCATATGGGTTAAACCTTTCTTCTCACTTTTTGTACTTTAGATGGATAGAGAAATGGAAGAATTCATGCTGCAGACATCACATTAAGATAACTTGGAAAATGAAATGGTGTCACCATCACTAGTTCAAAAACAAGTCAGGCTCTTCTTTAGAGCCTTCTTAGGCTTTTTTTTTTAGAGCCTTGCAGCTAAAAATCTTTGATATTGGTCAACTAGACATTTCTACCGAACAAAAAATAAGCAGCATTATGTTTTGGGCTAGCTCCTCAGAAACTCTTCAGCCTTGCTATTTGAACTATGGCAGCAACTTGCAAACAGCTCAACTATGAAAGATCTTATCCTTCACCATCTCCTGTTCTAAAAAGGATTTCTATCCTGTCTTTAAAAGAATTCAAGTTCAAATCAAATTCCTTTTCCTTCAATGGTCCCCACTGTCCTTTGTTGTTGCATAGCTGCTGGGCTGTAGCTGTGCAGGTTGTAGCCCCTCTTTCATCTTGCATGGATTAATTATTCACTCATTATAACTATCTTGTGTTAAGATCCACAGAAATCTGTACCTGGGAGGACAGCTCTTATCTGAGATGCAAGAAACTTGGATACTAATTCCAATTAGTACTTATGCCTGTATTACAAAGTAATGTCTTTCTACCTCCTGTTCTTCAGGTGAATGCTCTAAACCTTCAAATGCAGAGTATTATGTAGCAGGGAAGGGGAGCAGTCTTCCATTCTGGAAGACCAGTTCATGTGGTACTGAGTTGCCTGGTACTGGGAGGAAGAGCATGATATACCTCCAACAGATGTCAGACTGAGGTGGCCACCCACCTGCCTTCTCAGTGCTGTCACAGCATGAGGCAATTTCTTGTGTGCAGCAGCAGGAAATTCAGACTCATGGGGCTTTTCTGATAAAACTGAGACACTTACACACTTTGATAGCACGAAAGAAGAGGTCATCAGCCAACAGGGCACTTGGGGAAATCCCATTTGTAGTTTTACATGTTCCTAAATAACTGTCAGTGAGGTGTTGTCGCCTGGATGGCATCTCACCATCAGGCAGTATGTCCTTCCATGAGATTTCCCCAAGCACAATCAGTCTCCTAGAATGAGAAGACAATACCACCTTCCAAGAAATAACAGCCTTTCTTTCAAAAATATTTGAAAATGTTTTCTAATCCTCAGAAATGAAAGCAACGAATGTTTCTTGTTTCCCACAGAAGTCAAAGACTGACATCTTTATTTGTATACTTTTCCTCTGTGTTCAGCTGTCATTGTAGTTAAATGATCTTGTTGGAGTCATCTGCAATTTGGGGTGGAGTGCTCAAATATTTTAATCTGTTTGCACCCCATGGTAGCTGATTTTGGTGAGTGATGGGAAATAAAAATAGGAGAGAGCAGCAGAAGGACACAAAGATGGCTAGGCTGGGCAATGAACTCCAATAAGACCACAATGCAATGTGTTTAATTCTGACAAATCAGAGACTATAGTGACCACAAGAGTGCAAGAATGGATGTACATCTTTAGAAATGGCAGAGAACAGCTTTAGTTACCTTTGATGTATGCAATGTCCAGAATCTTTAAGTAATTTTTAAGTTTACTTGTTATAGAGTTTGTTGTACTTGCATGGTTGCATACATTGTCATGACATATCTATTGAGCATAAACATTCAGCCTGAGGGTTTTGTCAATTACAGCTTTTATAGAGATGTTGAGGAGGAAACATTCAAGGTGTGCATATGCTGCCCAGGCTAAGGCATAGGAACATGCTTCCTCCAGCAGTAGCCCCTTTTCATGATATGGCCACCTGAAAAGTGGTTGGAAAGAGACAGCCTGAGCTATGGAGCATCGCAGGATCACAGGATGTCAGGGGTTGGAAGGGACTTTGGAGATCTTTAAGTCCAAGACCCCTGCCAGACCAGGACCATATAATCTAGCACAGGTCACAAAAGAACACATCCAGGTGGGTCTTGAAAATCTCCAGAGAAGGAGACTCCACAACCTCTTGTGGAGCCCATTCCAGTGCTCTGTGACCTGCACAGAAAAGAGGTTCCTCCTCATGTTAAGGTGGAACCTCCTGTGCTCCAGTTTATACCCATTTACCCATGTCCTATTACAGGGCACTAGTGAGAAGAGGCTGTCCCTTTCCTCTTGACACTCAGCCCTCATATATTTATAGCTCATCTATCAAATCCCCTCTCAGTCTTCTCTTCTCCAGACTGAAGAGCCCCAGGTCTCTCAGCCTTTCTCATAAGGCCTGTGTTCCAGTCCCTTAAGCATCCTTGTAGCCCTCCGTTGGTCTCTCTTGAGCAGATCTTGTGTACCACATTGGGGGTGCAGAAAGTAAAAGGCCACACCTGCAGGAAGGAGCAGGCAGGGCAGATGACTCTAAACTGACCGAGTGAGGGATTCCATCCCATACAGGTCATAATTGGTATAAAGCCGAGGGATTGCAAGGGTCAAGCTCTCTTCTTCA
>VWZY01006126.1:23106-34993 GCA_013399075.1 Chloroceryle aenea | reverse complement strand
CCTGGGGGTGCAGCAGCCTCTCCTTTTCTTCCCCGAGAAGCTTCTCGCAACGTTCGGGTCCGCTCCTCGATGCGGTCCTGGGGGAAAAGGGAAGGAGCCGTTATATAAACCCCTCCCTCGATTTCGTTATTGTGGGAACACATTTGGGGCAGGTATTGCAGATCCAAGGATACGAACTTTTCATTATGTAAGGCAAGATATTGGCATCTAACGGGCTGATAACAGCCCTTTATATACAGATATTATTATTTCTGGACAGAGCTTTTAATTATTGGCAGCGCAGCGGCTCCTTCTCCCAACCCCACGGACACACCCATCCCAGTCCTTCCTCAGCCTCGGAGGCAGAAAAGTGAGCTCGGAAATGGAGCTTTCAAGTGTGACATTTGTGCAGGAGCCGCTGGGCTGTCCAGTTACCTTGTAAACGAAGCGCAGGGGATGCACAAAATCGCTATGTGATAAATGGACCATCCTCCGGGGTGGGTTTTTTTGTTGCTGGATGTGGGGGGGGGAGCTTCTTTCCCCCCCAGGAGTCAAATGGTAGAGAATTTAAAAAGATGCCTGTGTTTAAATCCCTGCGAAGGCTGCTGCTGAATCGCTGTCACGGGCCAAAAGTAGTATGACGCATTTTTCTTCTGACTGAATGCTTTGATTTATCTTGGGTGCACCCGCTGCGATTCTCTTGTCAAAATAAGGGGTAAAAAAACCCCACATAAACCTTTAGATTTCGGGTTTATTTGCTGTCGTATACACCCGGAATTGATCTCCAGAGACTAACGCTTGAAGGAGAAGGATAATCAGTGTCCAGCCGTCCTGTTTGGACTGCATGGGTAGGGAAAATCCACAGGGATTTCGTGGCAGGCCCTCGCTGGGTTGCAAACTGCGTGCGCTTTTGTCTCCAAGGTGGCTGGAAGGAGCTGGAGGATTCGCACTGATTTCCCAGCCTACGGTGCAGCCGCAGTAGGAGAGGAGACCTGTTTACTAGCAAAAGCATTTAGAGCATCCTTAAAAAGGTCCAGGCTGCATTTTTGTGGTCGTTCTATGTATATTTTTCTTCTTTCCTAATTGATGCCCAGCTCATTAGGACTTGGGCTCTCGGTGACGTCGGTGGCCAAAAGAGACGATTTTGCTGGTAGCCAGCTTTTTTTTTTAATAGCAGAAGGAGTCTGCACTAGAGGTGGCCATAAATACTGCAGTGTTTCTGGAAATGGTGAACATGTAGGGCAGTTTGCTGTAGAGGGCTGGCACTGAAAGGCAAGTGGGTTTTTCACGCCCTAAGTTAATTCATTCAGGCTTATTGGCATTCACGGCAGATCCTAAATTTAAATCTTGGGGTTTTCTTTCTTTGTTGTTTAAATTGGTGGCGTTGTTCAGGGAAACTCCATTGCAGCAGTAGGAAGGAGGAGGGGAAAAAACCAAACCCAAAACCCAACAAAAATAAAAAGGAGGGGGAAGGAGAGACACCGAACACTGCAGCAGTTCTATAAAAGATGGATATATGGTATAAATCAGTAGCTGATGCAATCTGTGTAGCCTTTTTGGTCTTAAAAGAACCGTGTCAGCTCGAGGCAGTTGAGAGTCTGGTGGCTCCAGCTCTTTGGTTTTATTATAAGGTCCTTGGGAAAACACTGGATTCTTTTCTTCTGTTGGACCAGCGCAGCCCAGCTCAAAATAAGGACCCCGAGCACCACTCGCTGCCCTAGAGGTATCTGCCCCAAGTCCAAGGCATCACCAAGCTCAAATTCTGCTTTTACCCCTTCTTGCAGTCAGCGTTTGGCTTCACCAGCCTGGCTGTGCTATGTAGCTTTGTTCTCTTCCAAAGGTGTGTTTGGGAGGAGGAAAGATTACTGGAGCACGTCTTAAGTGCAGATATAAGGGCCAAGGTGTAGTTTAAACCACACGCTGCGTAACGTGTATGTTGCTTTCTTCTAAATACCCCCATCTGTGATGCGGGGAATGAAGGAACCAGAGCAGCGTAGCAGTCTCTGAACTTCCCTCCTTGCCCAGAGCTCTGCAGAGTGTTTCGTTGTTGTTTAGGACTACTGCAAAAAAAAAATAGTAATTGTTTTGGACCTAAAATCTTGCAAAAGCCAGCTGTGACCTGGGCTGCCATAAAAGCACGTCGCCGGAAAGCTGCCGCGTTATAATTCCCTTTCTGCTCCTGCCAAACTGCCTTCTAATTGGAGGAGATTTTAATAACTGTTTTTTAAATGCTTCTCTTGAACTTAATTTGCTAATCTGTGCCTATTTCCATCTGATTATGCAGTAGTGCTCTGGAAAGGCGGTAAAAGCATCCACCGCGTCGAAGCATCGCTCAGCTGGACAAACGGAGTTTGTTTGTGTTGTGTAACCCCTGGCAACAGACTTTTGGTCCATTTCCCTGACAGCAGTTGACTCACAGTTAGCCAAGTAGTGACTCCAGCCCGTGGGCGCATATAGGAAATTTTGCATATGGCCAAAGGCAGAAAAAATCAGAGATGTGGCTGTTTCACATCCCTCCAAGTACTGCTTGATGCTTTCGCTGTAGGTGATGGAGGAGACTGCAGGTGTGCCAAGGAGACGAGCCTGCTAGAACCCAGCTCCTCCTCCATCCCGATTTTGTCCCCTTTTTTTTCTCTTTTTCCTTTTTATTTTTTCTTTGTTTGATCATTAGTGTGATGAAAGGACCTGCAGATGAAATACCATATTTTATCTTCCTAGCCGAAAGTGCGGCGGCTGACTCGTGTTTTGACGTGTGCTTTTGAATAATGCAGAGCTTGTTTCTGTCTCTGCCCTTTTATCTCTGAAGTGACACTGCGGACTGTCAGCTTTCCCACAGAATAATTGTCTATCTTTGTGTGCTTTTTTTTTTTGTTGCAGAGCGATCGTCTTTTGATCAAAGGTGGTAAAATAGTTAATGACGACCAGTCTTTCTATGCAGACATTTACATGGAAGATGGGTTGATAAAGTAAGTGAAGCCTGACACCGTCTTACAGTTGGCAATGTACAGAAATGCACTGCAGATTAGCCAGGAATAACTTAAGGCTCAGAGAGCTATATTAAATTGCAATAAAAAAATGGAATATTTCACATATACCCCAGTGCTTGACGGAGGAACTTTAAAAACAAGATGTTAAATTAAATAAACAAATGGGCCCGAACCCCACTGTTATTAAAACGTGGGTCAGAGGAGGTGCTTACACGTACTTAATTTTAGCCATGTGAATAGCCCCACGCTGAGTCGACACAGATGTTTGAAGTTAGCCCTGTTGTAATATTTTACTGAGTTATGACTTCAGATATTTTGAATCCCGAGTTCAGCATCCTCATACAGTTAATTCTGGTTTAGGAGACTGGACTTAGGTGACCTCTTGAGGTCTCTTGCTGCGCCTGTGATGTAAGGATCAATCCAAACCCCTTTAAAGTTAAAAATGACCCTGTAGTTTAAGGACTGAGGTTCAGACCACTCTCCAACACACTCCTGTGTTTTCAGTCCTGAAACATGCGTTCCTGGCACGTTAGATATATTACAGATTTCTTTGGAAAATTACCCTTAGGAAAAATTGGACAAGGCAGAGGTTACAAACAAGGACTTTTCCTGTTCTGGCTAAAGGGGCAGCACATCTGCTTTCCTCATCAAGGTTAGAAGTTAAAGGAGCCAGATGAAGACAGCTAAGGAATTGCAATGTGTCATCCACTGTTGTGCTCTTAAAGATAGAGCTGGAGTGGAGAGAGCTCTGAGGGGCTCATTGGGAATTTGGTAACCAGTATCTACTTGGGTTTATATTTGGGCAGGGGCTACATCATATTGATGCATGAAAGGGAACTGGACAATATAAAATCCTAGAATGGTGGGGGTTAGGAGGGACCTCTGGAGCTCAGTGAGTCCAACCCCCCTGNCAGGGGGTTGCTCCTCCCCAGCTGTAGGACTCTACCCTTACCCTTGTTGAACTTCATTCAGTTTGCCTTTTCCCAGCTCTTCAGTCTGTCCAGATTTTGCTGGATGGCAGCACAGCCTGCTGGCATATTGGCCAATATAGAGGCAAAAATTCTTGCAGTGCTCTCCAAACAATAAATTGCTGTTGGATACCTTGAGATCTAAAAAAGCTGGGATCTAGAAAAGCCAAGATCTAGAAGTCTAGAGCTGAGTGTTAAACTGCCACTTGGCAATCCCAGTCCAGTCCCAGTAAAGCACCTCGCAAGGCTCTTGCTGTGTTTGGTGCAGTGATCTTCTGATGATCTGAGGGGTCCCTTCTCCAGCTGCCTGCCACTGTGACTCCTTTTCCTTCCTGTCAAGTCTAATACTGCCCCAGGGTCCTGAGGGCATTGCACACTTTGCTCTCAGTTATGCAGCTGCCTCAAGGGGAAGGGTAAAATATTATCAGCTATGTACAGCGATCCTGTACATGGAAAAAGGAGCCACGAGCCAGGTGAAGTAGCACAAGGGTGTGTGTTTACAGGCTGTTGGCATTCTTTGTGTCTCACTTGCTGTTTGAAACCTGTTTACCCAGGCAAATAGGAGAGAATCTGATTGTGCCAGGGGGAGTGAAAACTATTGAAGCCCACGGCAGGATGGTGATTCCTGGAGGGATTGATGTTCACACCCGCTTCCAGATGCCGGAACAGGGGATGACATCTGCTGATGACTTCTTCCAAGGGACCAAGGCTGCACTGGCTGGAGGCACCACCATGATCAGTAAGCTGGGTGTTTTTCTCTTCTAAGGAAACGTTACTTTTTGTGTTTCTCAGTAAGTACAGAAACTGGGGGCTGTAGAAGTTGTGTGATAGTTTGGACCAGGTACCAGCAGCTGGGGATTTCTGATGATCTGTCCAGTTTGCTGAGCAGAGCTTCTGCAGGGGAGGCCAAAGGGGTGGAAAAGCAAGACCCCAGGATTTCCACATCTTGCAGCTGTCAGTCATTTCACTCCTGTCTTCTCTGTTGGCAGGGTTACCTTTCTACTTTGGTGACTCAGCCACGTTCTTGGGGCTGCTCCTACTGAAACCAGTGTCACTTTGACCTCTGGCTCCAGTACGAGTAGCAGATTCTCCACATCCCTGGGCCTCGGTTCCTTTCTCCAGGCTGTCTTGGGATAGGTGTCCATTCTGTGGCTCACACCCAGGAGCTTGATGCCCGGGTACTGCGTGTCTTGGAAAAGTGGGCCACTTATTTAAGGGTTTGCACATGCCCACTTAGATACACAGCTTAGCACCGGGATTGTTGCTGGCGTTGTTCCTTTTGTGCTCAAAACCTCTTTGGGGGAAGAGAGAAATCAGGAAATGAAAATAGCCCGAAATAAAAAGAGAGGCAGACTGAGTGTTCTGCTGACACTGGGATTAGACACTCACAGCGTTCCCCTCTGGCTCTGAAATGCCTCACAAATGACTTCCAGGCTGTCTGTCACCTCTTGCTTTGGCTACAGATGCTTGGCTTGTCAGAGCCGGGATCTTAAAACTCCCTAAGTGAGTCATTGTTCTTAACCTTGTTTGAGCTAGAGAGAAAAATCAAAACCTTTGTTGCAGTGCAGCTGATCATGTGTGGACGTAACGCGGCGTCCTGGAGTCTGTTGCCACCTGTGGGGATCAAGGATAAAAGTGTAAAGTGATACAATATCTGAGCATCTTGCCTTCTTTCATGTGCTGCGAGCTGCTGCATTTCACAGGAGGGGAGCTAAGGTACAGAGAAATAAGAGCATGGTTCAGACAGGTACTGGTGTCTGTTGTCCCATCCATGGATATAAGGAGGTCTTGGGCACAGCCAGGAATCAGCCCAATGCTCCTCGGTTCAAACCTAGCTCCTTATGGACTAGAACTTCCTCATCCCTTAGGGGATGGTTATGGGTGAGCTTTGATCTCTTGGCCTGGAGAGTGGACTTGGGTTGATGGACGTGGTGGCAGCCAGTGGTCCAAAGGCAGCCAGGCTGTCTGTGTTTCAGAAATAAATCCTTCTCTGGGTCCAGACTTTGCAAAGTGGTTGTGTCTGACCTGTGAACTTGGTCTAATTCTTCCACTAAATAACCTTAAAATAAGGCAGGAAATTGTCTTAATATTATCACTTCAGAGCATGATGCCTGTGTGAAGATAACCTCACACGTACAGAAGGTGTCAAGTGGGAGTGTAGCTGTGGAGGGTCTCATTGGGGATCCCAGTACCCAGTCTTCCTTCACATCTTTGCTGTGCTGTCCATTTAAATCAATACCACAAAACAGTATTTTCTCTTCAGCTTCTGCTGGTTGAGTTTGATTTCACTGGCTGTTCCTTTGTCATTAGTGCACACTTGCTTTATCATTTTCTTCTTCCTTGTTAAGTTGAATGAGATGAAAATAACCTTCATCTGCCCTCTCCACAGCTTTATTTCCCCCAGTGGCACCTTTCAAAGCCATTTTGAGCAGAAATTGCGTGGAAAAAAATATCCTGAAGTAGCCCTTTACTTTAGCTGACCAGTTTTACTTGCAGAGCCTCAGAGTTCAGAGATGCTCAGCNAAGTAAAACTGGTCAGCTAAAGTAGAGCCTCAGACTTCAGAGATGCTCAGTCCCTTCCACGGGTGTGTATCTTGCCTTTCTCCCCGTAGCATCTGAAATCTCACTGGCAGTAATTGTAGCACATCTCTGACTAACTAGGGGAAGTTGGAGGCAGATCCCATAAAGCGTAGCAGCAAGGACAGTAATTAAACTGCTTAAGACTGCTGCTGGTGGTTGGGTATCAGCAGCTGGAGCTGAACAGTGGAAAGCAGGATAAAGAATCCAAGTCGACTTCAAAGCTTCGGAGACTCCGCTCTGTGTCAGTTCAGCTGCTCCCTTCTTAGCAAAATGATACCATTTGCAAAAATGTTTTTCCGTGGCGAAGAGTGGAGAGCTGCCCTCCCTTCTCAACGTGCTCTCCGTGGGTGGCCTTTGGTTCCTCCCAGAGCAGGTGGGGGTTATGGTTTGATGGCAGCATTTTTAATTTTTTTTCTAATTTTATGAGGAGTAGGATGTGAGCTCTGGGGGAAAAAGCCGCCCTGTGTTCTTCCTTTGTGCTTCAAGCAAACTTTGTGTTATTTATTTACAAATACCTTTCATGGAATCAGAGAGTGGTGGGATTGGGAGGGAGCTCTGGAGAGCAGCGAGTCCAACCCCCCTGCCAGAGCAGGGTCACCCAGGGCAGCCCACACAGGAACAGAGCCGGGGGGGCTGGAAAGTCTCCAGAGCAGGAGACTCCACAACCTCTCCGGGCAGCCTGGGCCAGGCTCTGTCACTGCAACACTCAAGAAGTTGCTCCTCCTGTTGAGATGGAACTCCCTGGGTTCCAGGTTGTGCCCAGTGCCCCTCGTCCTATCCCAGGGCACCCCTGACAAGAGCCTGGCCCCTTCTCCTTGCCCCCCACCCTGCAGATGTTTGTGACCATTCCTCAGCTCCCCTCTCAGGCTTTTCTTCTCCAGGTTTTTCTTTACTTCCTCTGTTTTTTTCTGTTTTATACATAGCCCTGATTTTGGGCAAGGAAACAGGTTGATCTGCTTCATGATTCAATTTGTTTCACATTGTCATGCAGCAGGGCACTTCAAGGCTGTTTGCCATCATCCTAGGGAAATACTTGGTTTATGTAGGTTTTGTTTCAGTGAAATTAAAACAAGAAACTTGTATGGGTTTCTATCAATGGTTGGTTTTATACAAAGTGTGGACAAAATCCTGGATTGGTGAGGTAACAGGGAGTTTTGTCCCTGAGCTCAGCAGTGCCAGGAATTCACCCCTGCTGTCTGGTTGGTTTGGTTTCAGTGATCTCTGTTTTCAGCTCGGATAAATTCAATGTTGCCCCTTTAAATCTCAGGGCAAACCCATCCAAGGGAAGCACAGGGGCGTTCAAGAATGTAACCTATTGTTTCCAAGCCCTCTTCTTAGTTACTTCTATTCCTCTTGAAAGCAAATTCCTGACTGTAGCATCAGAGAGAGGAGAATCTTTCAACTGCTGTCAAACCCAGCAGCCCCATTTTCCGTGGGGACCAGTGGAGATTTACCCTGGTGGGAAGCAGATGTGGCTCCAATCCAGTGCTTCCCAGCTCATCTTCTGGTCAGCTGGGCTGGGGGAGAGTGGCTGGCAGGGATGATCTGGGTTAGGCTCTTTCCTGCTCTGCATCCCCGGTGTCCCCAGAGGGCTGTCCAGCCCTCGCTTTCCTGTGCCCTTCTCTGGGTTGCTTCCCTCAGGAGTTAGGGCTGATTGCTTTTTCTTTCCTAGCTGCTCCTTCCACAGAGGCCATCTGAACAGGAATTCCAGCTATGATCCTTCTGTCTTTACCCTCTTCAGTGCCAAAGGCGAGACTCCAGCTGACTTGGTGAATGTAGAAAAAAAAAAAGGTAGAAAAAAAATCCCTGTTGTTTTTACAGCCCAGAGCTGCCAAGAGGAGAAACCACGGAGTGGGATGCGATTGTTCCTGTTCCTGACATGGCAATTGCATGATCCCTTCCCCATCCCTACCCTACAGCAGCATTAGCGTGGGTACGTCAGCGTGGGGCGAAGGGCGCTGGGTTTTTTAGGATAACGCTGCTGTGGAAGAAACCCTGGGATTCTTGCCCTTACAGAATGGCAGAACGGGCTGTTTGGGATTTGAGTTGAAGGGATGATTCCAGGCTGATCCGTGGAAGGTTGGAGGAAGGAGGAGTATCCAAGTGGCTCCAGCTCGTTCAGGGTACCTTCCCTCAGCTCCTCTGTGTTCCACCGAAAGTGAACAGTCCTTAAGGAGTTTCTGAAAAGGACTCAGTCTGAAGCTGCCCTTGGCAAGAGGCTCCTTCTCATCCATGGAGCCACTGTTTTGTTGAGCTAAAGCTGGCATTTTCAAGCCCCATTGTCCCATTTTGAGATAGATTGATGCCCTAGGATACGAAACAGTCCCTGGAGCTATTGGAGAAGGAAGATAGCGCTGCCCAGAACAGCGTGGCCTCTCCAAGTCTTGTGATGGCTTGGTCTCATTAACTCTGATGGGTGAAGTCCTCATCAAATGAGTGGTGAAACTCCCCCTGCTTTCATTAGAGGCATGATTGCCTTTCCCTGCTCCTCACCCTTCAGAAAGGATGAAGCTAAGCAGTGTATATTTAGTGGCTCTCTGATCCTTCAGCCTGTTTAATGTCCTAGTGAGAACTGCATCTATCCAGGGCAGCTCCCACACACATTTCAGCCCCTCCTCCCAAAGGCTGTGCTTCTTCCTGGGTATCTGCTGTCCTTGAGTGAAATCACTTGCTGACATTGCCTGCGTTGACTCAGTTAACCACTGTTATAATCATAGGGAGAAATTACAGTGAGAGAAATTATAGCTCTTTCTGGCTCGGTGACTTGGAAGCCAGCTGCCTTTTGAACTTGCCTAGCAGTTATCCTAATAACATGGGGAGTGTACGCTGGGGACAGGAGCCTTTGGATCTTGGGAGCTTCAGAAAATGAAGGGCAACTTCACATGGGCTGCAGTCTCCTTGCTAATGCTTTACCCCGCTATTAAAGAGAGTGCTCGTGTGCAGGTCGGCCGAGGTTTCCAGGAGGGTGTTGGCTGCTCAGCTACCAGCAGATTTGATACCAGGTCTCCTAGCTCATCACCACCTTGCTAGAAGGAAATGTTTCCAGTCCAGCTTGCTTCCTCGCCTCTTGAGCTTTGGAACCAAGCATGACTTGAGGGAATGAAACTGCCCCAAAGGAGACCGGCGTCTAAACCACAGCGTGAGCTTAGAGCAGGGCTTAGAAAAGGGCTCAGCAGTGTTCTGGGGCAGAGGGACCTTGGTATGGGGTGGTGTTTAGACCTACCAGTGAAGCCTGGGTCGTGTTCTACCCTACTGGGTGCTGCTATTTTATATTCTCAGGGTCAGCCCTACCCTGGAGTCTAAGTGGGGGGAAGGGAAGAGGCTGGGAGCAGGCACAGGAGGAGGTGGCACCGCAGTGGTTGTGCAGGGACTTGTGGCTGAGCTGGAAGGAGGAAACCAGGCGGTTTGAATCCGAGGGCAGTGACCACAGAGCTGCAGTGTCTCACCAAGTCTCTGTGGCTGCGTGTACACAGCACTGCCTTGTTCTGCAGACACCAGCCCCAATTTTCTTTTTGCACCCAGCAGCAGAGATAAAAGAGGAACTGTGCGGCCAGGCGCTGCCGCTTCGGCCGGGCTCCTTTCACTTCCCAGTCGCTGGCACTGGTTCTTCTGCAGCACTGAAGTGTCCAATCCTCTAGAAACATAATGAAAATGTCCCGTTGGTTGTAGAAAAGGTTACTGGAGATTTATATGAGCAGAGGCTTCCTTGAACTCTGTTGCTGAGGTACTGATGTTAGCACACAGGAGTGCTGAGTCCCTCTGGCCCTTTCTCTCTTCTCCCCAGCCCCCCTTTGATGCTCTTTCTATCCCCCCCAACACTCTTCAGCCTCTGCTCTGATTCACGCTGCATCTGGTTCGCTTCACTGGCTCCCAGCTTCCTGCTGATGGGTTTGCTGCTTTCATTCAGACTGAGCTTAAAATCATTAATGAGAAAGTCTGTCCGTAAACAGAGCTGGGCCCTCCCCTGGTGTGAGCTACTCTTCTCAAGCTTTTAAACCCCTCTAAGTCCATTAGGCAGCAGCTCTGCCTGCAGCAGGGTGTGCAGCTACTGCACGGAGCACAGCCGGGCTCGCGGGGCCAGCCCTGCTCCCGGCCAGCCCCCCACGCTGGCTTTCTGCCCGAGGGGTTCACCTCTGTTCTTCTGCTGGGGTTTCCAAAGGGGTCTCATTGGCTTCGCTCAGTTCAATCTACCAGGCCCTTGCCAGTTAGCACAGAAGGAGGCAGCTGCTCAGTCCTCGGAGTATGTTGGGTGTTATTGTGTGCATTTTATTTTATCTTATTTTGTCTTACATTCTTTTGGCTCTGTGTAGTTTAATTTGTCTTCCTATGGTTGGTTTGTCTTCTTATGTTTAGCTTATTTTATTTATTCCCCCCACCCCCTTTGGGCTGCAGCTGTTGTTTGTTGTCTCTGCTGCTGAGGGCACAGGCTCCTGTGAGGAGCAGATGAGGACTGCAGGAGCTGGGCAGCTTTGCCTGAGGTTACCCAGGAGGCCTCTGGGGTGATGGTGTCTTCAACCCTGGCTGTCAGGTACTCAGGCTGATGCCTCTGCCTACAAGCTGGGCCATCTTGCTGCCCTGGAATCAGAATCCGAGACTGGTGTGGGTTGGGAGGGAGCTCTGAAGGGCAGCAGTGGGGGCTGGAAAGTCTCCAGAGCAGGAGACTCCACAACCTCTCTGGGCAGCCTGGGCCAGGCTCTGGCACTGCAACACTCAAGAAGTTGCTCCTCCTGTTGAGGTGGAACCTCCTGGGTTCCAGTTTGTGCCCAGTGCCCCTCGTTCTATCGTCAGGGCACCCCTGACAAGAGCCTGGCCCCTTCTCCTTGCCCCCCAACCTGCAGATGTTTGTAACCATTCCTCAGCTTCCCTCTCAGGCTTCTCTTCTCCAGCTGAACAGTCCCAGGGCTCTCAGCCTTTCCTCACCAGAGATGTTCCAGTCCCTTCAGTATCCTCAGAGCGTTCCTTGGACTCCCTCCAGTATTTCCCCGTCCCTTAGTGCTGGAAGGTAACATCAGCATGGCTTTGGGGGCTGGAGTCCTGTGAAACCACTGCAGGCCAGCACAGCTTCTTTGTAGGTCAACCCCCAGATTATTATTCTTTTTCATTATTCCCCATTTTCTGCATCCCCATAGCTGCTCTGAATCCCAGCCCTCCCTCCTCTCCCAACCTTCTGCCTCTTTGCCAACACTCATTTTTTTAAAGAGCAGGTGAGGGTCTCTTGTTCCATCTGTTTTGCCCCATTCTGCTCTGGACCTTTCACCCCATGGCTGTGGAGGAAGGAGGGGAGGGGGGGCTGTGCCACACTTGCTGGACCCTGGAGACTCTGACTTAGTTATGAACAAATAAATGTGGAAGTGGCAACGCTGCTGACAGCGC
>VWZY01006126.1:0-19924 GCA_013399075.1 Chloroceryle aenea | reverse complement strand
TTGCGGCCCCCCTGGTTGTGTTCCTGTGTGGGCTGCCCTGGGTGACCCTGCTCTGGCAGGGGGGTTGGACTCACTGCTCTCTAGAGCTCCCTCCCAACCCCACCAGTCTATGATTCCTTGTAGCACAACAGTAGCTGGATTAAAATGTGGATTGAGAGGAGGTTCTTACATAACGTAGAATTAGGCCATGGTACCAAGACCTGAGTTTGCTTCTGCTGCCTTGTGAGGTGGTTGGTCCTTTTGCTACTCACTCAATGAAAGGGGCAAACAACAGCTATATGGAAATGACCCACAGAGAGCTGTCCCACAGCACGGATCCAGTGGCAAGTCAGGCTGTGGGTCAGTCTGGCTCTTGTGTTTGAGAAAGGAAATGAGCTTGATGTCTGCAAGAGTCGCCTGTGTGGCAAAAAAAAAAAGGGCAGCATCTTCTGTATCTGAGTGTTCTTGACCAGCGTGCTCTAGGGGTCCTGGATTGGAAGAGCCACAGGCTTAGTGTCTGTCTTTGGGTTGGCCAGATCAGGTGATGCCCAGGAGAGCATCTTTTTCTACTTCCAGTATGGTGTTTTTTACCCCCCCAACCCCCTAAGGTGGGGGTCCACAGCCCCAGGAAGAAACCAGACTGCTTCAGGAACTGGATAGAGCTATTTCAGACCTGGAGGGAGGAAATCTGGCAGCTGGGGGCTGTGTCACAGGATTGCTATTTAAACTAAGGATGATCTAGTTTGGGCCTCCCACAGGTTATTATTGCAGCAATCTCAATAGCTATTTTTTGCAGCTCTTAGCCTTAAAAGTTGATAGAAAACTAGCAGATGGCTCAGTGTAGTCAGAAAATTGGCACGTGCAGTGTGAGTGTGCTGCTCAATCTCTGTCCTACAATAGGTTTGGTAGAAAATAGGTTCTGCTGCTCTTCCACATCAGGTCCCACCACAGTTTTCTCTCTGGACACATGGACATTTGGCTCTGAGTCAGCCCTTGCTTCCTTGCCTTCAGTTCTGTTTGACAGTCAGCGAAGTCAGTGGTTTAACAGAGAACAGGATGGGGATTCTCAGTGTCTTAACAGAAGTGGAAGTGGTATGATGGTGATTGATGAAAACTTCTTCCTCGAAGGGTGATGTCACCTCCTCACAGCCACGAGAAGAGGCTGGTCCTTGTCCAGCGAGGGGTGATGTTTATGTGGCAAGTACAGAGAGGGAGAGGACAGCTTCACCAAGCAGATCTTTGGCTGTTTATTTGTTTTTTTCCCAATTTCCCTCATAAGTTGTTTAAAAAACCTCCCCAAACCTCAAAGTGATTCTGTAGAATCAGAACTCTTTGCATTTATTTTATTTTACTGGGGAAAAAAATGCATCTTTCTGGTCCTGAAAATATCACAAAGTCCTCTCCAAACCCTCACAAATTTCCATTGTAAAAATTCCCATTCTGCAGTTGTGTTCCTCTTCATCCTCAGCATTCCCTCGAGACACCGTGGGCAATGAAATGAAGCTGAGAAGCCAAAATCTGGTCTTGGTGACAATGATGCAAATCCAGAATTGTTCCAGCTTCCCAGCTAGTGGAAAAAGCCTGACGGGCAGGATCCATCTCCACTGACCTGAGAGGGACAGAGCTGGCTTACGGCTCTCCATTTTTTTTGTCCTCTCGTTTCTGATCAAACTTTGGCCTCTTGGATGTGTTGTTACAGTTGTGTTTTGCCATGCCCTGAAATCCATGGCTACAAACAGAGCTTTTCTCAATCCCGTTCCCTCAAGGTTTACAGGCCAGTTCATATGGAAGTCTTTGAAATCTTGTGTGCTTTTTCTCGGGGGCTTCAAGTGTAGAGTGTGCCTTAAAGACAGAATAACTCTTGGAATGACTTAAAGGTCTCTTCTGAACTTGGCTCCCCACAGCCTCTCTCATGGTGACCTCCTGAGATACAAGCATAGCTTGGCCATACAATAAACCTGTACTGTAAAGAAATGAGGCCTTTTATGTTCTGATCTTGATAATGTACTCACTGCATCTGCTGAGGAGGGCTCTCAGTGACTCCAGGCCTACAGTCCCCTGTTTTTTCCATTTGTGTCCAGCTGCCATTAAATTATTAATCATATTTTGGATCTAATCAGCTAAAAAGACAAGTGAAATATCTGTATGACATCAGTGAGGGAAAAACAGAACATTGCAGGCTGGGAATGTAATCAGTGCAGCACGGGGACGTCTGATTCCTCTGAGCCTGGTCCAGCTTCTGGTTCTCTGCGTGGAGTCTGCTAAACTGGATCCAAACTGACAGAAAACAACGTGCGATGTCATTTTGCCTGCTTTTTCTTCTCTAAGTTTGGCAGACACAAGCAAGAGGACAGTCCTGGAGCAGCTGCGCTAGCGCGGGAAGCGCTGTTCCGTGCGGAGCGTCGCTGCTCTTCAGCATCGTCTTTATTTCAGTCTCTTTTCTTGGGGAAAAACTAACAAACCCAACAATAATAATGCAACGGGGGACTAAATCCCCAGAAATATGCAAAGCTGAAATCCTGACTGCTGGATCTGGGGTGTTGAGAAAGATCTTCCTCTGACTTTTCATTACTGAGAAGTGCATCAGCTTATCTACGTCAGGTGTGTGAATAGGGAACCTTAAAAGCCATCTTGTAGCTATACACTCTTGTCCTGGATCAAAGCCATGACCCAGAGTGTGCTTGAGAGGAAAGAACTGGGTATGAAATCAGAACATAGAAGATGTGAGGCTCTTTTAGGTTACTTAACCTGGGATTTTTTGTGCTCAGAAGAAATGCTGAGGTCTCTTTCTAGCCTAAACTGATGCAGAGCCTGCGAGCTGGCACCTGGGTCTTGATACTTCCAGCACAAGTCTTGTTGCTGGGAGGTTTGGCTTTTGAACAGCTTTGTTATTGGACAAGGCAGCTTTTGGTAGCTCGATTTCTTGACACGTCAGAGGGTCATAATAATAACCAACAGCAGAGTCATAGAACAGTGGGGGTGGGAAGGGACCTCTGGAGATCACCGAGTCCAACCCCCAGGAAGAGGGATTGTGGTGTTTTACTAGCTGAGAGTTTGAAGTCTGGATGGAAGGAGGTCTGTGATTATGGGATAATCTTCTGTGAAGCTTCTTGGGTCAGTCAAGGCCCTGACTTTCAGTTCCCATTTATTGATTTTATTCCACTCACTTTCACAGCATTCCTCCCAGTGCACACCAGTGCCCGGAGAATACTCCAGCAACCATAGACTAACAACTCCAGCCTGCTAAGCAGGGAGCTGTGCAATTACCAGGGCTGAATTTAATTACAACCTCTCAATAAAATGGCTTGTGACAGAATGTACAACTCAATAAATTCACCAGATTTCATCACATGCAGTTGCTGTGAAGATTAAGTAGTATTAAAAAGGCAGATGTGTTTATAGCAATCAAGCTGCTATTTAAAGTTTGGGGTAGGGGAAATTTGCCTGCTAACAGTTAAGCTTAAATCTTGAGGATTTTCACCTTATAAACTCCTCTTGAGCAATAGGCAAGTTTAGTGCTTGCAGGAGGAGGAAATAATGTGTAAACCTGCTGTTTATGGTAGTAACTGGAACCTTGCATACAGGGGTTTATGACAGACACAGTTTTGGTAACATCTGACCCCAACTGGCATTTATAGTGTTCATATCAAATAGATGTTTGGGGCTTTTTATTCTGGGTCCTGGTGGTGGTGTTCATTAGCTAAAGATGAAGAAAAATGTCATGCTTTAGATGACATGTAATTAAACCAACTGAAAAAAAAACCCAAACCTTTAGAGGGGAAAGCTGGAACCAGGGGCTATTAATAGAAGCTTCAGGAAGGGGGTGTTAGCAAGCCAAGGTCTGCTCCAGTGAGGCAGGATGCAAAAAAACCCAAACCAAACAAAACCAAAAACCCCCAAAAGAAAAAATTCCAACAAGCCACAATACCAGGAAGCTATAAAACCCATTAATCCCCACCCATGAGGACATCCATCCCCAAAGTCAGGTTTTGTTTTCCAGGCAAGGCTAATAGCCGAGTTCAGCTCTCCCACTGCAGCAGTCATTTCTCTTGAGCTTATCGAGTGGTCAAAAATATAAAGGCAGGGCTCTTAACTGCATAGTTTATTACAATTTTTTTTTTCTGGAGGTTTTCAAAGTGCCAAGGAGAGATTATATGGGATTTTTTTACAGCAGCATCCTGCAGGCTGTTGGTTCTAGCCCTGGGTGCAGCGTGTGCGATCCCGGGTGCCCTGCTCTGGGCGGGCGCTTGCTCAGCTGCTGATGCCCCCCCCTTTCAGACAAGCTCTCGAGGACCAGAAAGCCACGGTGTGTTCTTGCTCGTAAANACCCCTGCCACTCTATGATTCTATGATCTCTCCCCCCAGTATTAACCATTCCAGCTCACTGGATGCACAACATTCCGTGTGGCTGAGGGCCAGCTCTGGTGTATTAAAGCCCCACAGCTAAGCTGATGGTGGTTAGTGGTGTTGTCTCATTTCAGCTTATTGTCTGCCTTTAATCTTGAGCTGCTTAATCTATCCAAGGAGAAGTGAAGGATTATGAGTGAGACAGGCAGAAAACCAGCTGTGGATGCTGGGTGGGTGGGTTGGAGGTGAAATACTCGGAAGTAAGAGCAGATGCACCTTGTAAGCAATGTGAAACTGTTAAGGATGAGAGAGCAAAGCCGGGCACCTCGGAGAGGCAACGAGGAGTCTCTGTGGTCGTGGCTGGAGCAGCCATGGCACGTGGCTGTGCAGGTGCTCAAACCCCACAGCCCTTCCCAAGGGAGGTTTGTCTGGGAACAAGATAAACAGGCTCTCCAGTATTTCTGGAATCCGGTTGGTATTTTACCAGGGGGAAAATTAGATGATTTGTAAAGCACAAAATCCTTTTTTCTTTTATTTTCCTTTCTTAAAAGTCATTTCATTGCTGCTGCAAAGGGGATCTCCTGCTTCTAAGCCACAGGTTCTTGCATTTTGGATTCTGCCCCTCAGAAGGTTAAAGGATAAATGTACAGAATGTTTTCTCCTCGTGGCTGAGAAACCACTGCAATCCCAACCCCGGGTTTGCTACGGAGCTTGCTGAGAGCGTGTGTTCCATAGAGGGAGNAAAGCAAGGGAGAAGATGCAGCAGCTGAAGGAAGAACAAAGATAGGTTTAAAGCCAACCCCTAACACTGCCCAGTCAAAGCCAGGGCTGTATAAACTGATGCTGTCAATTCCATTTAGATTGCTCATNTGTCTGGGAACAAGATAAACAGGCTCTCCAGTATTTCTGGAATCCGGTTGGTATTTTACCAGGGGGAAAATTAGATGATTTGTAAAGCACAAAATCCTTTTTTCTTTTATTTTCTTTTCTTAAAAGTCATTTCATTGCTGCTGCAAAGGGGATCTCCTGCTTCTAAGCCACAGGTTCTTGCATTTTGGATTCTGCCCCTCAGAAGGTTAAAGGATAAATGTACAGAATGTTTTCTCCTCGTGGCTGAGAAACCACTGCAATCCCAACCCCGGGTTTGCCACGGAGCTTGCTGAGAGCGCGTGTTCCATAAAGGGAGACTTTAGGATTAGGTCTGAAATTCAGTCTGTTTCAGGGAGCTGCTACAAGGACCACAAGCTAGTTAATTCCTCCTTTGAAGGTTTCAGTGCTGATGAAGTGATACTTACATGATCTTTTACTTTTCTCTTCTCCCCCCTTTTGTTTCTGGTTTTGGAGCAAGCTTTGAGCCTCAATTGAGCTGGCAACTTCCTTTTCAGCCCTCAGCATCTGACATCATTTGTACAGCAATAATGAACAACAGGAAGAAAACATCTGGGCTTGGAAGCATGAAGAGATCAAGGCTGTAGTGGTCTGGAGGATAAAGGGGTGACAACAGGCTGTGTTGCAACAGTTTATCTTGAGTGGCTCTTGCAGACGTGAGGCCACTGCAGAGGCAATCGAGCATTCCTGCTCTCTGAGATGAAGGAAGGGAGGAAGGAAGGAGAGATGGGGCAGTAAGCTGTCGGGTTCCCTGGAGAGAAGTGGTTCATGAGGTCAGGACAGCACACTGCTTTTCGCATGGGAAGCCTCCAGGGCAATCTCCACAGCTGGGTCTGCTGCGTGCACTGGCGGGTCAGAAGATCTTGCATTCATGGTCCTGTGGAAGATCATACCCCGGGGTCATCTTGGGAAACCTAGGGCTGTGGGAATGCGGCGGATGGAGCTTTCATCAGCTGCTTTGTACTGCTCTGAAGCACAGGGAACTTAAAGAAAAAGCTTTTTGTTTTACTCCGAGCTCTTGAGCTGTGCCTGAGGACTGGAAAGAGAACTTCCTCCGAGGTGCGTGTGGGCGATCGCTGTCCATACCAGTAGGCAGAAGGAGTCGAAGGGCTCAGTTCTTTTAACAGCAGGCAAAGACTCAACCTTGACTTTTCTCCTTGAGGCTTTTTCTCCATCTAGGTTCATTCTTTCTTGGGCTCCCAAACAGCTCAACCCTAGCATTTAAGGGTGGAGGCCACGGTCTTGCAATGTCGATGGCTCCTTCCATTGTACCAAGGGATGGTAACATTGAGGAGGACAGGGGATGTCCCTGTGACTGCCCCGTGGTATGGTCTGTCATGTTGCTCCTTCCCTGAGTCTCTTTGGCCTAGTTAAATCAGGGGCTTTTGAGGGCTGTTGGCTTACCTTGCACATTCAGGTCGCCTTCTTGCTGACTTGTTCCACGCGAATATAACAGAGCAGTTGACTGGTAATATTTGCCTGGCAGCAAGCTGCTATGGAAACAAACTGAGTTCTGTTTCGGTGGGGATGCTGGGCCATTTGGCTATCGCTGAGCTCAGGGGAGCTGCTAGGAGATGTGTCGGCAGCCCGGCTTCCATGAGATACTGCTGATCCCGCACCACTGCCTCCATCCCTCCTCCTTATTGTAACCAGCTGTGGGTTGGCTTTGTCAGAGATCTGATGGAGCTCCCTTGCCCCCTCTCCCACTCCCTCCACAAACTCCCATTAGTCATACTTGGGCAGCTCATGAAATAAGCTGGTGATAAAGCTCTGATGGTAGACACCAGAGTCATTCCTGGGGGCTCCGTACTGGGCTGTGAAGACTCCACTCTGTTAACCCCTTGATGCCTCCAGGCAGAATTTCCCAATGCCAGAAGCCGTGTGTCATCTCGGGGCTGACCAAGCTCTTGGGGGACCTTTTGTCTTAAGTAGAGATGAATTTATTACTGTGCTGTTAGAGATGAAATGGGCTTTCTTGACTTTTTTAATTAGTCAGTGGGCTGAGTTAGAATGCTCTTGTGTTAAGGCACTGGCCACGTGTGAAAACCTGGGGTTCTCTGTAACTAACCCACTGGTAATGCAGAGAGAATGTTATTTTTTCTCCTTGTTGTTCATATTACTTAAGCTGAAGATTAACTTCGGCAGAGTGACAAGGAGCTACGTACTGGCCAAGAAACAATTCAGTCTGGAAGTTAGTGGAAGGTTTCTGACCACTGGGGAGGAGGAGACCACGGAACAGAAATCAGATTATTTCTTAAAAAAAACCCCACAGGACANCCCCTCCATGAGGAAATGCTTCCCGGTATCCAACTGAACCCTCCCCTGGCCTTGCCCTCTCATCCTGGCACTGAGGCAAAGAGGGAGCAGAACCCGACCCTCCCCTGCCTCCCCCTTCCCTTCAGGCAGCTGTAGAGAGTGAGAGGGTCCCCCCTGAGTCTCCCTTCTCCAGGCTGAACAACCCCAGCCCCCTCGGCCTCTCCTCACCAGACTTTCCCTCCAGCCCCTTCCCCAGCCCTTTGCAAGCTCCGAGGGACAAACACAAGCCTTTTGGAAAAACACCAATACTTTTAACTGCTCCTTGCTGCCTGGCACCTCGTCACCTTTGCAGAAGGGAGAGAGGGTGGGCAGAGCTCTGCGGGGAGGACAGTTGGTTTGGGTAATACTCACAGAATGNAGTTTATTGTCTGGTTAAATTTGGTTTGCTTTTCTCAGGGGTGGTGAAAAGCACATCCTTGATCTGATACCAGTCACTGGGCAGATATCTGAGCTTTCAGTCATAGCACAGATATCCGAGATGGGCAGGACACCGCTGTCCGAGCGGACGAAGGCCACCAGCCACTCCTGAACCCCACAGCCACTGTAGTACGTGCTGATGTGTCAGCAAAGAACTGGACATCAGACCCCTCCCTTCCACAGAGCCACAGAATTTCTANCCTCTCAGCTAGAGCAGGGAAATCCTCTCGGCTCTTCACGGAGTTTGCACGTCTCAGATGCTGGAGATGTCGGTACCGCCTCGGGCAGCTGGAGCGGGTGGGTTGTAGGGGAGAGCTGTGCTGCTTCTGCAGCAGGGCCAGACCTCCCGGTGTAAATCCACTTCTTAAGGCAGTGCAAAACCAGTAAATCTGGGCTGACGTGTCTGCGTGGGGGAGAAGGAAAGCTTTGTACTTCACCCAGAGCGAGTAGGGCGCAAGGACTTTGTCTCTTATCCCAGCTGTGATTTAGAGCTAACTGCTGAGCTGATGGCAGCCCAGATACTCACCAGGAAAGTTAAAAATAAACTGCTTGGATTTCTCTGCTGATAATTGAAGCAACTTTTTATTGTTTGTGTGTGCGTTTTGATGTAAAATCAAGCCAGGGCTCTCTCCTCCTTCCCAACAGTGCCTGCCCAGTTTGTGACCCCTGAAGTCCCGCAGGCTTCTCCTGCCCTCTCGGCAGCAGTTCAGTTTCTGAGTTGCTGACTTGCTTCTTTTATTTCACTGGGTCTAGTGAAGATTGTGGAGATCCCCTGCCTCCAAATAAAAATTTGAATGCTATTCAGATTACTGGGAGGAACACTAAACCCTCAGATCCAAATCTTTAGCTACCCTTGGAGGCTCTCCTGCACCCACAGCTCTGCGGAGTGACCTGGAGCTGCCCAGTTGCTTCTGGCCGTGTTTTAAGGGGCAGGGGAGGTCTCATTTTTGCATCTGCCTCTGCAAAGCACACTTTCTGTCTTGGATATCCAGGAAAGCCCCTGCACCAGTCGTTTACCAGTGCTTTTGTTGTCTTTCCCAGTTGATCACGTGGTTCCTGAGCCAGGGACCAGTTTGCTGACTGCATTCGACCAGTGGCGAGAATGGGCCGACAGCAAATCCTGCTGTGACTACTCCCTGCACGTGGATATCACCGAGTGGCATAAAGGTGTCCAGGAGGAGATGGAAGCTCTGGTTAAAGATCATGGTGAGTTCAGCTACTGGGGGTTCAGGGAAGCTTTTCCCCTCCTTATTTTTTAGGATTAGCTCCCCTGTTTTTTAGGACTGGGTGAATATTTTACTCTTACTGAAGAGCATCTCTTACTGAAATATTTTATTCTTATGTCCCAATAAAGCTGTTTGGGTCCTGACATTAACTCGGCCCGTTCTGGCTTCTTGGCCAGTCAGTGCTGGGGGGCTCAGGGGCATGGTGCTCGCTGGTGTTGCTGTGCTGTGTGAGGTGGATGAGCGTTGATCCTGCAGAGGTGAACCTCCTGCTGCTGCCGTGCAGAAGAGCGCCTTTGTTCAGTGGAGGCCTCTGGATTTCCATTAGTGCAGGGTGGTGATAGCTTCAGCCATGAAGCTGTTGTAAACAAGGGGAGAGTCAGGCCCAGAAGGAACAATCCAGCACTGGTTGCTAAGAGCAGAGAAGAGCTGAATAAAATGACCTCATAGGTTTTTCCCCTCTTTAATTTCCTTGACGTTTCATCCTTAGGCTAGAGTAATTTTCCATCCTGTCTGTAGTTGAAAAAAACTTGTACATCCTAATGAGCACTTTCCCACACGTGCTGGGTAAGAGCTTTTCCTGGTTCAGAGGGCAGGAGGGGACACAGTGAAGGAGGGCAGAGGGTGGAGGAGGAGAGACAGAGGAGGGCACACGATGGAGGAGGGCACACGACACACATGGAGTTCCCCCAGCTCTTGCAGGAGAGAGTGGAGGATCAGGAAGCCAGGCTCAGTCTCTGCTTTTACACGTGATACATTTTGCTTACTCGTTGTTTCTTTAACTCACCCTCCTGCAGTGCTGAATCCATCCTTATGTCCAGGTGAAGTGGAAGCTGCGGGGTTTAGCTGTCCCCACGGCTGGAGCACGGGCTCCTCCGTTTGCATCACTTGTGCTCATAAATGCCACGTGGCCGAGGAGATCCCTCGGATCCCTGAGGTGATCTGCAAAATTTCCCAGCAGAAGAAGGCAATTTATTTGTGTCCCCATCATTACTGCTTGCTGAGAGGGCTGATTAAGGGGGATGTCTTCTGTCTACGAGATGTCTGCTTCATCTGTGCCTGCAATGTGTACATCAAAGATAATTCCTCTGCTCTCTCTCTGCCAGGTGTGAACTCCTTCTTGGTTTACATGGCTTTCAAAGATCGCTTTCAGCTAACTGATTCTCAGGTAGGAAGCCTTGATGTTCACGTGCTCCTGTCACTGCAAGCTGTGTGTTAGTCACATTAAGGGTTTAAATTCAGCACGCTGGGATCCGACGTTCTCTTCTGGCTTCCATCCTCGTACGTGTAACGTTAAGGTTTGCAACAACACCCAGAGCTCTGATCTGAAGATGAAATTTTTAATATAAAAAAACCCCAAACCACCAAAACAACCAACAGCAAACCCTGGAAGGTTTGGCTGGGAAAGGCAGGTAGCAGTTTGATGAATGCTTTCTGTGTAGGCACAGGGCAGGTAACTCCATAGCTCTTGGCACGACTCCTCTGCGTGTTTATAGCTGAACCTGATCCTGGTCCAGAAATGGGTTATTGGCTTGAGCCTTCAAACCCTTCCAAAGGAATTGTCCTCCTGGTGGCTGTTCTGGTGGATGCGTGTACCGGGCCTGCCTGAGCTGGAGTTAATGTCCTCCCAGCAGCCCTCCCAGTGCTGAGCTTTGCACCGGGAGCTGGGAAGGTGCTGGGAACACCCCNCCCTGCTGCCCGAGAGGGGCCAGGCAGTGCCTGCTGATGGGAAGGGGAGGGAAAATCTTTGTTTTCTTTTGCTTCCACACGCAGCATTGCTTTGCTTCTTCATTGAACTGCTTTTGTCTTAGCCCAAGAGTTTCATCTTATTTTTCTTCCCCCTGGTCCAGCTGAGAGGAGAGGGGGAAGTGATAGAGCGGCTGGGTGGGCACCTGGTGCCCAGCCAAGGTCAATCCACCACAGTACGGTGGTGTACGTGCGATTGTTGAGATGGGCAGTGTATATTTCTAAGCGTGGTGGGAGGAGAGGAATTCCTGGGAGTCGTGTGGAGCAGCGTAGGAGGCAGCGCTGGACGGCGGTTATCTCTAATGGCTCTGGAAGCATTTTAATGAGAGACCATTGACAGCGCCAGCCTCAGTCGTGGGTTATTCAACCTGAACCCTCTCAAACTGGTTGCTGGAGTGGGAAAACACAGTGCTCCTGTCCCAGACAGCGAGAGGGGTGGGTGCAGGTTCTCCGAAAATCAAGTGTAAGGGTTTTTTTTTCTGTGCCAGGCACCAGTAAATGGTACAACTCTGTGTTTTAACACAGGTACAACTCCATGAACTCTTTGAAATCCCTCCAGATGTAGGAGTCGTTGGTTCTTCCTTCAGTGTGATAAATGTAGCAAAACCTGGCTTTTGAATAGTGCTTCTTTGCTACATCAGTAGCATCCCACTGTCCCTATTAGCAAATTCAGTTATAGGCAGGAAGATGGATCACATCGATCCAGCAAAGCACATCCTACATTTCTTAACACCTCTCTTTTCCTCTCTCCTTTTTTTTCTTTTTTCTCTTTTCCAATCTGCAAATTTCCATGCCATGAAGGAATCCAGAGTGTGCACTTTACTACAGGTACCCACCTGAGCCTGCACTCGGTAACGTGTGTTCTCTGTCTTCCAGATCTATGAGGTCCTGAGCGTTATCCGGGATATCGGCGCGACAGCTCAAGTGCATGCTGAGAATGGTGACATCATTGCTGAGGTATGTTCTGTTTATTCTGTGGATTATTAACTTCAGAATGCTGGGAGGGATTTAAACTCTTCTTTGCAAACAGAAAATCCCCCGGGCTTTTAAAAGCAGGGCACAAGCAGAGCTGTACAGCAGCTCTTGTCCCCTTCGTTGCCCCTGACAAAGCAGGTTTCTGTGGCAGCTTTTGGGCTGTGGTGGGTGTCACCATCTCTGCCTTTGTCCCCATGCTGAAAGTCTGTGTCTACCAAGGTCTAACGAGTCCCCCTAACCAGGATCAGGAGGAGTGGGAAGGGAAATAGCTTTGTACAGTACCTGGGATGCTGGTGTTTGGGATCTGTTCATTCTTTAAGCAGCAGCAAAAGAAGAAAGGGTAGTAAAGGTATTTGGATATAATCTCATCTCCAGCTCATTTTATGCATTTCCACCATCAGAAGTTGGTGCTGCAGAGGATTTCTGCATTGTCTGACCAGGGAAGAGCCCTCCCAAGCCTTAGAGCCCGGTCTCCCGCAGTTGCAGGATGATTTTTTTCGTGGGATACAGTTTTGCCACATCCTGGAGATTATTTTATAGAGGCAAACGAGTAGTGAAAGTTGAGGGGCTCTGAACCCAGTGTAAAGCAAATCAAAACAAAAGGTTTCCCTGACCTCTTGTGAACAAATCAGCAAGGGCTTTGTGAGCTCTGGTTATTCTCAACAAGGGAAGCTGGACAGGACTCTGATTGCAAGGCCCTTACACAAAGCCCCGTGTGATTATTAGCTAGCACAGATGCCTGGGATCTCACTTGTACCTCTGCTGCAAGAAAAGATAACATGCTGCTTTAAATCTTTTTCCTGCTCTTTCTTCCTCTCTGCCTTAGGAGCAGCAAAGGATCCTGGAACTGGGGATCACAGGCCCTGAAGGGCATGTGTTGAGCAGACCTGAAGAGGTGAGGACTTTACTGCCTGTTCATTTATCCCCCAATTTATAACATTTCTGCATTGCCTTCAAGTACTTCATGTTGGGATGAATGTGTCCAGAAACATGATTTCATCCTGGCTATAAAGACTGTCATTGCATGGGGTGAGGGGAGAGGCTAAAACACTTGTAGGGACTGCCTAGTAACTCATCCCTTCTGGTGACTAACTGCTGCAGGTACTTAGGAGGAATTGAGGAGCTCCCTCACCTTCTGTACTGGAGAAGGAGACGCCTCCAGGGAGTAATTCATCAGCCTAAGATTTGATTCATTCTCTAGAAAAGCTCATTTTTTTTCTGGTAATTATTTGAGATAATCTATAAAGGCTCTGCTTGCATGTGGAGTATCTAAAGGGAGGTGAGATGTGTTGGTTCCCATTGTGTTCTTCATTTCCAGTCTTTCAGAATCCCTAAACTAGAGATCTTTCCATGGCCCTCTGGATTGGTGAAGTCCATCTGTTATGTGCAAGAAGTTCTTTTTGTTCCTCGAAGATATTGGGGCTTTGCTGACTGCCAGATGTGGCAGCTGGAAGCTGGGTGTGTGAGATCATCCACACGTGCCCCTCATACTCCCTATTTCCTCCCCTTGGTTCAGACAAGCAGCATCCAGAGACATTTCAGTTGGAATATAAATCATTCAGTTGCTTCATGCAGAAGGGGAAAAAAACCAAACCGCTCAACTTGGGCAGTATGTGAATCCTCACAGAATTTGTTCTTGGCTCTGGGAACTGGGATTTTTTGCTTCCTGCGAGTTGTGAGCAAACACTTGCACGGAGCTTTCCACCCACTGCTGCATTTTTTTATTCTTTTTTCACTTTCTGGGTTGTTTTTTTTTTTTGGTCTTCCATCAGGAGAGCAGGAACAGATGCTGCTGTGACACTTGGGGCTCATCCGTGGAGCACCCCTGAACTTTGGTCTTCAAAGGAAGGCTGCTCCTTACCTTAAAGGATCTGGCCATCAAACCAGCCAGGTCTTGCCTGGCTACTTCAAAGCTCATCCGTAGTGGAGCAGGAGCTTTAAAGTGTGAACTCTGTGGTTCTCTGGCTTGGTCGGGTTGTTCCATCAGTGCAGAAATGTGTTCTTTCTCCAAACAGCAAGGAAGGCTGCCTGAGGACACGTGGCTGCCTCCAGTGAGGAGCAGTAAAGGCTCTTCCCGGTGTCACTGGGCAGCCTTTGAGCAGCTGAACTCAGCTGTGCTGTCTGCCCAGGGTGGAAGCATTTGGTCCAAAATTCTCCTCCTTGAAAGTCATAGGAAACAGAGCAGGAAACGATGTCATCTGGTTCCCTCCCCTCCTGCACTCCAGCGCGGGAGTGACTTTGTGTTTTTGAAAACATACAACTCCCTTGAAGCTGGCTGATGATAAAGGCCAGACTCTGAGGGTGGCAGCAGATCCATAATTCCTGTTGACTTCAGTAGGATGAGAGGTAATGGTAGCAAGCTGGAACACATCTCAACATGAGGAGAACCTTCTTGAGTGTTGCAGTGACAGAGCCTGGCCCAGGCTGCCCAGAGAGGCTGTGGAGTCTCCTGCTCTGGAGTCTTTCCAGCCCCCCTGGCTCTATTCCTGTGTGGGCTGCCCTGGGTGCCCCTGCTCTGGCAGGGGGGTTGGACTCGCTGATCTCCAGAGCTCCCTCCCAACCCCACCGTTCTGGGATTCTGTGTTTCTTGGTATCCCTCTGAGGTGCTGCTAACACTGGAATTGGCCTTTCATGCTGCCCCTTACAGAGCCTAAAGCCTGTTCTGAGCACTCTATGATGGCTGTTGTCTTACTAAGAGGTAAATTCAGACCTCCATCTACAGCAAACTAGCAGGAGTATTATGTATTATGTATTAATTCCAAGCTCCCACTGAATTCACCGAGACTGACATCAGACCGAAGCATTCAGGGTCTGGCTGTGTGTGTTTGTGTCTTACTCGGAGCCTACACCTCTTTGAATTCCCAGGTTGAGCAGAAGACATGAGTTAAGGCCTGAGTGTCACTGCTGACTCGCGGGTTTAGCTCACTCACCTCAGGCCCCTGGGTTGAGCCAAGGTGATGGTATTCAGCACATTGTTCACCCAGCAAAGGGAACCTTCACCTAGACACCACCATCCCAAGGCAGCAGCACCCATCTCTTTCTGGAAAACTCTCCCCCTCGTAGCTCAGATGATTCTGTGATGACTTTTTGGAGGGATCCATCATTTTTTTTTCGTTGTTTTTATTTGAGCCACAAAAACGCTGGAAGCACGAGCAGTCCAAGTGCTCCAGGAAACGTCTGTCTTTTTTTTTTTCTTCTTTTCCAAGAGAACTGCTGTGCTAGGGCTTCTGCTGTGTACTGGTAATTGCAAACATTCCCCTTTGGACTAGTCATTGGCTTATTGTTATGTGCCTGTCACCATAGCATCTGGGCACAAGGCATGAATTCGGCAGCCTCCTTCTCTTCTCTGCAGAAAATATTCTCTTCCTGCTTAGCAGTTGCTCAAATGCCTTTTTGGACCAAAGTCCAGAGCTTTGTGGTGGTTCATCCCTGCTTTGCAAGCGGGGAGGTGAAGGCACAGCATGGAAACCTGACTTCCAGGTGCTGCGGTGACCAAGTTGTGCCCAGGCCTGCTTGAAACGGGCAGTTTGCAAACTGGTACCGTTGCCTGGAAGCACTGGCCCGTCTGAATCTTCTCCTTGTCTCTCAGGAGAGACTTTTGCTTTTCTTGGCTTTTTCCTGCAAGTGCTGCTGGCTGTGGAGTACTCGAGTCAAATGTCTTGGAATAAACACCCTTCCTTGCAGCCCTTCCCATTTGCATGGGGCAGCTGGGCCAGAAAATGTCCCCTCCTGTACATCACCCTGCCTGGGGAGGGTTAGTCACAAGCCCTGGCGTGGTGACAGCTACAGGCTTTAAACCTTTTGGCACCAGAGACCAACCTACTGGGCTGGGGGTGGGGGGCTGGTTTTCTTTTCAAAACTCCCAGCTGTTGTTGAGTTGTTTTCCTTGGGCAGTCCAGCTGCAAACAGAGCAGCGTGACAAGCGGTGCCTTTGTCAGTGTGAGCAGAGCTGTTCTGGGCACTTGGACATCAGCCTGGCGAGCACACGGTTTCCTAAGCTGTTGGGCCTCTAATCTCAGCTACTCCTTTTGGTGGGCCAAGCACGGTGCTAGGAGCCAGTGATTCTGGACTGACGATGATTTCTGGTGCTTGGCTTGCGATACGACACCGCAGAGCAGATGTTCGGAGGTGCTGAGTGTGTGCCAGCGGCACCGGAGTCCACGGGAGGTGCCAGTAGCCTCTTGCATTTGAGAATCAGGTGGCCAGTCACTCTGGGTTTCAGTTTCTGTGGTACTGCAGGCTCAGTTCTCCACGGTGGTACAGGCACCGTGAGCGTTACCCTCTGTGAGATCTGTCATCAGCTGCGTTGCCGAGGGCGTGTGATCCGTACAAGTCTGCAAGAGTGATGATGTTCATTCTGAAGCTGTAGTTACAGAGTGACCTGCAGTCTTGCCGAGGGTTCTCTCTCTGCACATGCAAGAAAAAAAGTAGTTGATTTATGGGGTGGTTCGCACTCGTGTCAGATCCCAAGCCAGATATTGTAGTGGAAGGTACAATTTAGGAGGCTTGTTTGCAAACGTGGCTTACCCGGGTCTGTGGCTCCAGCATCTCTCTTCCGCGGGGGCTGGAACATGAATAGTTTTGTTGAGTCAACACTTAGCTGCTTATTTTTGTCTAGGTCAAAGAAGGGGCTTAATCACTGTGACTGTGAGCACCTAGACTGTTGTTTCAGGACTTGGTCTCCTTGCAGAGAAACTTAGAAGTAGCCTGGGAGAAAAGGTAGTAATGAGAGGGGACTGCAGCTTGATGTCATTCTGATTATCCTGATTACACTGTACACTTCTCTGGCCCAGAATCAGAGCGGTGGAAAGTCTCTCATCTCAGCCCTGCACACCCTGCTTTCCCATGGAAGCAGAGGCGGTGACCCTCGGAAGGTGACTGGGATCTGCTGATGCGTGGGATGTTCCTAACTGGCTGCTGACTTTGTTTGTCAGGTGGAGGCAGAAGCTGTGAACCGGGCAATAACCATCGCCAACCAGACCAACTGCCCCCTTTATATCACCAAGGTGATGAGCAAAAGTGCTGCTGATGTCATTGCTCAAGCCAGGAAAAAGGGTAAGTTATTCCCTTGGATGGATGCACCCTATTAGCTCATGCACTTCAACTCCCTGCCAACACAATCTTCAACCCTACAGGGAAGATTTCTTTTTCCAGTGTTGTCATCCAGGCTCTTTCTTAAAAGGTCCCAAGCAACTGCTTCTGTCTCATCTCCTACAGACAAGTTCAGTGGTTGTGTCAGTGCCAGGAGCTGTTTCTTCCCTTCAGCCTCTCTCTTTCCACTCATCCCACCACACTGAGCCATGCGCCTTCACGTTATCGCAGAGTAATTCCACGCTGTCTGCATTTACTGAATCCCCTGGAGACTTCAGCCTCTGTCCTCCTTCCAGATGTTGTGGTCTTCCCTTGGTGCTTTCTGTTGAGCTGCTTCCTGGGGTCAGAAGTGATTCCAAGAGTCCTAACAGAGGTCTTGACTAACAGCCCTGTTGGATTTAGTTGGAGTAGGCAAAGGGGTTACCTGTTCCAGCTGTCTGCTGTGCTCCTTGCTTGTGGAATAGATACTCCTCCTGGGCTGCAACTCACAGCCTGCCATCAAGGATTGAATCAGGAAGGAATTGGGATCACTAGGCTGGGAATTGCGATCTCCTCTGATACCAAGCTCTGCCGGAAGATGCTGCAGGGAGCAAGACTTGGACCTGCCTTGTCTCTTCTCGCTAACCGAGGTCTGTGAGGGAGCTGTGCTGCTCTGAGTGGTGCAGGAGCTTCTCCCGAGTCCTGACCCTGCTGTCTTGCCCCCAAGGAGCAAGGGTTACGAAGCACAGTGAGCGCCTGTCTCCCTGCTTTATTCTGTGACTAAACCCTTCATTTCTATTTAAAGCGGCTCTGGGTGGGTGAGTAAGCAGGAGGGATGATTTTCCCCCTTCTTTCCTGAGAAGGTTTGGATTTAATTTTATGCAGTCTAAATAAGCCTGAATGGATATACAGATGACATCACTTTCCATCTGGGTGTTTGGTGCGAGAAGAGCTAATTTCCTACCGCAGCAAACAGATTTGTGTTTGTGTATTGGCTCAGAAGTATTTTGGTCGCATGATTCCTCTTACATGAGTTCAGAGTTGGGGAGGAGGACTGATTTCCAAGGCATCTCTTTCTGTTCGTGGCGTGGAAGCAGCTCAAGCTGTTTGGGATAAACCTTCCTCTCCTAGCTCCATTAGTGGAGATCGTGCTGAAATGAGAAGATGTGTTGACACAGCAAAGTGGCCACGTGTTGCATTACCCCAGAAGACGACTTGATGTCATTGTGCAACTCCGTCCTGCAAGCCAGGGAAGCATCCCTTCCTTTTTCTAGGTAAAGTGCTGGCGATATATGCACCAGAGAGGTGGAGCTTCATCAGGAACACCTTCTTCCTACACTTGCTGTCCCCTGAGACCACTAGCTGGCAAGCAGAGAGGGCACTGGCATGAGGGATCACCCACGTATTGCAGAAGCCATAAAACACAACCTGACTTGGGTGGATGTTGCTCTGCCCGTGAAAGGTGCTGGGCTTGTCCCAGGTGAATGATCCACAGAACTCACATGACTCGGCCTCCTGAGTGAACTGGCATCTGCAGTTTTCATTCTAAATTGTCTTTTCTCCTTATAAGGAGAATTTGGGGTATAAATGGCACACCATTTATACCCATTCTGTTCCTTTATTTAAATAATGCAATTTAAATGCTGTGCGGTCGCCCAGCTGGGTAACCCAGGAGGGCCACACACACTAGCCTTGCCCTCCCAAGCAACAGAGGAAACACAACTGAAGACTATCCAAGATGAAAACAAAACAGGATTGATTTGCTAAATGGAAAAGAACGTGTGTTATTTACAGCCAGATGTTCCCAGTGGCATTTGTATGGAGGAGATTCCCTGCTGACTCTGTCGCTGGCGGATCAGGGAGCTCAAAACATCGCTCCCTGCAGAACAATCCTCCCAATGTACTGGCCCACAACAGGCCTCCCATTAATAGCCAGTGTGTGTTTTGCCTTGTTCTGATTTCATAACCCTATTTGTGGCAACTGATGTCAGGCAGCCTCTTCCTCTTGCTGGTGGATCCCCTCCGACAAAGGCTTTTCCTGCACCTCCTGTTTCAGTGTGGTCCTGTAAGCAGCATGGAGCCAGTTAAAGCCTATTTCTGCCTCAGCTCAAACGCTCTTTCCTCGCTAGCTGGAGAGCCTGGGGACAGAAGAGCAGCTCAGAAAATGTGGTGAGAGAAAGAGGATGGTTTTTCCCTCTGTATGGTGAGGTGTGTTAGAACCTGCTGCCCAGTTCTGGGGTTGCCTTTGCCAGTCTTTTCAGTGTTAGGATTTTAACTACCCACATCTTCTGCAGGCAGATCCAAATGCATGAATGTCTGGGCTCAGAAGCCAGCTGGATAGGAACAGAGCTTTCAGGAAGGTTGTGTTTGGTGAGCAGATCCAGGGGGCCACCAGCTTGCAGTGCTTTTGAAGTTGCAGCATCTCGCATCTGCTTGGTGTGCAGATGTTGCTGGTGCGTTCCAGCTTGCAAAGTATCGTGGCCTTAAGGATCTGCTGTTCCTTCATGTGGTTCCAAAAATGTTAATGAAGAGGAAGGATGCTCTGGTGGTTACCGCGCCGGGCAGACAGTCAGAAGATCCAATTTAATTTCCTACTTCTGCCACAGATTTAGAGTGTACCCTCGAGGGGATCACTCAGTTCCCCTGAGCTGTGTTTGTGATCCAGAAGGATGCTTTATGCCTGGAAGCCAGGCTGGTGATGACTGTTGCTTGCTGCTCACAGTGGTCTTGTCTGTATTCCTCTCCTGTAGGCACCGTGGTGTATGGAGAGCCCATCACGGCCAGCTTGGGTACCGATGGGTCTCATTACTGGAGCAAGAACTGGGCTAAGGCAGCAGCTTTTGTTACTTCCCCACCACTGAGTCCTGACCCAACCACTCCTGATTTTCTCAACTCACTACTGTCCTGGTGAGTAGAGCTCTTCATGCTGAGTCTGCAAGGAGGGCTGCAAGGATGCTGAAGGG
>VWZY01006125.1:17772-49440 GCA_013399075.1 Chloroceryle aenea | reverse complement strand
CGAGTCTTGTGAAGCGGCTGGAGCTGGAGCAGCCCCTGAGGGATGTGCCTCTGAGGGGGCAGCAGAGGTGCTTTGTTGTCTCCGTTACTCCAGCAGCCTTGTAGCACTGTAGGTAGGATCCCAAGACAGAGGAAACAAGCGGAGCACCCCGGGGATGTGTCATGCGCATGATTTCCTGCTCGGGGGGGAAGACACGATGGCCTGGGACCTTCTTGTGGAGCTTGTGGGTGTGTTGCGACAACTGAAATACATAAAGCTAGAGGGCAAGCAAGTGTTGTGTGATGGAGCTTCTCTGCTGAGAAATAGAAGGTGTCTGGAAGCCAGCTAGGACAGTTACCGGAGTGAAAATCCTCAAGGTGAGCAAAGCCGTCTTAGGAAAACATATTGCTCTGGCCCTTTTTTATTTACATCTTCAATGGCACTGCCAGGTCCGCCAGCATTAACATCATTGTTTGTATGTTGTAAAGCAAACAGAAGCAAACCAAAAGGACTGCTCTTTAAAGAGCTGAGGTGGAAGTAAAAATTGAGATAACATTGATTTTTTTGTTTATCAGCAACCCAGAAATCAATTTTCAACTACATGTGTTTAGTAGGGCAAACAGTCTGAGTCTTTTAACAGTGTAAACCATTGCCTTACCTACACAAAAAGAGGGGAAAAAAGATAGGAAACCAGTATCAAAGTATTTGAGTAATATACATGCTCTTTACAAACTTTCAGATAGCAATTTAATACTATATGGCTGCACAGCTTCTAACAATAAAAATAGAAACAATAATATAGTGGCTTTATTTTTTTTAATCTAAATGTAACTTCTATGCTGTGCTATTCCTCTGGCATACCTGCGGGTTGCTGCTCTGTGTGGGTGTTGCCATTATAGATTCCATCCCTTGGGGCCATCCTGCTGGCTTTAAGACTTTTCAAGGTAACCTTGTTAGGAATATTCCCTTTGTCCTCTAGCACCCTCTAGGTGGGTATCAGACTGTCTGCATATGTACACTAAGGGCTGCTTTTATTTCTCCTGCTGCAGTGGGACACCTTCCTCTGCTGCTCTCCCGTGGGTTGGGTGCAGTGGAAGAGCCTCCAAGAGAAATCTGTGGGCAAGTGACAGAGCCTGGAGTGGTTTCTGTTGAGGGGAAGCGAACGAAAGGACAATTCTCCCAAGCCCTAACTTTCTCAACCCCTTGGGCATTGTTTATATTTATTTATATTTGTCTGTAGCTGTAACCTGTAGCAAACACAGAGCTGTTCCCTGTTCTACTGGCTAGCCAGGCATCTGGCGAGTCACCTGACAATATAGCCCTGTGCACTTGTGCTTGACCTTGCTGGGCTGCTCTTAATCGAGTTTGTCCAGCTTCCCACTTTCACAAAAGCATGTGAGAGGGATCTGTGTATGTTTTGTGGTCTGTGAGGTCTGCACTTTGCACACAGCAGAGTCCTCTGCAGGCGTTCAGTGGCGTCTTCACCTGCGTGGTCAGTAATTCCCTGTCCAAGTGCAGGTGCCATCAAACAAAAGCAGAGGTAATGATCCCAGACCACTACCAGTTGCTTCAGCAGTACTGGTTTATTGCCCACTGGGTGAACCTACTTGCAGCTTTTCAGAGAGTTTTGTATTCTTAAGAAGGCACTGTGTGTGTTTTTTCTGACAGCTCTTGGTCCATACTGATGAAATATTCTCAATGATTCATCTTTGGTTATTCCACCGTGAAAGAAAAATGCTTTTTGCTTGTACTTGGAAATAAGAGGAGTGGAAAAAGTGGGTAGTCTGTGTGATTTGTAACCCTGTAACTGCTCAGGAAGTATACTGGGTTAAATACCTGGATTTGTGTGTGTATACTTAAGGTTTGTCCTTCTCAAACCTTGCCAAGAATACAGAGTTATGCAGGTGGATGTTTAATACTCTTGCACGTCTGGGTGTTGAGCAACCCCACCATAGCTGGATGGTCTGCCAATAATCCATTCCTGACTGACAGTTTCCAGAACATAGGTGCTTTGGATTTTATCTCTACTGAGGCAACTCCTGTTTTGTTTTCTTTATTTCTGTAAAGACTACAGTGACTTCAGTAATTTAGTCTTCATTTGAAAGTGTTGCAGCTATGGCTGATCATCCAAACTTTGTATTCCCAGATCAACCCCACTAGCCAGCATTTGGTTTATGTGACGTGGGGTGTTGAATGTGAATGAGTGTTGAATGTTCATGGCAATATTGTTTTCTATATTAGCACTTCTTACTGTTTTGATTTGTTTTTGTCATGCATGACTGTGTTAAAGTCAGTTTACTTACTGTAACAGATTCCTGCATCTTGTCTCCAAGACAAAAAGAGTCTGCTCATCTGTTTTACATCAGTTCTTCAGCCAGGGAGATGACAAGTGTTGAAAGCCAACATGAAAGCAAGTGAATTATTAGAAGGATCAAAGGAATTTTTACTCGTGACCCCAAAGATTCTACCATTTTTTGAGGAATGCTGCTATCACAGTCTGCATTGCAAAACTGTCCTGTGTTCTGTGAGCTGAATAGCAGCCTGGTTATGGCACAGTCAGACAGTCTGCTGGCTGTGGGGTTAAGAGTCTGTGCTGGCAAAATGTGTGTTGGCAGTGCTCATATATATGTCATTCTTGCAGCACAGCCGTGTCTCTGCTGGGGGCTGCTGTCAGTGATTGTCTTGGTAAGACATTAATATCTCCACACTTCAGACTGAGACAGCAAAAGTGTCAGAAATCTGCAGCATCTGTAGACATGAGCCACAGGATCGGTTGGGGAGCTAGGAGAACAAAGCTGGTTTTCTGTCTCATGTCTCTTCTGAGACCAGTTAGTCAAACTGTGCTTCTTTTTTGGACACTGCTTTTCAGGAATACATTTTGCAGCAGTTTAGCTACTGTCAGCCTGTTCCTTTTTGAGCCAGATCGTATTCATTATGCTAACTTTTAAAATCCTAAGACATTATTCTGTGCTTAGAAAGTATATGTATATGTACTTTTTAAAATAAATCAACAAATAAAACACTAATTATTAGTTACATAGTGCTATCAACATGCTGACTATAGGATTTAGACCAGCTCTCTCGAAATTAACTACACCAAAACACTCAAATGCCAGCACCTTGTCTATGAAATGTGTGCTTAATCTGGAAATCATGAAGTGGTGGATAAGAGAAACATAGAATGGCTTAGACTGGAAGAGACCTTGGAGTTCATCTAATCCAGCCTCCCCACCATGAGCAGGGATGCCTCTGAGCTAGAGTAGGCTGCTCAAGGCCTCATCCAACCTGGCCTTGAAGACCTCCAGGTGTTCACAGTCCCTCTGGACAATCTATTCCAGAGTCTCACCACCCTGGTACTGAAGAACTTTTTCCTAAGGTCCAATCTAAACCTGTTTTCCCTCAGTTTAAAACCATTTCCTCTCATCCTTTTGCTGGGCACTCTTGTGAAGAGTCCCTCTCCAGCCTTCCAGCAGGATCCCTTCAGGTATAGGAAGGCAGTTATAAGGTCCCCCCACAATCTTCTCTTCTCCAGGCTGAACAATCCCAGCTCCCTCAGCCTATCCTTGTAGCAAAGGTGCTCCAGCCCCTGGATCTTTGTGGCCTCCTCTGAACTCATTCCAACAGCTCTATGTCCCTCTTACAGTGGGGTTGCCAGAACTGGATGCAGTATTCAAGATGGGATTTAAATATTTAGTTTAAAATAGTTTGTTGCTGTCTGCCTACAAATACAAGTCCTACTAACTCTTCTAATGTTCTGTATTTATTGTCAACAGCTGAAAAGAATCGTGCCAGCATACCTGGCTCCTTGGAGGGCTTCTCCTTGTGCGTTTAGATCCTCCAGATCAGAACTCAAACCAAATCCAGCCAGCGATGCTGTTGTCTATGCTCCACTTCAAACATTCACCGAAGAGGAGACAATGCTGAAGAACATGGGTACCTATTATCTGTGTGGTTAAAATTCAGAAACATCTACACAGAAGGGAAATACTAGCTTAAGATTTTCTTGTCATTATTTCATTCCACTTAAATGTTGAGATTGTTGTGTGGGATTGTGCTTAATTTTAAAACTGCTTTAGCTCACCAGGGACAAATGTCATGTTCTTTTCCTGTGTTACTATAGCACAGTTCCACATACCACAGTGCAGTTTACTCTGCATAAATAAATATTCAGTGTTTAAAACCATTGCTGTCACTGGAGTGAAGTTGCCTGGCATTGACTCGTGCCTGTTCTGAAGCATTTAGTTCAGTTAACTGCTCTGTCTGGTTTTCAGAGATCTCAGATATACCCAGAATAGTGACAGATGTGATTTGATGACTAAGACTGTTTCAGAACTGATCCTCAGAGCATAGGTAGAAGAGTGAGGACCTGCACCTCAGGGAGAGAGCTGCAATTAAACAGGAACAGTCTTATGGGGTTTTGTGCACTCAGAATAGCATGTGTTAAAGCCTGGAACCACCCTCCCCAACTGCAGGCTTACTTTATAAAGAAATAACACAGCTAACCTAGGAAGTGAGGGATTGGAAATAGTTTCTATCATTTTTAGGGGCAGGCAATGTTGCTGAGATGCTTTCAAAGTTTGTGAATTTATAGGAAGTGTTTGTTTCAGTTTAGAGAATCATAACTGGTTCAGAGAGCGATGATGGGTCTTGTGGCTCTTGTTTGGGAAAATCAGGGTGTAGGTGCACTACATGCCAGAAGTACCACCTTGCTGTTACATTATCTCCACGTAGAGTGTTAGAACACTTACACGTTTCCTTTCTTCTCTTTCTTACAGTGACAAAATTTGCTCAGGAGCAAGTTGCACCTTTGGTGCAAAAAATGGATGAGAATTCGGAAATGGAAGACTCTGTAATACGGGGATTGTTTGAACAAGGGGTCTGCACACTTTTACTTAATCCTTCATTCAGAAAGTGACATTTCATGGATCCTTAGCTGTGCACTTTTCAGATTTTTAAGTTAAAATATTGATCACTTCATTTTAATTATATCCCTCATTAGAAACTTTGGATTCACCAACAGCAAGGCAACTTTCTCTACATTTTTACTGCATTTTTGCTCTCCAGCTTTTACTGCAATATTCTTTCCATCTCTCCCTCTCCTATACCACATTATTCATCTTATCTTTGAGTTCCTTGTCTTCCCTGATTTTTTTTTTTAATTGGATTAGCATAATTGTGTTGAACGCTGAGACCAGCATGACTCTGAGAAGTGTTGCTGGAAAAGGGTATCTGGAATTCTCTGTGTCCTTACTGGCCAACCACAAAGACCCTTTTGATCATTCCTGGCTTCAATTTTAGCCTCTCCTACTATCAAACCTAAAGCTCGTCTGTGTTTAGTATATCATTTTATACAACAACTGTTGAGATTGCAGTTGTTCTGAAAAATGCAATCAAATAGGGTGATGATTGGCCTGTGTGCTGCATGTTAGTTATTTCTTGCATGGATTAACTATTAAGTTCCTTGGAGTATTGTTAGTTTGTTAAGGGTATTGAAGGAAAACAGGAAATACTGGAATTACTACAACACCCCATTCTCTAGTTTTCATTTTAACCTCTTAAGTATCAGCTTGGACTAACAAGCTGTTGACAGATTGATCTGTTTGCATCTTTTACATGGCAGCTGATGAGTATTGAGCTTGGGGAAGAATATGGAGGAACTGGAGCTTCATTTTTTTCAACCATACTGGTGGTAGAAGAATTGGCCAAAGTTGATGCAGCTGTCGCTCTTCTGTGTGAACTCCAAAACACACTGACAAATAAGTTGTTTACCACATATGGAACAGAAGAACAGAAGAGACATTACTTGCCCAGGGTTGCTAGGGATATGGTGAGTCAAATTCTTGCTTCACTAAACTATCACATAGTTTGTACTAGTTCAGGAATGTTAGCAGGTAGGGTTTTTTTAGTAACTAAATGGGTGACTGCAGGATTGAAAATAGGTGTGAACTTGGAACCACTGGTAAGAGCTGAGATCTGTGGTGATACAGATATGACCTATCATCAGTAGCTGGGAAGTACAAGTGGAAAAGCACTTAGAAGCTTCATTCAAACTTAATTTACTGTGGAAAAGAACTTTAAAGCAGTTGACTTTGAGACATGTGATTACCTACTGTTTCTTTTCTTAATCTCCCTCTCTGAAACTTAGTTACTTTCATGAATTTAAGAGACTTGTGCTTGTATATAACTATTATTGTTGTGGAATTTGTTGTATGTTTAGTAAAAATGACAGTGCAATTTCCCGTTCAATTGACAGATAGGCAGTTTCTGTCTCTCGGAGGCTGGATCTGGCAGTGATGCTTTTTCTTTGAAGACTCGGGCTGAAAAGAAAGGAGACTACTATATTATCAATGGCTCAAAGATGTGGATTAGCTTAGCAGAACACGCTGGAGTTTTCTTTGTGATGGCAAATACAGATCCCTCCTTAGTAAGTTGCTAAAGAAAGTTGTCGATTGGTGACAGCTGCTGATAAATGAAACTATGGATTTTGTGTTAATAATCCCATGTTAAACATTAATATTCTTTGAACCTTTCCCTAGCTGACAGCAAACTTTAAAAAATATTTTCCCCTCAACAATTGTATTATGTAGTATCCTGTTCAGACCACGATCTGAATACCAAGTCAACTCTTTGAGCTTTTTGATACAACCATCCCAATGATTTAAGAGTTACTTCATTAAGTTTATTCCCCCTACCTCCCTCTGAACTGAAAAGAGAGCAACATACACATTCTGCAAACAGGAATCACAAGGAGAATGTCTGCACCAGTTTTGGGTGTTAGATGAGTCTTATGTTTGATGGTGACCTATGTTCCAACAGCAAGCAGTCACCTCGCTGCACAGCCATGACTTGCTGTCCCAGTGACTTCCAGTATAGACAAGCACCACAGCCCTCTCTCTTTCATGTATGTCATACCAGTCCTCTGTCTTATCAAGAGAAATTTTCAGGTGGTTCTGTTTATGTTTTCCACGTGGAATACTTTAAGAGGAAGGTATCTCTGGCCTTTGTTAGACCCTAATTGACAGACAGAGAGAGAACAGATGATGGTGCCAGTGTTTTATTTAGTGATACACTGTTAAGCAGGTGTAAAATTTCAGTACTGGCATAAAATATTTAGGCCACCATTTGGTGATATTAGTATAAAAAACAGTTCTTGATTAATTTTTAATCCATTCTAGGGGTACAGGGGAATTACGTGCTTCGTAGTGGATCGCAACACAGAGGGACTGCATGTAGGGAAGAAGGAGGACAAGCTTGGAATCAGAGCATCTTCCACCTGCCCAGTAACGTTTGAAAATGTTAAGGTATTGCAAGTTGTTTAGCTATTGAAGTGTAATTTGTGAGTAATTGGAGCTTGACTACATCTAAGGAAAGAATTATAACTAATTTCTTTCTTTTTTTTTTCTTAGACATACCAATTGTCTAAAACTTCTGTTTATTTTTAAACTCTTTCTTAAAAGTTCAACTTGAAGAGATTTATTTTTAAAATTAAAATTTCAGCTTTGGACTAAATGAAAGATATTTTACCTTTTTCCTCCCTGTTCTTTCACAACAGTCTTGAGGGGAGGTGTTTTGGTTTTTTTTAATCTTGGTACAGTTTTACTCAGTCATCACTTTATAATCACATTTAGAATCACTTATCAAGGAATGTTCTGCTCGGATATCCTAGGAATCAAATGTCTGGTTTATGTTTTATGCCTTCACTTATGAGGAACATTAAATAAAACATACACACCAATTCACCAGTGAACCCTACTAGCAGCTGCAAAGCAGAACACAAGAGGAATAACTGAGTGATTTAATTCTTTAGGTTCCTGAGACCAGTATCCTGGGACAAGTTGGACAAGGCTATAAATATGCAATTGGAATGCTAAACACTGGCAGAATAGGTATTGCTGCACAGGTAGGTAATTTTGGTTAACACTGAAGACAACCAGTCTTCCAACTTTTGAGTTTGGATTGAAATTTAGAAAATATTTAAAGCTCCTAAGTATAAACTCTTTAGAAAAGACTTTATTGCAAACTAAATTGCCACTAGATGTCACTATTCCTGTAGCTAAGGTACAGTCAAATACTGAACTGTAAATGGTAAAATTCTCCCTCGGTGACATAAGCAATAGATTTAGAAAACATTAAATGGCAATTAGTTTGTCTTCGGTTAACTTATTGCTATTGAAATATATCAACATTTTTCTCTTTTATTATGCAAATTTATTAGACAAAGGAAACTGGGTTTAGAAAATATAACACACTGAAATGTGTAATATTAATGTTTCCAACTCCTATTGGATGGGGTTGCCAAATGTGACCTTATGCTAAATTTTCCCAACAACTTTATTTAAAAAATAGAATTTTTAAGATAGTATCAATTTATGGGTTTTTTTATACAGCAGAAATGTCCCAGTTCATTGTTGTGTTTGAAGATTGCACCTTATGGCATCTCAGGGGAATACATTTGCTGACCTTGAAGATGTTTCAAAATGTTGTATTTTGTTGTAAACTGAATTTAGATCTCAGATTGCTGCTGATTTCAGTTGGATATCAGGCTCAGGCCTATAACAAAATTACTCATGATAAGATTTTATATTTTTCATTTGCTTTTGAAATTAAGTTTTCTCTTTTTTTTCTACTTTGCTGTGGATGGAGTTGTGCTGTGTAGGGTGTAATATGCCTGTACTACCAGGCACCCTTACTTTTTGCCCCAGTTTGTGGATGGACCAGGCATAGTCATCCTCATGAAATTTAGACTTTCCACACACCAGTATACTTCTAAATGGGTTGGCTTTTCCATCATTGCCAAAGATTTTCTATGATTAAATTTTGTCTGACACAGCATTTAAAAACCAGGGCTGTGGACCCCGTTGTTCCCAGGGATATAAATAACACCAGAGGCTCTGGCAGTAAAGTACATGGTCTGGATTTTACTCTTAATTACTCCAAGTTATACTTAGAACCTAATTAAAAGTTAAGGTCAGGTGGTTGTTTTATCTTAGTTACTACTTTAACACCTTCAAATGAGGAGAAATGGGACTTGAATGGACCAGAACAGCACTTCTAAAGCTCTGTAGTGTTGAATTTAGATTTTCAGTAGTGATAGTTTTAAAAGATAATGAACATACAAGATGTAATTGTGGCTGAGAAAACAGCTTCAGTGCAAGGTAGCTGCATATATTGTTACAGGTGCTGAAGCTGATATATTGGGCTCATCTGTATGAGTTTCTTTAAGAAGGAAAAAAAATGGTAATACAGCTGATCAGCAGCATTATTTTCTGATGTTATTTTCCTGTGGATTCTGTGGGCTTTGCCAGAACCTTAAATAATTAAGGTGTGGATGTTTGAACCCAGAGTCATGTCTTTATCTTCTTGGAGCCTTTGACTTTCAGTTTACATCCAAGAATCTATCTCCTCAAAATCTGGTAGTTACAATTACATAAAAGTAGTGTATATTCCAGGTTTTGTAATGTTTCTTTAGCCAACAAATCACACACTAGTGTAGATATGAGTTACTTTCTAACTGTTGGTGTGTAGTTTTCCCAGATGTTGCCCTCTGAGATTACAATTGTTTTCCCATCTCTGCTGCTGAGTGAAGAAGAGTGTGTGAAAAGACAATAGGTCTTCTAAAGTTATTCTGTGGAGGAGTTTGGTTTTTCTTCTAGAAAGTTCTGGAAGAAATGTTATCCCTCCTTCTACTGCATTAATTTTCTAACTTCTGAAATCAATTGCCAATTCTGAGTCTAGTGTTTTCTATACAATGAGAAATTATTTTGCTTATGAAAATAGCTTTGAATAATCATTCAAATTATTTTTCCTTTAACAGTGTAATGTAGATCTATAGATCTTCAGTTCAGGCATTTTCCCAGAAAGAATATTTGTGAAACCACAGTTGACCCCTAAGTTTTGTTCAAAGCTATATTGTTTTCACAAATATTTTGAAAGAAAGTTCCTTTCAGGAATGGAATGGGCTTATTCCTTGAAGTTTTGGGGCTTTTTTTTTTTGTCTTAACTCACCTCAGTATGTTTTATTCCTTACAGATGTTAGGACTGGCACAGGGCTGTTTTGACCGTACGATCCCCTATACAAAGGAGAGAGTCCAGTTTGGGAAAAGCATATTCGATTTCCAGGTACTTTGTTAATGAAGACATGGGAATCTTCCTCCCAGAGAGTCATAGTGACCACGGTAGATGAAGTCAGCCAAATGAGTCACCTGACTTGCATAATATGTGCTCCACCTCGTGTCACATCTCTGCTTCTCGATATTTGAGAAGAAATCATTTCAGATGAGCATTCATCTACCACAAACTCAGCTCTCTGTGCCTTTGCAAGTACCACATAAATCATTTCAAACTTCAGACCAGTAAGAGAACTCCTTTTCCTTGTAGCATATTCACTGCCTTTGAAGAGAATACACATGGAACTCCTTTCTCTTCCGATTTTAATATTGCAGTATGTTGAATGAGTTCCAGTTTTTATACCCTTTCATGAGGTGTAGGGGAAGGCCTTTTTCCAGAGACACTAGAGATTATCAAAAGATGAGGGACACTGATTGAATTATTAGATTTCCTGAGTTCTACAAAGACATTTAGTTTTCATGATGATATCTGTATCCTAAACTGAAAAAGACTCTTTGTTGCAAAAATGATGTATACTTTAATAAGGAAGATATATAATTGTAATTACTATAGTAATTTTCTTGTTAAAAGAAACCTACGTCTCAAATGAAGGGAAGGAACATTAGTACTGCTTCTAATTTATACAAATTTTAGGAAGCACCCATGGATATCTAGGAAATTATTGGAATTGCGTCTTTTGAATGGGAAATGAAATGTATAATTGCCAAATCATCTTGTTATTTTGACCTGCACATATATTTTTGCAAAATTTAGGGAGCAGAGTTGAAGTTGTAATGAGATGAGAGATTTCATTGTGTTTCAGGAGCAAGTTAGACAAGTAAATGTTCGTTTTCAATCACTGTAATGTTTGGGTCTCCTTAACTAAACCTGTTCTTCTGTAGTAGCTACCATGTAGAGGTAAGCTCCATCACGTTTTCCTTCTCTTTGAATCTATTCATCAGGCACACTTTCTAGACTTCTAGGCTGCTCCTAACTCTTGTCTCATGGTTATGGAACATGGGAAGAAGTGCTTGTCCCTTTTGCTGTTTCTCCACTTTATTTAAGAGGTACTTTTTTTGAAGTTCTTCTTGGTTAAGCTCACAGCTTTGAGCAACCCCCAGCTCTGCTGTGCTGAGGAGAATGTGAAGATTTGGGTGAAATTTTCCTTGATATTCACGGGTGCGCAGAGGCTCACGTTGAACCCTCCTGTCCACAAGAGGTTAGGCAAGAAGTTCCTCAGTAGTCCTGAATCCAAGAAGAGGGAAGGAGAAAATGGGAACTCACTTCCTAAAAGGTGGCCCAGAGGTTTTCCAACATGAATGTCATAGATGTGCAGAATTACTGGTCTGTCTAGATTTTGTATTTTTATTTTAGACTGTAGGTATGTTCCTTGGTGAGAAGAAGGGTTCTTCCTACAAACTGAAGTTGAGTACTGGATACTGGTTCTGTCTGACTTACCACGTGCTTGTTACAGGGGATGCAACATCAGATAGCTCAGGTGGCCACACAGCTGGAGGCGGCGAGGTTGCTGACCTACAACGCAGCCCGCCTGGCGGAAACAGGCAAGCCATTCATCAAGGAGGCCAGCATGGCCAAGTACTATGCTGCTGAGGTAACCTGCAGTTGCTTTATTCAGTGGATTTACTTTACTGCTCTTCAAATTTTCTTCTGTTACTGAACATTGAACTTCTAATTCCTGCTTTGTTATGAAATCTGTGGATGTACTTTTACCTTGTTTCTCATTCTCAGTCCATGTGTGGAGTGTAAAGTATCATGGAATCATGGAATGGTAGGGGTTGGAAGGGACCTCAGGAGATCATCAGGTCCAAGCCCCCTGCCAGAGTAGGATCACCCAGGCCATACAGGAACAGATCTGGGTGGGTTTTGAAAGTCTCCAGAGCAGGAGACTCCACAACCTCTCTGGGAAGCCTGTTCCAGGCTCCATCACCCTCATAGGAAATAAGTTTTTCCTCATGTTGAGGTGGAACTTCCTCTGTTCCAGTTTGTGTCTGTTGACCCTTGTCCTATCCCAGGGCACCACTGACAAGAGCCTGGCCCCTTCTACTTGACCCCCACCCTACAGATATTTGTAAATGTTGATCAAATTCCCTCTCAAGTCTTCTCCAGACTTAACAGTCCTGGGGCTCTCAGCCCTTCCTCATCAGAGAGATGTTCCAGTCCCTTCATCATCCTCATAAGTAGGCCACCCAAAAATGAACTGCTCAGACCTCTAAATAATATTTCCAAAACCAAGCAACACCATTAAGAGATGGATGGCATTAGTATCTTCACTCATGCAGAGAGATTTCCTTCTCTCAGAAGTCTCTTTTTGTGGCTGGAGAATTGACCTGGTGAGGCTTCATTTGTGACCATTTGAACTCTGCTGGTCACATCCATGAGCCCTAGCACGATTCAGAACGGATTGTTTCTGCCTCTTTGGCATTGCTGTCTTGCACACTGCTGCAAGGCTTTTTTGTAGGGCAGCATCTGAACTATTGCAGGAATAGTTAGTGAGTTGATGTCCTCTGATTTAGAAAAAACACCGTTTGTATTCTAAAGTAATTTGCATAAATAAGATGAATACAAAAATACCACTCCTTCCTCTTCCCCATTATTCTACTACACGCTTTAATTGCTGTTTTGTTTGCACTTTAAATAACTACAAAGACTAACATTTCTTCCCACCTGCATGAAGTCGAATCCTGAAGTTGTAACTGATGCTATTTTCACAGGTTGCAACGCTGACAACCAGTAAATGTATTGAATGGATGGGTGGTGTTGGGTTCACAAAGAATTACCCAATAGAAAAGTACTATCGTGACTGCAAGATAGGTGAGTGGTAGTTTCTTAACAAGTATTGCTGGTAACAGTAGTAGTAGTAAAGTGTGGGGATGAAGGACTGGCTATTTTGTTTAAGATATTTTTTTCTTGGACTCCGTAACCGACACTGGTTCAAAGGCTCAGATATAAGAAGGTAAACCTGAAATATATACAGTTAACATATATATGGTTATATATAACCTGTATAAATACCTGTGTATGTAAGGGTAGTTAAAATATTTAACTATATGCCAGTAAAATACAGACATGCACATCGTGTCCCATTCTATTAAGAAAATTCCAGTTAAAAAAGGAAAAATCTTTCTTTGGCTTTAACTCTGCATATATGTGGAGTTCTATTTTCAAGCCTTCCTTATTTACCAGGAAAATCCTTGGACCTAACAGTTTGACATTTCCAACAATATTACCCTTTAACTTTTATTGCTGGTAGCATTTGTGAGTACTTGATTTTTGTTGGTTGTTTAGGAACTGGTTTTCAGGGAAACGTTTGCCATTGTGCTGTACCAAGGAGAAGAGTATTTTAACTGCTGCAGGTAATATAATATTAACATTTATGTAAAGAATAATCCTCTTTCTAGAAGTTGCTCAGGAAAGCTTCCCTTCATAATTGTAAATGTTCTAACTGGAATGTTGGAATGATATCTTGGTCTCTCTTCATGTGCTAACTGTGGTTACAGAGTCTTCTAATTGATTTTCTTCTGATTTCAGGTACAATCTATGAAGGAACTACAAATATCCAGTTGAGCACCATTGCAAAAAGCTTAGCACAGGAGTACTGAAACCACGAGGACAGCTTGACTACTAACAGAAGTTCTTTCCCTGAACATTCATTGTCAATTACGTATTTATTTGTAATGTTAACATCATAAATAAGAACACATCATCACAGACTAAATCATAAGGAAAACAGTGAATTCCCCATTTCAGGAGAGTGTGTAATTCATGGGAAATCATGAATTCCACATTCAAATCCATATCACGGGTGAGATGTATCCTTCTGCCTGAGACATTTCTAAGCTGATCCATTGGCTGAAATGATTTTGTTGCCTCTGGTTATGCAAACCTAAATGTATCTCCACTTTGAGATTTCAAAGTGAAAACAAAAGAAGCCAAATCTTTGGTTGGCCTGGTGTGAAAGGTTCTGTTAAGCCACCTGGGAGAAAGGACTCCATGTGCATGGAGTGAAGCTGCTGTTTGTTCTGGTGCCCTGCATTAGCATGAGGTCCAGGAGAGGTATGTGGAGACAGATCGAAGGGATGGTTTCCCCTCTCCCAGGTGGAGTGATCTCTGTGGAGCTGCTGTAATTGGAGTAATTTTTATAGCAGCCCTTAGTGTGTTCTTAAGTATATCTTGGTAATTAAGCCCTTCCAGCCCCAATTTGTAGTACTGAAAGATGGATAATATCTACCTCCTTTTCCAGCCTTCTCAGCTGTTAAGGGTTTTAATCTAAGAGGCTATTTATAGTTATCCTTTCATAAAAGGTTGAGTTGAAATCTTTGTGAAATGGGGTTAAAAAAGCTCTAGCAGTTCTGCAGAAAGACAGAGATACAAGCTAGGTAATAGGAATGCTGTGATGCTCCCTCACAGTGGCCTTTCCATGTTCAATGCATTTTACAAAGTTTAAGCCCTAGAGCCTTCCTGGGAGTAGAGGAGGGACTGTTAATTTGCAGTGTAGAAAACTCACTTTAAGTTAGATGTTCCCTAGCAAGGTTTTTCTCAGAGAGAGAAAGAGAGGAGAGGGTTGAATATTTGCTTTTTTTATCCCTCTCTGTCTACTTGAAAATGTGCTGGGTTTGGCTGGGATAGAGTTAATTTTCTTCATGTACAAATTTACCCAGAGTTAATTTCTTAAAATATCATAGAGCATAGAATTGTTCTGGTTGGAAGAGACCTTCAAGATCTCAAGTACAATGTTAACCCAGCACTGTCAGGTCACCACTAAACCATGGCCCTCAGCACCACATGTCCATAGCTTTTCAATCCCTGCAGGGATGGGAACTCCACCACTGCCCTGGGCAGCCTGGGCCAGGACTTCCCAACCCTTTTAGGGAAGAAATTGTTCCTCATGTCCAACCTAAACCTCCCCTGGTGGAACTTGAGGCCATTTCCTCTTGTCCTGTTGCTTGTTCCTTGAGAGCAGAGGTCAACCCACCCTGGCTCCTGAGCCTCCTTCTCTCCAGGCTCAGCAAGCCCAGGTCCCTCAGCTGCTCCTCACCAGACTTGTGCTCCAGCCCCTTGCCCAGCTCCATTGCCCTTCTCTGGTCACACTCCAGCCCCTCAGTGTCCTTGTAGTGAGGGGCCCAGAACTGACCCCAGGATTCAGTATGTGGCCTCGCCAGTGCCCAGGGCAGGGAAACAATCAGTTCCCCAGTCCTGCTGGCCAAACTGAAGTGTGAGGGGATCTTCCCTTGCCAGACACAATCTGTACACTGGTTTGGAGGGCTGCTCCCCAGAGCATGGGAGATACCCAGCTGCCAATCCACAGCTCGACAGCAGCTCACTGCCTTGTAACCCCTGCTGAGAATTCTTTAAAGTGCTGGGTATTCTGGAGTCCCACAGCATGTCCAAGTTCTTCCTCATGCTCTTTGCCAGACATTTTATTTACGGCAGAGACCTCTTCAGTGCTAGAGAACTAATTAACTAAGAATCAAGAGATGGAAAGCTTAATATATGAAAAATCATTGTAATTGCTGTAATTGGCAATTTGTTTCAAGTGTTTTGGGGAGGGAAGGATTGGTTTTCTGGTTTTGTCTGACTTAGAAGAATCTCATTTTTAAAGTCACTGATGATTCACTTTGAGTGGCACTTAGAATGTTACAGGCTGAGATGCTCAAAGGATCTTTTTTTTAGCAAAACCAGGGTAAATGACACTTAACAAATATCATTTTGTAAAACAGACTGCAGTGCCTTATACAAAGAAAACCAAGGAGGAAAAGCATTATTAAAAAGTTCTCTGACTTTATCAGCTTCAAAGGGAAGTAAGCACAGCGAATTAATCCCCTCTATACACGTTTTGCCTGTTGATAGCTACTAAGAATGAATGTGGTGATTATCCTTATGCCAATAAAAAAAGCCCCTCCCATAACAGTTTGATCAACAGATGTGAGATTTTCAACATACAGGAGTAGATGTTGATTTCTCAGATGATTTCTGAAGTTTTCTGTTACTCTTAGTGTTACATTATTAACGCATTTCAGGGTGTTTGCAAGCTTTTTCTCAGCTGAACTGAACAGCTGAGGAGATTGTTAGACTAGAATTAAGACTGCAGACACCATAACAATTAACTGCAGTTACTCTGCTCAACATAGTCTGGGTCTGAAGTTATCATAACCATGCTACAAATCACTTGATTAACACAGTGAGTTGTGCTAACGCCAGGCAGACCGTAGCTGCTGCAGTTTAGCCTGCTTTGCTAACACGAGCATCAACAGAGAGCATCTTTTGATTCATGCTGTTTAATAGGTCTCCTAGTTGAAGATACTCTCTTAGCTTGCCTTCTGCAGCTTTGTGTGAGGCTGGGAAGCAAGTGGAATACTGAGCTGACTTTACACAGAGCTAAAAGCAAAGCCTTTATGGTGGAAAGAGCAGAGCACTCTGAAGGACTGTTAAGGGCTGGATATCCAGGATTATGGGAAAGGACTGTGTGTCTCTAGAGCTGTGTCAGATAGTCATTTGAAAAATTAGTGGTGGGGGGAATAAAATCAAAATAATGTGATTTCCTGCAGTCTGAATTTGGATATCTTAGTCCAGTAAACAGCCTGAACTGCCTTGTCAGCTACTCAACACTTCTCAGAAAAGCAAAGTCAAGCCTTTACCTGATGCTACAGCTGTAAATATTTCACACCTCTGTTCTATATGCTGCATTCTGTACACAGTAACCTTTGAAAGAAATGTATGTATTATCGTATCTGATTTTTATTTGGGTCTACAAAATCTGTGGAGAAGTACACACACAAATGAATTGTAACCATGGAGTTTCTTCCATCCTTGTTCTAAACAGGCACGTACCCCTGTGGAGAGCATTAGCTCTGCTGGTCACTGTTTCAGGGAAGAGTTAACTTGGTTCATCCCTGGAAGGCTGACACCATTGCTGCCCTAAATGCATGTGTTGGTTTAGTAATAAGACGTGCTGGGAGCTGTAAGAGCTGCCCACCCCCTGTTCAGTTTGGGATGGGTGTTTACCAACTGTCACAAACTGCATTTCCCCATTTGGCACTGGGCTGGTGATGGTGGAGAGCTGCAGAGCTGTGGTGTGGGTGCTCTGAGGCTTCTGTGCTCATGACAGACTCAAAGCTGCTTTACACTTGATATGTATTTATAGTAGTGAGTTTTCCCTTGCTCAGCCCAGTCAATCTACTCTATTGCCTTGTCTCTTGTACTGTTATCTTGCCCTGATGTTGTGCTGGTATTTTCAGTATCAAATGTTGGATTGGGGCTTCCCCGCTCAGAAGGAGAGACCTGTATTGTGAGTGTATTGAAAAGTGCCTGGATTTGATATCTGACTCCATACAATGCTAATCCTGTACATCAGCTGATGGTTCTCTAATAATGTGTCATTTAAAAATTTTCCCAGATCTTGCAATTTTTGTGCTGGGAGAAAATTGCTGTATCTTCTGTCAGGTTTCTTTTGGTTTACTCTGGTTTGTGATGAAGGTCTGAGGCAGATTTCCACAGAAAGGCTTACTTGCTACTTGGGAAATACTCAAATACAACATTTTATATGATATTTTCTGTGCTGTTGTTCTTTCTTCTGCATTTTCTTTTCCCCATATAAAGATTGTGCTAGAAAAGGCTTCTGTGAAATACAAAGTAATTGTTCATTGGGAGCCTTTTGCTATGTAAAGAATTTTCTAATTAACATGTTATTGCCTTTCCATTTGGAAATCTTTTGGTGAGAGACACATTTCAAGTTCTTCCTACCAAGCTAAACTCGTTGTGAAACAGCCTCTGCTTTGAGAGCAGCTGTCTGACTTCCCTGAGCTCACCTTTTGGATATGCAAAAGCTGAAGAAAGGGTTTTTTCCTCAACCCCAGAATGTATTCGGTGTCCCAAGGTGATAGATCTTCTCCTTGGAGAATTGGGTGGAAGTGATTAACACAAAATACTTCATAAATATTTACCTATTGTGTTATCACTGTGCAAATCTGGGGGGAGCTGGACGGGCAGGTGAGCAGGGATTGTACAATTCCCAAAGCATTTCACAATAGTTGTCATTTTCTGTCACAGTGGAATAGTCATTGCAGAGGGTTTTGCAAGGAGTTGTCTTCCCTAGAGGGGAACTCTTGGTCTAGGTCCAGGTGAGGAGACATGGCCAGAGCTCTCCTGGATTTGACTCTCTGCAGTTACGTAGCGTGGCTGCTTGTACACACAGGTAAGAGGAAGCAAGAATTCTTTTCCCAGCCCACGCCAGAGACAGTCAAACACAGCAAATCCAGAGTTCCAGGCTAACAAAGAGGATTTACAATCATTATTTCAATTAAATATGCCAGTTGTGAGATCAGTTGCTATAATTAACCAAGTCCAGCTTAGCAGCATTGAGGGAATTTCTCATTATCTGATACTAGAGACATTATTAAGCTGCTTTGAAGTCTTGGCGTTTATTATCCTCTAAAAATACTCTGTTCATGTGCAGTAACTGTCTAAACCATTAGGTAACTAGAACTAGCTGCTGCTCTTCCCAATAGCTTGTTCCATAGATCAGAGCATTCAAATGTTGATTCGTATTGGTGTATTCATGTTCCAAAGAACTTGCAGTGTACAGTGTTAATATTTTTTTCCTGATAAAATGTTTTAAAATATAAATCAAAAATATGTGCAGTCTCAATAGGCAGTAATAGCTTTTTTATATATTCTTCTGGCTTCTGAGATCATCTGGATTCACATCTCTCTGAAACTTCTTCCTCTGTGTGTCTTAGTAGCTGTAGAGATACTCATACCCCAGGGCTATACGTGCAAAAAATAAATGGCAAGGTGACTTTGATGAAGATCCTAAAGAAAAAGCCCTCCCCACCCGACTGAAAAGCGTGTCTCAATAGCCAAGTAACCAGCACTTTCAGAACAGGATTTCTTTAAAATGCCAACATATGAGACAAATCTGATCATCAGAGATTTTACAACAGGGATCCCTAAAGAAAGGAAAGCTGTTACAAGCTGTAACCACCTGCTTACATAAAAAAATAGCATAGCAACAGGAAAACCTGAACTACAGCAATAAATCCCCAACTTCCACGGTGCTAGTTTGTTATTTGGCAGTCACCTAAGCAGGAAATTAGCATCTATGGACTGAAATCAGCTCCTGCTCTCTAACCAGCCAGACCTGGAGGTCTTACAATCTGTTTGAAATGTTACACAATCCCTCCTCAAGACTTGTGATGGTTTTAAAACTGTCTGCTGTAAACGACCAGATAAGGCAGGGCTGGGGGGAGCTGGGTACGTTCAGCAGAAGGAAGAAGTCAACTTCCAGGCACTTGCAGGACTCTGAATGGGCTTTGGTGCATCTGTAATGATGGCAGGAGGGTCACGGGGGGGAAAGTGCTCATCTGGGAGGGGCTGAAGTGCAGCAATACTGCTGGTTTGCTTTAGAGCCAAATGCAAGGTGGCAGGTAAGAAATGTCTCAATGTTTTCCATCTATGAGACAACTTTCTCTCCTAGCATAGAGAGAGCAAAGGGAAGAGCAGAGCTGCACTATGATGGCTTTGGGCTGAGTTTGTATCCCCCGCCTCCAGTTCTGTGAGTTTGATTCAGTTTTGGAAAGCTCACATATTTGAGGACTCTGGTTGGGTCTCCATAGGACACAAGAAGCTCTGATACCCCCATCCAGGTGACCCATCCCTCAGAGGAACACCATAATTTTCTGATCATCCTTTTCACCACATTAAGTTTCCTGCAAGTGTCTTGGATATTTTTGGCCTGAATTAGTTTCTAGGATGTGCCATAAGATTTTTCTATTTGCTAATTTGCATCCTAAAGATGCAGCTGAAATGCACATTTGGCAATACAGCCAGAGCAGTCATCCAGTTTTACTTTGATACCACGTTGCTGAGGTTTTCTGCCTTTGTTTAGCTACTACCCAAGGACATGAGAATTACATGGTAGAAAGACAGCAGCTGCTCTGGATATTTTTTGGTTTTCTGTAGGGATACAAAAGGCAAAGAGTCCCAGAAGCTGCTGATGTTATTTCTGCTAAAGTGTTAGCTGATAATAACTTTGTTTATGGATTTTCCATAACATGCACCCAACACCTGCCTAAAGGACCAGCCAAAGCAAAAAGTCAACTTTCAAATGATGCTCTGGTGTCGGCACAACATCTTACTTTGGTTTTTAATGCTTTTTATCTCCTGGAAAACAGCTTTGTGTCTACTCCATTAACGTGACCTAAAAATAATCAGGGAATAATTCAGAAAGTTAAGGTTCTGGAAATGTAGTTAAATACTGAAAACTCCATAGAACTTGTTTTCATGGAGCTGTCAAAGATCTATACGGAGCAACTGTGTTTTAGTGTAAGAGCTGATGCTGTTTGGTTTAGGAAAGGAAATTGTAGACGTTCTATTCCCGAGCTGGAGGATGTCTACACATCAAATGCAGCATTTGCTCCAATTGTTCCCATAGGAATTGAGGCAAAGCACTTTTTTTCAGCTCAGGTACTTTTTGAACTTTGAAAATATTTTGCAGCTCCCTGTTATGCACTAGAAGATGGTTGGATGATATGGCAGCTGTATTTCCATTCATGGATTTGTTTTCCCCAAAAGGTCCAAAGTGAGGAGCAGCAAGAGGTCTTCATTTTATGCTAGAACTGTTCTAGCTCTACTGTAGTTTGACTTCAGGGATTCAATCTGCAGAGGTAAACAGTTCTCTGGAGGTAATCTAACTTGTTGTTACTTAATAATTATTTAAAAGGTGCCTTGTTACCCTTGTGTAAAAATCTGGGCTGCAAAAGAGTTGTGGTTGTCCTCTAACTCTTCAGGGGGCTGATACAGCACCAGCTTAAAGTACCCAATGGTCTGGTGTCTTGGACTATTGTAATCTAATAGCCAAGCTTGGCTCTACTGCTCTTTCTATTTAGAAGTGTCCAAAAAGGTCTTTCTTTTTTTCTTTCTTTCTTTTTTTTTTTTTTTTTTTTTTAACTGTAAGAGCCTTCTGGCACTGAATTACATCTATTTCTTGACTGAAACATATCTGCTCTATGCTAACCTCATTATCCAGGAATGACTTCTAGAAGAGGAAGTGCAGAATAATTAAATCATTCCTAACTGAAGGAAATGCTTCGCAGAACTATACAGATTCCAATTTGGCCAAGACGCTGCGGTTTCAGATTCTATTTCTGGGAAGGGCAGACGAAGAGACAGTTATTTTGGGGAACCAGGTTCTGCCTTCAGTTTGCTCTCTTGCCTGGAGATGAGCGTGCCCTGGGACATCCCTGTTCAGAAGGGAGCACAGTATCTGCTGTCGCCTGCTGCTCAGTTCCTGTCCTGCTGCAAGTGCTTGTAAATGAAACTCTCCCCACTTGCTGCAAGTGTCATCTGCTCTGGCTGATGCCAAGGTCCCTGAAGTGGGTATTTTGCCTACGTGCAAAATTAGGGCTCAGCCCTCATCTAAAGTAGCAACTTCTCTGCAGTGGTGTGAAGCCCTGGCTGGTCACACCAAGCAGAGATAGGAGGGGATGGACCCTCTTCCCTCAGCTTCTCAGCCTATGTTAAACTTCCTGGGGAAAAAAAAAAAGACAGGAATTACATTTTGGAGTTAAAAATTGAGATTCCTGTGTGTGCGCTCAGTAGCAGTGCTTGTGGGAGCCTAAGGGCTGGGCACAACCCTCCCACGGCTCTGGGGCTCACATCTTTGGATTTTCACATTTTTCTATCTGCAAATCTCACTCTTACAAGGCTTAAGGCAAAAAGAGGGGAAGGAAAACCCCGCAACTAGCTGGTTTTATGTGGGAATGTTTGCAAATACATTAGTGACACGTAATTGAATTATTAACTGGGAAAAATATAATTGGAGAGCTGAAGGAAGGGCTTTGCAGTGCTCCACAACTTTGTCTTTCAAGGAATCAAATTGCTAAAATGAGTTATGCCCTCAAGAAATCCACTTAGAATTAACAACATACGTCCTACTTTTCCAGGTTTCCCTTTAAAAGTTACAAATGATAACAATGAAGTGTAAATACCAAACTTCAGTGATTTGCAAAAGGTACCAGCCTTCCATCTCTTCTAAACTGGTTGATTTATGTGCTGTTTGCTGTTTTTGAGAACACAAAACAATTAATTTATGTGTGAAAAGAACAGTGAATTAATCCCAGAGAGCCCTGGAGCCTTTAAAGACCTGAATCATATGTTGAGCTCGTTTAAAACTTGCATAAGAAATTAATGTAGAATAAAGCCCTTTAATTTGAAAAGTGCATCTATAGTAGGTGTCCCTAGGATATCTTCTGGATCATTATTCAGAAAGGTTAAGGAGGACTTTATTTTTTTTCTTCCTTTCTTTTTTTTTCCTATATTCAGTATGTATTTTCCAGTTTGCAGCTCAACATGGTGCATTTCAACTTCTAAAGAGACAGAGATTTTAAAAAGAACCGGGGAGCTTTTTATTCACCTTCCACTTAATTTCCTTGCTGCCTTGCCAGTCCCAGCTTAATGAATGTAATTGCTACCTTTGATGAAAATACTATTATCAAGATCACACATTACATTGGAAAACAGTTTTTCTTTAAACACAGCTACTGCAGTCTCTAATTATGCATGTAACAAGTGGCTCCTGAACAAAAGAGCATGTTGTCTACAATTGCTAGGAATTGGAGCAAGGCAAATTTGAACAAAGAACAGATTAGATTTGCTCCATGCTCCACAAAGCCCATTCCCCTGATTAATTTCCTGCAAAAACTAAAACAATTCTCTCTTAAAAGAAACTAACCCTCATCCCCAGAATGATCCATATGCCATTTGTGTCAATCTATATGATGATAATGGCTACAGATTTAAATTATTAACTATTAGATGTAGTAAAATAGGAAAGCTCTTTTATAAACTTACCTTTTCATATGTAAATAAGCAGTATAAGGACTTAAGGAACAAAAAACCCCTGACTTTTCTGTGGAAACCAGGAGCAAGAAAGCACCCAGTAACCAAAAGTCTGAATTGTGCACGTATAATCCAATTATTTTGTCAGTTTACTCTGTGCTCCAGCCTCTGCACAGGGCTGCAGCAGGACTACCAGCTCTCCTAACATCGTGTTAGGTTTCCCAAGAATGACATATTTGAGGGCTGCTTCCCATGTGAGTACCTTCTGAAAAGGATTTTGTTTAATTCTTAAAAGAAATTACTTTGTCAAGAGGCTATAATGAGTCAAAATCAGAACTGGAAATATATTTTGCTATTATTCCAAGGAAAAGCAGGCAGACACTGGTAACATTTTAAATTAGGACTTGGTGGCTGATAAAAATCCTGCAATATGGATTGGATTGGGTTTTGGTTTGGTTTGGTTTACTAAAACAAGGAATTAGTCATAGCAATTTAGAGCACAGTGTCATTTTTCATTCTCGTCTGTATTGATCTAGGATCCCTAGCTGTGGCCCGCTGTACAAGATGCATGGAAAACCCAGTTCTCTGGGTAAAAGCCAAAATAAAAAGAGTTCTGCTGCAAAGCATTTACAAGCTGAGTTGGGATTGGATGTGGACTAATGTAAACTTGCATCTAGATGATTATTAAGAAATATTGCTGAGCGTACTGGTGAAAAAGCATCCCCAGCCCTGCATCTTCATGTTTGCTGCAGTGAAAACACTTTGTCCTGGGAGCAGAGTCAGGTTAACCTGTCACATAAGCACCAGTCCTGCAGTGGTAGCAAATGGTGGTGTCTGCTTGGTGCTGCTCTGCCAGGCTGAACCCTAAGCCCCTTTAGGTGTAATACACACTGCAGGCCACGGCTCAGTTAGCCTGGGCTTTAGGTTTGACTGGTGTCCTCTCTGCCACCGTATGCTCTGCCTGGCCAGGCCATAGATGCTGGCACTTGTGAACTCTTCCAGTGGCCAAAGCCTTCAGTGCAGTCAATACCCAGAGAAATTTATTCATGGACTCGTTGAAAGAGGTAAAATGAAATGTATTCTCTGTTGCTTTTTTTCCAAAGATGTGTTGAAGGTGTTGAATCCTCCCTATACTTTGAAAATACAGTGACTAAAGTTCACTGGATTTCTTAATTAGGTTGGTCCTTCATAGGGTTGTTCTTAACAGGGTCAGTTTATGGTCCTGAAGTTAGGATTTCTAAGCAAGGGACTGATGAGAAAACTCCCAAGCTTCACATCTGCTACCTGCACTCCTAGTTCCATTACACAGAGCAACATCCCTTCACCCACGATCTATTTTCATGACTACATGTCAGCTGCACCCTTATGCTGCTCTGTGGTATCCAGTTTAGGTCTCTCTCAGACTGAGTAGCTCTGGCCTGTAGTGTTATGCTTGAAGTAGTCATCCCCATGCTGGGGTGACAATATTATGCAGTGTTAACACGGGACCACGGGATGCAGAAGAAGAGAAATGATTTTAAAATTAATGATGTGCAATGGCCAATAATAGATTCTTCACTGGGAAGCTATTTTACAAGGGAGAATGGGAGGGAAGGGAAAGAAATGTCAATTCTGGTTGTCAAATGAATTTTGTGAGGATTTTTCTGACTATTGCCCTTCCTCTTCCTTGGGACTCATCCTGCAAGGTCCTGCGGTCTCCTCTTCTCATACAAGTCTCTAGGGGATGAAGGCCATGTGGAAACTTCCAGGAACAAGTGGAGAGCACTTTCTGTGAAGGCAGACTTTGCCAGGGCTGAGGCATTCAGCACTGTTGGAGCTGCACTGCAACACTTGCACGGGCAAGTACCTCCTGCAGCCTGCCTGGGTTCTCATTGCTTGCTTCTCTTTAGGGCTGCGAACACCTTACAAGTCTGTATGCTTAGGAAGTTAAAATTTTTCTTTTTTAGAATATCAGTGTCATGGTTTAGGGTCAGGGCAGCCCTTTAGACCTATGAGAGATGCTCTCTGCTAACCTCCTTCCCTCCCCAAAGGGGAAGAGAAAGGGAATAAGGGAGAGATTTAGAGATTAGAAAAGGAAACTGGAAGAGCTTGAATGAAAATAATGGAAATGGAATATATACAAATACGTACAAAACCAGTAATGAACCAAATACACCCCCACCCCCCCCATGATGGCAATTCCATCACCATCACCACTGCTTCTGTGGAGCAGGCACTGGGAGAGTCCCAGACCAGGCTAAGCAGCAGACAGGAGCTGTGTTTGGGAGCTGGAATCTGGTACTGGATTCAGAACACACAGATGGGGATCGAAGGCAGAATGGACAGAGGCCTCCCCAGGTGCTCCAAGGAAGAAACTGAAACAGGATCTGAACCAAGTGGGGTGAGACCCTCCTGATCTCTCAGCTTTATTCTGAATATGCTGTGTATGGGCTGGAGTCCCTCGTTGGTCAGTCTGGGGTCACCTGTCCTGTCCCTTCCTTCCTGCAGGTGCTGCCTTTTACTTTCTGCACCCCCAGTGTGATGCACAAGATCCAGCAGTGGCCTTGGTCTGTACCAACCCTTGGTACTCACTCTGAACACCGGGTGTTATCACTGCCAGGAGCAGCCACTGCCTGTGCAGCCAGCTGCTGCCTTCAGACAGGGCAGCGAGTGAGAACCGAGCTGAGAAGTAAAATCTCTGAATAGAATTAGTTCTGTTCTTATTCAGATGAGGACAACCAGCTAAACGTCAAAAAGTGGTGTCAGCTGGCCAAGAAAAAAAGGATTTAAATAATATTCAATGAGTTTAAAAAACCTACAAGAGTCCCAGTCCTCTAGCCTGTCATTTCAAAAGTGAGTTACACCGTGGGGTGTGCACCCCAGGGGATGCTGCTGAGCTGAGGCTGCTGAGCTCTGATCTCTCATTCAACATGCAGCAAATTCTAAGGAGCTTCTCTTCAAGGAAAGATAGCAACAGAGGTGTTTGGTGCCAGCAGTGGAAGAACTGAGGTGGCAGAGGTATGTCTATTAGCAGCCTACCTTTTCCTGCAAAAGAGCTTCCAGGATCTTTGTATTCTCATAATGTCACTGCAGACACTGGGGGGACAATCCTGTCCCTCTGACACCTGCCATTTATCCCTTCTCACTCCCTAAAGCTGCTTTGTTTGCAGACTATCACAGTTCTTTCCAGCTCACATTACTTGCAATTAATACCAAATCTTTGAAATGTAGGCTGCAAATAAGAAGGGAAAAAAAATTACCCCAAACCCTCATTATTTTCCATGTGGATAGAATTAATCAAGATGTAATTATGACACCAAATGAAATTACTTAGAAGATCATAAAACCCTTATTCATCTCAGTGTGAGTATCTTTAAGAAACTGAATAAAAGAAAATGTAAAGCTTTTCTGTGCAAATTAAAATCCCTTCTGTTTCCAGACACTTTTTCTTGAGTGTTTCAGCTACCAAGGATCTTCTGATGATGGGACCACTGCAGAGCCTGAACTGGTGGAAACTAAACCCTGAGAACAGCCCCATATTTTTAAGGCTTCTAGCTGCAAATATCAGTGAAAAAAAGGTACAGGATTATAATCACTACCCGGAGAAGCTGGAGAACAAACCAAATTAAACCCAGAATTACTTGTGCTTTAGTTTCTTGCCTTCCCCAAACCAAATGGAAAGTAGCCTCATGATTTTGGGGAAACACATTTGTGTACTTGTGATGTGGCACCTAATAATGCAATTTTTTTTAGCATAGATGTTGTCTGGAATAAGCAATAATTCACAGATGCCCTCATAGTTGTGTTGGGATGCAAGAGAGAATTCTCTCAGGGTATGATGCATGTGCTGGTTGCTCAAGGAGGAGCTCAAGCTCCCTTGTACCCGTCAGCATCAGTTCTTTTCTAGGCAGATCAAAGCAGGAACTTGGAAACAAGCCCTGAAGCCAGCACGTGGTGCTACAGCTACTGGAAAGCACAGCCCCATTCCCTGGGCAACCTCTTGTTTCTGTACAGGGTCCCCCAGGTCAAAGGGTAGTGCTGGTCCCTCTCTTTGCACAGGTACTAGTGGTAGCAGGACATCTGCGGTGAGCACAGACTGTTATCTAACCACTATGTAGCCAGCAGTGGGGCAGGGTGGGAGGCTTGGGACGTCCCTTCGAGGGAGAAGGACTTGCAGACAGTGAACCAAAGAGGACTGTACAGCCGTGCCAAGGAGGAGGCATCTAGGGAGCTTGTCCCCAGCTCAGTCTCCTTCCCTTTTCCATCAGGTTCTTAAAACCACGCGAGAGGAAGAGGCAGATCTCGCATCTGCATTTAAATAATTTCTTTTCATTCAGTGGAAATGCAAAAGGGAAGGAGCAGCCGGTGCAGGAGGCTGCAGAGCCACAGAGACCACTTGCCTCTGCCAGATTGATGGAGCTGAGAACGGGCCAGCTCAGTGCACTTTGGCTTCCACGCAGCACTCGTTTATTTCACGCTCTTCTCTATCTAGATGGATGATCCAGAAAGAAGGAAAAAGTAGTTGAGGTTTAAACTCTTATCACTAAAGTGAGTCTCCCTCTACATTAAAAAACTATCCAGACATTGTAACAGGAATGGGTTCAGTTCTTATGTCATAAATTTGTGTGTGTAGAAAAAAGACTTATTGGTGAATTTAGCAGTATTTTTCGTTGAACTGGCAGTTGCTAACCATTACACCAGTATTTATTTGATTCTTAAAGAGCACAAAAGCATGGACTACAAATAAAGAAGATGGAGTAATAGCTTTTGACTGGACCACTAGCTTTAAACTTGAAATGAAGTGTCCAGTTTTGAGTTACTGTGTCCAAATGCCATTTGTACAGTTTGAAAAGTGGGGGCATTTTTCCAGCTTGTCACTGTTAGCTGTAGTTCATTCCAGTGAATGATATCACTGAAGGAGCAGTTGTTCTGCTATAAGTACTTCACTCATGACTGGAATGTATTAAATGTATTAATCTGTGCCTCAGAGTGTAATTTAGGGAAGCCCTACATTTGACACATTCTTGTACATCCTTATTTTATTGCCTTATCCTGCAGGTAACAATGTCTCAAAAGCAAAGAGACTGGATGAAGTTAAAATTACATGTCACCAAATATTATATGCACTTTTCGTCGCTCATTTTGCTGTCAGAATTACAGATCTTCGACAACATTAGTTTAAATATGTTTATGATTTGATTTACACCTCTGATGTCAAAATAAAATCCCAGGCAGGAATCCAGGGCTTCTAATGAGCTGGGAGGTGAGATGAAGCCATGAGGGGAACGTCCCCAGCCTCACAGCTACATCTTTCATGGCAAAACTCTGTTGCAAACGGCACCTAGGCCAGCCAGAGATAAAACGTGAGGGTCGAGTTATCCTGGAGAGTATTTGTCAAAGCTGCTTTAAGCCAGCAGAATAAAAATGTATTTTTGTGGCAAGGTGAGACCTTATGTCAACCAAGTGAACCCGTAAAGCAATTATAGCCACCTCGTGACTTACCCACCATAAATCTGAAACATTCTTAACCCATAGGTGTGTGATTTTGAGGTGCTTCAAGATACTCTCACCACCTCCCGCTTTCAACATAACAATCATCCACATTGCAGTTGGAAATTAAACAAGGACACGATTAGTAGTAATAAATGGCATATTATTTCTTTCTGCAAAGAGAAATGCATCTCTTGCTGCCCAAACCAGGCGCAGATATCGAAGCCCTGGCTGTTGCAGGCAAATATAAAGGCATTTTTGCAAGGTGGGGTTATCCACCCAGGATTCCTGGCAATTAAAGCAGTTGAAGTAGCTAGATTGACAGTACAACACTAGTGACTCTGTGCTGAAAACTAACTCACCTCTCCTTCCTTCGTGTGATGTGGAAAGCATTTAACGACCGGCGTGTCCCTTATTTATGTTTAATCAGAATTTCCCTGGAAGAGCTGAAACCCACGAGCCAGTGATATTTCCTCTGAGCACACCGGGCTGCTTCTCTTCTATTGACATCCGCGTCTTCCCTTGTATACATTTCAGAATAAATATCCCGAGCTACCCACAGCTTTTCCTACGGGGAGGAAAAGCCTTCGCCGCGGAGCGAGGCAATTCATAAACGTAGCCAAGTGCCCCCGCTCCACCTGCAGGCATCGTTAGCTGGCAGTGATGGGGATGATAGAGGAGATGGGACCAGTGACTGAACTCCGACCTTATCGATCCAGCCACCTCCACCCAGCTGAGTTGCTGCGGTCCAGTCAGCTGAAAAGGAATTTAAAGGGCAGTCGTCTTCCCCGCTCAGCCCTCCTGTCATTAATAACGTTTTCATCCATGACAGTGATAAACACGCAGTACTTGAGGAGAGTTTATTAAGGTCAGTCTATAAATAAAAATTAAAATTTAAAAAAATGGGTTTACACAGATGAACAGATGGATGAATAAAGTGATTGGTAAAACAATAAATATGAAAATAGACAGATGGATGAAGTATCTGGCAGTGATCCTCTAAAAGCCCAATGCCTCAAACACTGGCAATGTTATATCAAACCCTTCTCTCCCCTCTGATAAAAAACAGATTTAATGAAGCTGCTGCAGAACTTACAGGTTTCGTGGATCTATGGCCTGACTAATATTTTGTCATTTAATGCCTATTCTCCAGCCTGATAAAAAGGATTGCAGCCATTTCTCTATGTCAGGTATATAACTGAGTGCTACTAAAATTTAAATGTCTCATCTGTCCTTGGATTTAAATACAGATGGCCTTAAACCTCCGAGTTTTTCTTCATGCAAGATGGTATACAATACCCTGCCTGACTTCTTTTATCAAAGAGACAGATTTGTACCTCAGTGGAATTCAGGCTACCAGCAAGCAAATATTCTTCTTCGCTTCCAAAATCTGAATATCACCCAGAAAAACAAATCCAAAAAGCCCAATAGCATTTCAGACCCCTTCAGCTCAGGACTGCTAGCAGGTCTTTATGTTTTATCAAATGCAAGTCGACTCAATCCAAAATTTCCTTAGGAATCATTGAATGGCTTGTTATCATGTGAGTTAAATTATAAATTTTATTTTTAGCATTGTTTAAAAGGGATAAGAAGCTAGGAAAGGAGAAAAGTTCATTGTAATTTCATGCCATTCTCAAAATGTGATTTCTTGTTTCTGTGCTGGCTCTGAAGGTAGCTGAGCTTGAGTGAGGGGAAGCATCATGTAGGGAAACTCGTGCAATCATTGAGGGTAAACACTTGATGGCTTCAAGACCATAGGCTTTAAGTTTGCAACATCAAAAAAAATCCTTAATTGCTGCCTCTGGTTAAATATTTGAAACACGTTACTTAGATCATTGCAGTTATTGATCCTTTATTATGCCTTGGTTCCTTGATGGTCAAGCAGACATTAACTGGCATTAAGCAGAGACACGTGCATCCTTGTTTGCTGCAAATGAAGATTTTGAAGGCAGAACCTGAGCAGTGGCTCAGGACTCATCCAGCCCGAGCCTGTCATCAATTTCCATTGAGAGTGGCTGCCTAAGTGAAATGGATGAGAAGAGAAGGTGCCCGGTGCTGCACAGAAACTGCGAGACTCTGCATGATTTGATCCTTAGGAAACAATTCAGTCTGATAATGAAGAGGTGATGGGGCACATAACTACTGTTAGTTAAATCCAGGTTTAAATGGAATAAGCCAAGAGTCTTGCAGGTCCCTAATGAACAATCAGAAAGGTGGTTAGGATTGTGCAGAGCAGCTGTATTACTTAAGAATAAGCAACAGTTAGAGGAATAATGACTTTCGGACAGTTGTCGAGTAGATCTGAATGGCAGATTGGAGAGGAGGCAGAGATCCTTTCATCAGCCATCCCCATCCAGCCCAGGACTGAGCTGACCTTAACCTGTGACATGGGATCCTGGCACGCTGGCTCCATAACCCATGGGCTCACCAGGCCACTGGGATGGCTCCTTGTGCTTAGGAGGAGCAGAAGGCAGCCCAGTGTCCTGCCCACCAAACCCAAGAGCTGAAGAATCTCTGCAGGCAGCAAGCCTTCGAATTTGCTGACAGCTAGAGGAGGGTGAGCTCCATTCCCAGCAGCGGAGAACTAGTCAAGAGGTAATTTAACCATTCCTAGGCTTTTAAAATATCTTTTAAACAGGAGATTGTGTTGGTTTGATGATGGGATTATGTTCACTGAAACTGGAGCCGAGGCTATTGGAATTATTAAGGGGAAAAAAAAAATAAAGGATGCTTTTGAGGGTCTCTCTTGCCACATATCTTTGCTTCCCTTTAAGATTCCTGAAATGTTTTAGGAAGACTCCTCCAAAATTGTGACTGCACCTGAGGAGTTTCAGATTTTCTGGTTGCTGTCACTGCCCTGGTGAAACTGGTACAGGAGAGGTGAGCAGGACTGTGTGGTGGGAAGGGCACAGCATCAGCCCTTCAGTGGTTTTGGATTCTGTTTGCCAGTGAGCCTAATAATCAAGGTTTTGTATGCCAGAAATGTTACATCACAACACAGTGCCCTAGAAAATGCCCTTTCTTCAGTTTTTGCCTTCCTACTTTGTCACTCAGGCTCAAGATCTCATACTCAGATGGGATTCAAGACAGCAGCTGTGGCTGTGACCTTTTAGGCATGAGGCTGGCAGTGCTGTGAGCTTGGTATTCCTCTGGAAATGGGACTGGGACCACATGTCCCACTAGCACTTCCATCCTATTATCTGAATAACCCTGATCCTCTTCAGTCAGCTCCTGCACGCTCCTCACTGCCTTCCTCTC
>VWZY01006125.1:0-11834 GCA_013399075.1 Chloroceryle aenea | reverse complement strand
CCTAAGCACAGTGCCCTGGTTCGTTTGTAATCTCTCCAGAGAAGGAGACTCCACAACCTCTCTGGGCAGCCTGGGCCAAGCTCTGCCACATTCAAAGTAGTTTTCCTTGGGTTTAGGTGGAACTTCCTGTGTTCTGTTTTTGTGACAATTGCCCCTTGTCCTGTCACTGGGCACCGCTGATAAGAGTCTGGCCCCATCCTCTTGACCCCTGCCCCTTAGATATTGCTAAACTTTTATAAGCTACCCTCTCAGTCTTCTCCAAGCTAAATAGCCCCAGGAATCTCAGCATTTCCACGTCAGAGAGATGCTCAGCGTTTTCATAATGCTCCACCAGACTCTCTCCAGTAGTTCCTTGAATCTCTTGAACTGGGGAGCCTACAACTGGACACAATACTCCAGAGGTGGCCTCACTAAGGCAGAGTCAATAGGGAGGAGAACCTCCCTTGACCTGCTGGTCACACTCTTCTTAATGTACACCAGGAGACCATTGACCTTGACCACAAGGACACATAGCTGGCTCATGGTGAACTTGTTGTCCACCAGGATTCCAAGGTCCTTCTCTGCAGAGCTCCTTTCTAGCAGGTCAACCCCACAGCTGTATAGCTGCACGGTGCCCTTCACCTGCTGGTGCATCGGGCTGGGCTCCACCTCATGCATGCCTTGGACAGAGGCTGTTGCAAATGTAGGCACATCTGTAGACATGAACATAAATGCTGTCCACTTCCTCTACCACCTTATAAATCCATTCATATCAGTAGAAGGACCATGCTGGAGCACTGTGTAAGACTGGGTACTTGTAGGATGCATTTTCTCCCTTGACCGAATCTTACTGAAATCCTTAAAAGTCCCACGTATTTATTTTCCTTTTTTGATCCTATTTGATCCATAGCCTGCCAAAACATGCACTCAGACTGAGGTGGTGGTTGATCACTCTACCCAAAAGTGAGACCTCTCACATGTGAGCCTCCCAACAGGGCATGGCTGGGCAGCCAGTGCCACCACAGTCCCCATCTTGCTCCTTTGGGCTAGATATTTTCTGATTAAGGAGAGAGGTGCAGTCTCCTGCCTGGCAAACTCGCTTTTAGTGTTGTTTCAGGACTCCCCACTGAGCTTTTTGAGGGTTTGCTGAGTCTGAAAGAGCAAGGGAAAAAAGGGAAGGCTTTGTGTAAATAAATTCTGGCGGTTCAGCTCTGAGGTGTAACAGCTTCAGCTGTTCTTCCCAACCAAGACCTCTTTTTAGAAGCTCTCCTGGGGCACCGTGGTACCCCACGACAGGGCCACATCCAGCCCCAGAGGAAAACACTCGCTGGCAGAGGGGCAGCCATCAGGGAGCTTCCCAGCAGATCATCCCATCATCTCCGGGTGCTATTTGCTGAAATTTAAATAAAACCAACAGAAGTTCCTGTCCTCAGGTCTGAGCAGCCCCTTGTCACTCTTAGGGTTGAAATAACGATAACAATTAAAACCACACAAGCTCCACACAAAACCACTTCCGTCCCCTGCCACAAGTGTAATCAATACAGCCCCAGCACACGCCAGCCAGAGGAGCCACTTCGTCTTCAGCACCTTTTGGAAGTCACTTAATCACCCTTCCTTTCACTGCCCCATCTAGACTGCCAGGTCTTCAGGGCAGAAGCAGCCGGAGTAATAGTGGGTTAGTACTTCAGACAATGAAGTCCCAGCCTCGGCTCGACTCCCCAGCAGCTCTTGTAAATACAAATAATTAATTTTATGTTGTCTTTTAAAGAACAGAAAAGAGGGTGTTTGAAAGGAGCCATTTAATTTGATTTGCCCTTTTACTTTTGAGCAGAATTGAAGCCTGCAATTAGGGTGACGAACTGGGAGAGGACAGGCAAGAAGGAAACTTTTAAGACTTCTGAGAAAGGTAACTGGAGACTGCAGAGCATTTATTACAAGTAAGGGCAGCACGTGAATCTAAAAATAGCGTCTCTGACGCTGTGTGTATATGACTGATATTAAAAATGACTGATCTAACAGAAAGTGCTTCACCTCTGTTGCCAGCCAGGAAGGTAGGTCTCTAGTATTCTCAGACTTAAATGCTGCCAGTATTTCACGTTAGGATAGTCATAAAGTTAAAGGTTAATAGGCTGTACAAATGACAGAGTTTAAAGGGAAAAATGAAGATGGGAAGATTTCTAACACTTAGGGAACATTTTCAAAATGAAGCTCCTCTGCTTAATGTAATCTTTCCTATATTCTTTCTCATGCTGTTGATCATTATTGAAAATATTTCTATTTGCATAAGTGATTTCTCCTTCACTGCCCACCTCCGTTTGCTTTTTGGATCATCATTACTTCCCACAGTACATGATGAGTCATAATCCTGCTGCCTGCCATAACAGTCTGCTGCCGTGAGAATGTGATAGGGTGAAATTAAAGCAGTAGCCTCAGAGGGAGGATGGGCAGGGAGACCCAGAGCACGAGGAAGGCTTTGATTTAATTGCGAGTCATTAGAATTGGCAGATCGAGGAGAAAGGCAAACACGTGTGTTGCTGGAAATGGGATTTGGTTGTGGTGTTTCAGATTAGCTCAACAGATGCTGCGAGTGGCAAAAGCGTATTGCTGTGTCAGCCTCGCGGCCATGGCCGGCGTGCACTTTGTTCTCTAGCACTGGAGCTAGAAATTAAAGCCTAATGGCAGGATTAACATGACTAAGATAAATACTTTGACATGGAGACTGCCGGTTATCACGTTTGCTCTTGCACTGATGAAGAAAAATTCTCTCTGGGTGTCTAGGCCTTCCTAGAAGCTGGTGAAGGCTCTAGAGCACATGTCTTGTGAGGAGCAGCTGAGGAACCTGGGGTTGTATAGCCTGGAGAAAAGGAGTCTGTGGCTCTCGACAACTCCCTGACAGGTGGTTAGAGACAGGTGGGGGTCTGTCTCTTTCTCTCAAGTCACAAACAACAGGTCAAGAGGAAATGGCCTCAAGTTGCACCAGGGAAGGTTCAGTTTGGACAATAGGAACGATTTCTTCCCCACCAAGAGTTGTCATGTCCTGGAACAGACTGCCCAGAGCAGTGGTGGAGTCCCCATCCCCTGGTGGAGGGGTTTAAAAGACATGTAGATGGTTTAGCAGTGGACGTGGCAGTTCTGGGTTAACAGCTGGACTTGATGTTCTTAAAGGTCTTTTCCAACCTGAATGATTCTGTGATTCCAGAGCAACTGGAAAAGGCCATGAACTTCCTGTGTCACTCCTGGGACTGAAATTACAATGAAGTATGGCTCTTCAAAATGTATTATTTCTTGGGTGGCCCAAATGCTCTTCCCTCCATCTGATAATTTTATGCTGATCACAGGAAAATTTAGGGAGGAGGACATCTACTCTGGACCCTGAAATCAAGGTGGTCTTTTTCATCTTGTCCCAAGTACAACTGCTACCCTCATCATAAGCCTAAACTGCAATAAGCAGTTGGCAGTGAGTGAAAGCACCTTCCAGCCCACATTTATTCTTACTATTTCTTCATGCATGCAGGTGGCTGACAGTCCACTCCAGGTAGCTCTGCAGTCTGTGTGTGCAGAGACTTTTCCTGAGTGTGCTGCCTGGGAGGCAAATAAAAACTGTGGGCTCTGCTTGGCTTTGAGATTTGGTGCCTTGCAGACCTCCCCCAGTGCCCCTGGCTGTAACTTTTCTTTCTCTCTGTTCTTCAGCTGTTTTCAACTTCTCTGCAACATGTCCTTAAAAACCTTCTGGGTCTGAGAGATGTTGAAGAAGTCAGATAGTCCTGATTTACTGTAGTCCGAGCAACAAATAGGTATGGAATAAATATGGCTGCTGAGAAAAAGCCTCCACTGCTCTGGAGCTAAAAAGTAATAAGGGACCATGCCTTGGTGCTCCTGCCAGTAATGAATTTTATGCCTTTACCACAGGAACTGACCTTTGCACAGAAAGCTCCTGAAGTTGTAGGAGATGATCCATGCAGAGCTGCCCTGAAAACCAGGATGTCAGGCTTCACATTCCTTCTGTGTAGATCAAGGTAAAACCCAGTGAGCCCCTATGACAAATGTTTTAAGGATTGCTGTTGCTCTTGGTGTCCTGCAGCAGCAACTCAAGACTGTAGTAGAGCCATTTCATGCTATGAAGACATCTGCATTACCATATTTTCACAAATGTCTATGAAATTTCCAGGATTTAAATGTTGAGATCTGATTTTCTTCCTTCTTCACTTGAGTTTCTGTGTTCCAGATCTCTGTTTCTGCTACACTGTATATCTTCTTAACACTATAACATTAATTTAGCAGAACACGATCGCATTGAAACTTGTGTAAAAGATGTACAAGCACAGTATATTCTCTGTGACACTGACAGAACACAGTAAAAGTATTTTTTTAAATGAAAGCAAAGGTAAGCCCACCATAACCTACCTCCTTGTTCCCTCCTACAGGAACTAAAATGCTAAATAAAAGAAATAAATGGGCTGCAATGAAATGCAAAGAGATTTCTCAAATTATTCTCTTTTTTTTTTTTTTCCATTGCTTCTATGAAAAACTTTTGCAAGATCTCCAGTAATTCATTTGCAGAGCATTTTCTGTGTCTGAAACCATCAGTCATGCACTGTCTTTGGGAGAGGTTGTAGCTTCTCTTTCCATGCTCAGGACTCCTTGTTCTGCAATTTAACTTCTTGGATCCAAATAAAACCACTGCAGGATGAAGGTATTTTTCATGCAGAGCCTTTTTCTTTGAGGCAGCTTTGCCTCTGAGACCCACTCACCACTGGGCTGGCTGGTGGAGTCCTTCATCTTCTCGCATCAGCAGCTGCTTGCTGCTTGCGGCACAAGCAGGTCTGTGGAGTCAGGGGAATTGCTTATATGAAGTGCTCACCTAAAAGCAAAGGGTCCTTTCTGTTTGGTCCTTTGTAATTTCTGGTTCTTCATACATTTTTACAGACAGAGGGGAAGGTTATAATGTTCCAAAACAAAAGACAGGTTTCTTTTGAAAAAGAGGCCACGCTGAAAACTTGGGTGTGGAAAATGTTGCCTGTAACCTTTTATTAGCTTCATTCACTCTAATATATCTGCCTTCTATGCCAAGGAAAGTATAAACAAATGGCAGGGTATTGGTTTTTCAGTAACAAGGTCTAAACCAAAGATATAAAAAGCATATCCTATCTGACGCTATTTATGAAACAATTAATATTGTCAATGTCTTTTCCATCTCCTCCAAGTTACACATACTGCATAAACTTTGATATATCTCTAAGAAGCATCAAAAAAAACCCAACTGGAGAATAAACAGGGCGATGCGCCAGCACTATTGGAAAGGGAAATGATTTCCATGTCTTCTTATGAAATGCTTTGATATTAAAATAAGCCAAGACATAATTCTCTTGGATTTACTGCATAGCAGACAAAGGGTCCTGGGTTTAGGTTGTAATCTCAGGATTTAGATAGACTTAATTATTTGGTTGTTCAGGAGCTTTTATTATACCAATAAGCTTCTGATTCTTCTTTTTGACCCTCAGATCTATGCAATTCATCTCCCTCTCTCTCCCACGCACCCACACGAGCACGGAGGGGCTCTACCCTTGATGCCTGCCCATAGCACCATCATCCAGGGACACCCGGAGCTCGGGGGCCGGCAGTCGTCTGTGTCTGCACCCCTCTATGTCCTCACCCCTTTGTGTCCACGCAACTCGCCCCGCACCGCCGGGTCCGCGCAGCACCGTGTCCGCTNGCGGGGAAGCACAGGGTGGTAACCTACTCCTTGTTGTGTTAGTAGTCGTATACTACTATTAGTTTAATAACAGCAGGGATAATTCTCCACCGGTTAAGATGGAAATCCGTTCCCAGACAAAAGCGAGAACATTTTGGTGAGGATGTCGCACGCAGCCCGAGTTTCCCAGGCGGAGGTGATGGTGACAGTTTTGCATTCCTGTTATAATTGCCTCCCCCACCCTTGTTTGTCACCTGAACATTCAGAGCTGCTTATCAATAGCGCTGCGTGTGTCATGCTGCTGCAAAGCATTCCGATCAATATATTATCATTTCAGAGCTTGATTATGAAGGTGAAGGGCATCATCAAGGACATCTGGAAACTCTGATCAGTGTTCTGCAATCTCTGATCAGCTTCAGTGCTCTACAGGCATAGTGTCTGGAACAGAATAAAACCAGAATCTCTAACTAGAGGCAGTGCCTTGTCCTCTCATTCATACCAAGCCTTGCAACAATAAACAACCTAAAAGCAGAGGTACCATCTGCACATTTGCTCTCTTTTAGCATATCCTCTACTCTTCACTCCAGCCCAGCTCTCAAGCACTGCAATACATAACAAACTCCTCATGGCAGCACGACGTGTACTGTGCACAATTTTCCTGACTGGAATATTTGAGGCAACAGTGATCCAGAGAAAATGGAAATACATCAGAAGTTTGGTTTGGTTTTGTGACAGCACTACACAAGTCACTTAGATCTTGTACCCTGGGAATGACAACACATGGTCAGAATACACATCAGGCTGCCAAGAAGAATCAGCCAATGTTTGCTTAATATATTAGGATTATTATTTTGTCAATGCTATTGCTCTGTAGATACTCGGTGGTATTTAAATGTATTACATTCCATGCATATGCCAAGCTGAAATTGTTCCACTTTCTGTCACACAGATTACTACTATGCTTCTGTCGGCCACCTTGAACGAGATGTTCAATTGCACGCAGTCCCCTTTCATTGTCTTTATTCATGGATCCTTTATGACAAACCAAAAATCTACCTAATGTAAAATAAGGTGAAAAAGTCATCCTTGGATCTAAGATAGATTTGCTAGGGCTTCGTGGTTGCTTCATATCTCAGTATGAGGAAGGAGCTTGAAGCCACTGTTCTGGACTGCAAGGCTGAACTGTTTGGGTTCCCATGTCTTAATGTGAAGGACAATCTCCTGTTGTGCAGAAAGCAGTGGTGTCACTATGATGGTTGTGATACTGATGAAGCTGAGTGTTGGAATTTAGTCCTATTGCTCTCCATCAACATTGCTTTAATCCAGTTTATTTCTGGTATGTATTGCTACTGCTTAACTAAAATATATTTAAACTATTCTCTGCATAATGCTTGACTTTCTAATAGATTTCTCATTTTTCAACCGTGTTTCACCAGAAATGTGAAGCTGTGACTCAAAGGATGATTTGGAATTTGGCTTTGGAGGAAAGAACTCTTACCCTCATGCAGTCATTTCTTGGCCTCTGATGCTTTATCTTTATAATGTGGGTTTGAGTGCTTATAATACCATAATGAGAGAGGAAATAAGAAACTTTGTTATCTAGGATAAGATTTTCCCTGGAATGTACGGAAATATTACGTGGAAAGAAGCCCAGAAACCTTCTTTTCCCTGTTCTGTTTCGCAGAATGTGCTGAGTCTGTGCACCATGGGAGTGATGCGAATACCTGAGCTGTCTGTGTATCTGAAGACAAGATGTTCTGGTGATGCCCCAGCCAAAAGAGGTAGAAGGAACCTCCTGTAGTGTGCACATCACTTAGGCTTCTTGGGATTCTCGGAACATTGGGCTTGCCTGAGGAAAAGCCTTCCCTGGGGACTGGCTGGCGAGATAGGGTCATTAATAAGTGCAAAACACGCTGAGGTCTTGACAAAGAAGCTCTTGTGGAAGCACAGAATGGTCCCCATCACTCATTTATTTTGCAAAACCACAAGCTATTTTGGGCATCTGATGACTCAGAACAAGCTGGTGCAGACTGTCATGCCATTTATGGCATAATAACTCTTAGGGAAATTAGGGAAATCTCAGGATTAAAATTAATAAAATTCAAAATATGGGCTTATATTCAGTATGTACATTCAGCATAACTCTTGTACAACTGGCAAGCATCTCTGACATGAACATGAGAGTCTTTTATAAGCAGCTGATTTTTGAGTCAATGGGCTGTAACACTTTTGAAATCAATGATTATTTAAGAACTCCTAAAAGAGCACGTTGTCTACATGCTGTGCACACAAACGTTGGATCTGCTCTGCTCTCTGTTGGCTTTCTGCAAATGGATAGTTTGGATCTGAGGTCTGAAGGCTGAGTGTGGATTATAACACCACTTTTCTAACCATGCCAGTAAAACATTCACTGTACACCTTTGCAGCAACCTTTAATTCCAGTAGGAGATGGAAAAACTCAGCACTTTTCAGGAGTGGTTCCAGGACACTCATGGATTTTCATATAAAAGCTGAGTGTGGCCAAAAAGAGACTTAGGATTTCACCAGTGCTGAGGTTTACACAGTTTATTTGGGGTTTTCCTTTTTCTTACATTCTACATGATACCTCAGAGTTTACAACTTGATATATAAGCACCAGCCTTCAGGTTCAGAAGCTGCAAAGCTGCCATCTGTCCGTTGCTCTTTGGTTATTTCTGTCCTGTCATATTTTGAAAGAGATAATATGCATTACAGTAGGGCTTACGTTTGGATGAGATGTTGAAGAACTGCACGTGTTCTGCTTTGAAATCCTCCAGTGACACTTTTCACAGGAGGTTTCCTCTGGTGAATTGAACCGACCCCTCTTCTGTGAGTTCACTTGTGCAGTTGTCTACGTAGGACTAATATCAACACAAAGATGATCGTGCTTCCTAGAGATGAGACTGGTGGGCAGGTCACAATGACACAAGCAAAGGATATATTGTAGGAGTTTGTGATGACTTCAGAGCATCATATCATGCTATATAGAGCACGTGTGTAATGCTGTATGAGAGGAAGACTGTACTTAGGTCACACTATTTGCCCATCAGTTCTGTCCCCATGGATTTATTCAAAATGACATGGAATTTTCAGCAACACTTGTTTCACAAAAACATCACAGCCTAGAAGTTTTTCCTCTAAAAATGGTATCTTTGTGAGTCAGATGCAGGACCGTGATGAGCGTCAGAAATAAAAGGCTTATAAATTAAACAATCTGCTTTCTTGTAGTGCTTGGAGGTTCTAATATTTGTCAGGAAAGACTCAGCTTTCCAGGAAGCCACAGAAAACAGACTTACAAAGCCTTCCATTTAAAGGTACAAAAATGCCATTGTAAGGCATAATAAGGGAACAGCTTTAACTGTTCCAAAATACCTCTCACCCACACACATCACATAAACCCTGGTCCACTCCACCAGGTGCAACCTGAGATAGGCTACAAAGCATAACTCACTTGTACTTCTACTAGTCTTGAATAAAACATCCTTATGAAATACATCCTGCAAGTGGCATTCCTTTGGATAAGAGAAAGTAGCATCCGTTTTCTGGGCAACCTCTGTTGGAAGCAATTGAAAGAATGACAGAGAAATGCAACGTTTCTGAATAACTCAGATTTTACAAAGGCCCTGGTAGTATGGAATGATTTGGAGTAGGAAGGGGAGAGCTGTTGACAGTGGCTCAAACTCTACAGCAGTTAATCTCTGGCATTCACAAAATTGTTTTTAGCTTCCCGGGCAGCATGACAGCAGCTCTAAAATCTGATGGTGGAAGAATTCATTTTGATTGCCTGGGCAAGGGGTGTTTCTGCATGGGGCAAGCTGTTAGCTGTGTTCTCTTTCCTTCTTTCATCTCCCTTGGGACATCTAAATCCTGATGTAAGAAGGTACTTCAGCACTTCCCTGTGGAAGGAACTATTTAAAGTTAGTAGTGAAATCCAGTAGTATCTTGATGGATTAGTTTCCCTGCAACTGCTGTGAAGCCAACTGCTGCAAACATCTACAGGAGATCACAGAGCTGGTCTGGGGCTAAGATCCTGGCTGGCCAGTGCCACCTTCTGCAAAGTCGTGGCAGACCCCACCACTGTTAAAAACCTCAAAAAAAAGATGCAAAGCTCACCAATTCTGCCCTTCAAGTCCTGGCTGAAGACCTCCCGTGAGCTGGGCTGCTGGGCATGCTCCCAGGTGGACAAACAAAAGAGCAAGAAGACCAAGCACTGCATTTTCCTCAGCCCCCTTGAGTCGGACAAGAGGAAACGAACCCCGGGTGACAGATGTTTGCCCCTGTGGGACACTCAAGGACAACAGCTGTAAAGGTGATAGAAGAATCTGTGTGACATACAGTGACAGCGGGCTGCAGAGGATACCTTCTGCCAGGCAAACCAGGCTGCTGGCACGGTGCTCTGTGAGCACCTCACATCAGCAGGCTGTAGGATGGGGCATTTTGGAGCTCACCTAAGTGGGGTACCACAGAATTGCTCAGTACAGACTCACGCTGCAGCTTAGCAAGAGTGTAGCTCTTTAAGAAAAATATAATGAAAAAGAACCAGCAGTGCTGAGACAGGATAAATAAGGAGATAAATCACGTTGCAGTACAATGCAAGCCAAAACCTGAAAATAAACAATTACTTTAAATCATATCAAGCACCAATCACAAACATCACATTTATACAATTGATCCATGTGTAAATTAGCCAATTAATTCTGAATTGGAACACTAATGAAATAATAATTATCTGTTTACAATGCAATGGTATGAGCATGGATCTAGAAACAGAAATAAAGAAAGACTGCAGCAAAATCTACCCAGCTCCATCTCCACTGGGCATGGGGGGGTGGTCAATATTGATCTTTAATGACCAGATATTGCATAAACAAAATATATAAATATGTGAGGAAACCTAAGGGCTGCAAATGACAGAGAAAGGCTCTTTTAAAAGGTTGATTGGAGTTGTTTGGGTTTTTTTTTGTTTGGTTGGTTTTGGAGTTTTATTTTGTAATAAAAGATGGTGAAAGATGGATGGGACCGGGNTTTGGTTGGTTGGTTTTGGGGTTTATTTTTGTAATAAAAAAAAATCGCAAAGTGGAAATTTATTATAACATCTTCAAGGGCTGGCTTGGGGTTTTGTCCTTGTGAGTGGTTGTTTACCCTGTGACACTCCAGAGGGATTAGGACCTCAAAGATACCAAAGCAGTGAAAGATGGATAGGACCGGATGGAAGTTTCAAAACCAGAATGATTTTGGTGGCTCAAATTGAAATCAAAGTCTTCATTGAGATGGAGAAATTCACTGGGGTCTACTTTAGGAAAATTGCACCCTTGGCTTTTCTTGTAGAAGCTACAAACAGTTAAAAGAGAACTTTAGTCCAGGTCCTCACAGGATGGGCAAGAGCCCTACTGAGGTGACTATTGGCTCTTTTCTGTAAAAAAGCTATTTTCTGACTCACTTTTTTTTTCTATACATTTTGCCCCAGAACTGAAGAGTATTTTCACTAAATTAGCATTTATTTGAAAAATTCCCAATGAGCTTTACTTTGCCTGATGCCTTTAAGTGAAATGGTTGTTAACAAGAGCAGAATATTTCTGAAAAATCCTGTAAATTGCTGAGCCCCCATCCCCAAGATGTGTTTTGTGGATTTTTCATTTCTGCCTCTCCCTGTTTATCTAAACCACTCCTCACTGTGACAATAGCAGTTTAGAAATGGTCACAGAAGAGATGGTGCTCTGAAAAAAAGTCATGGACACTGAACATATATAAAATATCATGCCTGCTGCAGCCAAAAAAATTACATGATTTGGGTCTCTGTACATTTTCCATAGATTTTTAACCCCGGATGTTCGGGGGGGAAGCAGAACTCCTGAGAATAGCTTGCAAATATGAACATTGAGAAGTCTGAGTCAGATAAAAGATGTCTTATTTCAAATTACCAGGGAATAGCAAAATAAATCGGTTCTATCTGATGAGGGGATTAAAACGTTTAAATGTGAAGACTGTTGCCCCGCTGTGCACATGCGCACACTTCCAAGTCTACAGCTCTGCATTTGCCAGGATGGATTTTTGCAGTGCGTGCCCACGGGTATTGCAAATGTTTAGAAGCACGCCAGAATTGAGAGGCTGGCAGGCTCTCTTGACTCTTTTCTTTTCTTTTCTT